>JANTQI010000015.1:271538-288287 GCA_032988985.1 Emmonsiellopsis sp. PD_5
AGCCACAAACCCCCAAAAAAAAAAAAAAAAAGGAAAAACCAAAAACAAAACAAACCCCCAAAAACAACAAAAAAAAAAAAAAAAAAAAAAAATCCAATAGATATACATAGTGTTACTTTCCTTTTCTCTCTCCTTTTTCTTTTCGTTTTCCGGATCATATCAGTTCCCCTCCTCCATCGGCATCCATCTCAATTACTCGCCCTCAAACTTCCTCTTCGCCCCGGAACCCACCCCTATCCCAACCCCGTTCGCCCCTGTCCCCGGTCCCGGTCCCGGTGGCGCCCCATTCACCACCCCTCCACCACTCCCCGCCCTCCTCCTCCTCTCCTCCTCCGCCTGCCTCCTCTTCCACGCCGTCTTAATGGCCGGCGCGGCGCGGATCAAATCCGCCTCACCCACATGATCCTGAATAGACTCCATGACGCTCTCAACCGTAGAAATATGATTACCATCGTCTTTATCCTCTCTCAGCCGCATGTAGCGCCACCGGTTCTGCTCGTCCATGTAGCACTCGACAATAGTATCATCGAGGGGTTTCTGCATAGATTTCAACTCTTCCCACTCGACGTCCGTGACGTGCATGGTGCCGTAATGGCGGTATTCATTTTTCGTAACGGTGACGAAGAGATGGCAGGTGGGGAGGGCGTCGTAGTCGCGATACGGCTCCGTAATACCGTCCGCCTCGTCGTCTTCGTCCGGCGAGACGAATGGGAAATCAAGGCGCATGCGGAAATCGACCGTGTTTTCCTGCGGCGGTTTCCACTTGAGGATATGCTCGTCTGTGCCGAGTTTATACGGGGTGCTGCGGCAGGTGAAGATGAGGCCGTCGTTGCCATGTATCCTTTTGACGTTGGGGATGATCTCGCGGAACATCATCTCGGTCGCGTAGCTGAGTTGAGTCGATTTGTCCTCGACCGCGAACGCGCGGTGCTGTTTCTCCGACGGGTATTTTTTATACATGGCGTTGTATGGCTTGAGGACTTTTTCCTTGAAATACGCCAACCGTTTATCCAGCGTGCGATGCATCAGACTCGTCCCGTCAAGCACCAGACAGTCAAAGACGTAGAACTTCATCTCCTCCCGCCCATCGTCGTACACATCATTCACCAGCTCCCCATCCACAATCGTATCAACGTGGAAACTCTGAAAGCTCTCATCGTCCGGCAGCGGGAAATGCAACCCGGGCACATATCTGTAGTCATTCTTGCGGTCGATCAGGTAGTGTATCTCGGGCGTGTCGGACTCCGGGTCGCCGCGCGCAAAGTACATCAGACACCGTATGCCGTCCGTTTTCTCGCAGACGTAGTAGTCTTCCCGCTGCAGTTCCTGCAGGTGTCGCGCGGCAAAGCTGACGGGTTGTGCGCCGGGGAAGCCCAGCGAGCCCCGGCCGAGGAGGTGGGCGACCTCTTGCTTGAACTGGTGCGCAAGCGACGGCTCGGCTTTTATGCCTATCGCGTCGAGGTCTGGGACGGATACGCCCATGTTTTCGGACTGTGAGGGGGGTCTGGAGGGAGAGGCGGGGTGTGAGGCCGCGGGCGCGCGAAGCTATGGCGGGAGGAGTGCTCTTAACGTGATGCGCAGGGAGGGTCGAGTGGGATGGGGTGGAAGCGACGGTGTCTGCGGGGAGTTGAGCGGGAGGGGCTTTGATAGCTCGAGAGGCGGAGGATAGTGGCGTGTGAGGTAGATAGCGGGTTGCGGGTTGTGGTGGTTGGTGGTGTAGCTGTTTGCAGCGATTGAAGCTGTTAATTGTTGTTGGTGATGATGGAATCTGCGGTCGATGCCTGAGGCAGCAACAAACCACAGGAAGAGAACAGATATTTAAATCCGGCAACGGAGTAAAATAATAATGGGCCAGTATACTACAGTGTATTTACGAAAGAGGATTGCCAATTGACTATTGCAGCCTTTTTTTATGGAGAATATATCTCAAAAAACGGTGGATTTATCACTCATTCGTCAACTATATAATTGCGTCTGAAACAGGTACAGCGGAATAAACCAAAACCAACCCATACGCATCAAACGAAACGGCGTCAAGTGTCATAATGTACAGTGCAAAAGGGGTATCATATCTCATATCGTGCAAAGGCCCATCCCATCGATCCCAGAAACGCCGTCATGTCTCCAATCCAGTTCCCAATAAACCCATCATCCCAAGGAAAGGTAGCGGGGCATCATTCAAAAAAATATTTACAACATCCGCCCCATCGGGCTAAGGTGCGGTAGTCGTTGCGGTTGGAACCGGTTTTTTCGCCGCGGCAGCGGCCTGGGAAGCCCGATTCTGAACAGCCTGCTGCGACATGGACGGCTTCTTTGACATATCCGGGGACTGCATCGTGGTGTCAATCGCGCCGGTCGGGGAGAATGGGGCGGCATCCGAGGGGAACATGGTCCTTCCACCACCCTGGATGCCCGGGTTGGGCTGTGAGAAGATCCCGCCTCTTGTGCCGCCGAGAACCTGGGAGAGCATTTCCTTCATCCGGACGAGGTGATACTTTCGTCTTGTGCCAATGAGTGGGTGTGTTACGAGGGGTTGCGGATGTGAGCGAGCGAGTCCAGCCATAACGGCATCTTTCTCTTCGTCGGAGTCGATGGGTCCGTTGGCGTCCACATCGTCGTGGATCGGTGCATTCGCATCGATTGCGGCCTCTGTAAGGAGAGTAATGCATTAGTACAGCGCAAGGGCGGGTAATTGACAGTAGCAAGGAATAGAACTCACTTTGCTGCCGCGCCTGATTTTTCTTCTGATACGCCTGGAGCAACATATCGTATGGCAACGATCGCCCTGGAACAGATCTCTTTGCGCCCATAGAGTGGCTCTTACAAGTCAACGACCGCGCACACTGCCCGCCGTTCGGCAGCGCGACACCACACTGCTTCTCCACATCAACCGGGCCCTTGGGCTTCGGAACCTTAGGCTTCGGTTCATCCTTTTTCTTCTTCTTCTTGGGCTCCTTATCCTTCTCATCATCGCCATCCGCCTTGCGCTTCTTCCCCTTCTTAGGCCCGTCCTCGCCCGCAGCGCTCTTCTTCGCGCTCTTCTGCCCCTTCATCGCACCGTCATCATCCCCCGCAAGTCCAGCAGTAGCCGCGTCGTCACCGCCCTTACTATCATCTCCGTCCTTCGATTTATCCTTGCCTTGCGCCTTTTCCTTAGCCCTGTTCGCTGCGTCACGGGCCTCCTTCTTCTTGCGCGCCTTCTCTTGCTTCGCCTTGAGACAGGCTTTGATGTGTTCGGCCGCGGTTTGCTTTAGAGTTGGCCGTTTACAGTGCTTGCACATAACTGTTTCTACCTGCGCTTCGCGAGGTTTGCCGTTGGGGAACGCAGCCATGATCTTATCGTCCATTTCGGGGAGGATGGGCGACGATGAGGCGCGCGATTCGGGGTTGTCTTTGTTTTTCGAATCTGCCAGAGATGGGATGGAATGGTGAGCCTGATTGAACACGTAAAGCGCAACATCGAAGACACTCCGGTCGCATTCAGCATTAAACAAAGGGGCGCATGTGTTTCTTGTTCAATCTCACCTCCTTGTTCCCCCTCCTTCTTGCTTGCTTTTGCTTTCTTGTTCGCAGCAGCGGCACCAGTAGCCGCGGATTTCTTAATCTTCAACTTCCCAGGCCGGTTGTCCTTGTCACTAAACTTGAATCCGGAGGCATCGACGAAACTGGCTCCGGAACTTGAAGCCACGGACGATGCTGTTGCCATTTGAACGCAGGCAGTGGGGCGTTGTGGTTAGCGAAAAGTAAAGCAAAGAAATGGCGGGTTCCATGTTTTATTAAGACGCGATAATCTCACGGGGGCGGACTGGGGTATTTAGGGCGTAGATACTATCAGGGCAACGCTTGGGGGGGTTCAAGGACGGCACCGCTTACCTCGGGCTGTAGCACCGTTCGTCGCCATGTTTGCTTCGAGTGACAGCGGCCAGATATGTTTCTTGAAAGGTGTCTGCTGTGTTCTGACTCTCTGATGCGATGTGGAATAAAGATCGATGATGATGATGATGATGATGGAGAGTCGGGGAAGTTGGCGGAGGGAGGCTGGGTCATGTGACTCTGACTCGACTCGGAAGCCCAAGGTTGAAGGGAGGTTTCTATGGGACAAGATCTAAAGGCTGCAAAGTGTACTCGCCTAGGGCTGGTATGGCCTTCTGGAGACTATAAATATACGTTTTACGGCTTTAATAGGCCCGAATCATTGTTTCATCCTCTATCCATTCTATCCGTAGTAGATAGATAGGCCACGTGACATGGACGAGTGTATGACGTAGATTGATATGGAGAAGTATTGACGTATAGATCAATGAGACGGGAGATTATATTTCCAGGGGCTGGTAAACCAAGTCTCAACAATCCTCCAGCACATGGTCGGATTCCCAGTGGTATCTAATACCTCGCAAAGCATATACTGCTATTCGTCCCCCCGAAACCAAAGCTGTTCGTGAGAACCACATCAACCTGTCTCTCCTGCGCAACATTCGGCACGTAGTTGCAGTTAAACTCTTCCGTGGTATTTTCAAGATTGATTGTTGGGGGGAGGACGTTCTAACACGAGGTATTGTTAGCAAAAAGAAAAGCCGTATTTCGTTCCGCCCCCGAACTGCATGCGGTATACATACCTCCTGGATAGCCAAAACAGAAAACACAGCCTCTATGGCCCCAGCGCCGCCTAATAAATGCCCAACAGCCCCCTTTGTGCTGCTAACATTGATATCGGATGCTTTTCGTTTGCCTCCACTCCCCAGAAGGAGCGTTTTGATGGCAAAATTCTCCGCCGCGTCGCCAATTACCGTAGACGTCCCATGCGCATTGATATAGTCGACTTTATCAGCAGATACTTTGGCATTTTTCAGCGCCTTTTTCATGGCTGATAATGCGCCTTCTCCGCTCTCCTTAGGCGCGGTCATGTGATGGGAGTCTCCTGAGCAGCCATATCCTTTGAGTTCTGCGTATATATGCGCACCGCGGGCTTTGGCGTGTTCTAGCTCCTGTTTATGAACGAGAACAAATTAGTTAAATGAGATATCACCGCATAGCATGTATAGATATACCTCCAAGACTACCACTGCGGCACCCTCGCCAACGACAAATCCTTCGCGATCTCTGTCGAAGGGCCTGGAGGCTTTCTCTGGTGAATCGTTATATGAGGTAGCGAGACTTCGGCATCTGGCAAATCCTCCTAGGACTAGTGGGTGGATACATGATTCAGCACCCCCCGCTACCATGACGTCTGCATCCCCATGTGCAATGAAACGGGAAGCATCACCGATTGAGTGTGCTCCCGTTGTGCACGCAGTCGTGACTGCATGATTAGGTCCCTTTGTTCGCAATGGTTAGCCTGATATTTAGGAAGGGATGGATAGAAACGCACGGTAAATCCATATTGCATTGATATATGCCCCGCGCCTAGGTTAATAAGAAGTCTGGGCACGAACAGCGGCGAGACCTTTCTGTATCCCTATGGCACACGTGAAATGTCAATATAAGAACTAATTAGCTAGGAAAACAATGGGAAAGTAACATACACCTTTATCATAAACGAGAGAGGTATCATAGATCTCATCGAAGTTGCCAATGCCAGAACCTAAACATACGCCCTATGACAACTTATAGCATTAGTCGATGTAACCCACCCAATACGAGCAACAGTAATCGTAAAAGGTGACTCACCGTCATCTCTCTCTGTTCATGGGTGGTAGGCTTCCAACCCGCGTCCTCGAGGGCCTCTTCCGTAGCTGCCAGTGCATACTGTGCGAATTTTGCAGTTTTTCTCTCCGTCTACCAACGACCGTTAATACTAGAAGGATGCCGCCTTTGGAGTGCGCGAAAGAAAAAAATTAGAGTCAGACGTACATCGCGGCTCATCCAATCCGATGGTTGCCACCCGCCTATGCTCTTGGGTCCCTCAGGGACCAGGGCAGCAATTTGGGATGGGATATCACGATATCTGGGATCCCGATCTTTCACTGACACAACGCCGCAATGCCCGTCTAAAAGTCGTTTCCATGTTCGTCGTATTCCTAAAGTATGTCAGAAGAGTGAAATATACTTCGTGGGGGATAGTTGGACGTCAGGAGTAGACAAATGCGGAGACCCAAACAATACTAGTATGCATAGCAACAGCTTGCCACCGATGGGTTCCTTCAGATGCCGCGTGCGGGGTGCTAGGGTACTGGAAGTTCAACTTACCTATCCCAAGTGGAGTGACTGCGCCTAGCCCTGTAACCGCGACCCGGCGCATGGCACTATTGCCGCTGCATGGGCTGATGGAATAGCTGGAGAAAAGTGGCAAGGGGAAGAAGTGCGAGGGTGTAGTTAGTTTTATTGTATGATGCGAGTCATCCCCGTAGTGAATTTCCAAGTTGATACATGAACACCCTTCAAGTTCTCATTTCCCAAGGTGTCTTGCTTGCTTCGAATTTCTCTCCGTTGTCTGTCGTTGTTGCCGTCGAAACACGTGACTTCCCGGCAGCCGAAAATCTCGGCACACCGGTTGCTTACTCAGCATCCCCGCCGGCGTCCCGCCCTTCCCGACCAATCAGAGCCGGTCTCCCAATCGGAGCCGGGGTTCCGCTGTTTTGGATCCCGATCCCGAGATGGAGGTTTGTTTCTTTTCTTTTTTTCTTCTCCTTCTTCAGTTTCTCTGGAGAGGGAAATTGTGTCTAGGCCTACCTTCAGCTATTTGGAGGTGATTAAACATGCTGTCCACAAGCTGGAATAGCATCCTTCTTGGACTGCTACTATGTCTCCGCCCGGTATATTCCCACCACGGCCACGGCGACGACCATGAGGAGATTCCCATTGAGCGTCGAGAGGAGCTTCTGAAGAAATGGGACCAGGAGGTAGTATATCTTTATTTCTATTCCAATTGAACCTTTCTAACCATAATCCTCTTATCAGTGGGGTTTTGCTGGCGTCTCAACCTTCGCCCACCTCAAGCACGTCAAGTGCCTCCTCGAGCCTGATGAGCAATACGACATCGCTGTCCTAGGTGCCCCCTTCGACACCGCCGTCTCCTACCGCCCAGGCGCCCGCTTCGGCCCCCGTGCCATCCGCGCAGCCAGCGCCCGCCAAATGCCAGCAACTAGCTTTAACACTCGCGCCGCCATAAACCCATACCAAAACTGGGCCCGCATCCTCGACTGCGGTGACATCCCCGTGACACCTTTCGACAATGGCCTAGCAGAACGGCAAATGTACGAAGCGTTCCTAGAACTCGGCACCCGTCCCGTCCCCAACCCCATCCCAGGAATCTCCAACGGAAGACCCAAAATCGTAACCCTGGGAGGTGACCACAGCATCACCCTCCCAGCCCTGCGCGCCCTGTATAAAATCTACGGCAAGCCCATTACGGTCCTCCACTTCGACGCCCACCTGGATACCTGGAACCCCATCCGCTACGCCGCCTACTGGACCTCGGAGCAATCCCGCTTCAATCACGGCAGCTTCTTCCATACCGCCAGCCGCGAGGGGCTGATTTCCAACACCAGCTCTGCCCACGCTGGTCTCCGTACACGTCTAACCGGGCTGGATGATGGCGATTACTCCAACCCTGGACCCGAGCAGGGCTTCCTGCGCATCCACGCTGATGACATTGATGACGTCGGCCCCAAGGGAATCATCGACACGATCATCGGACGCATCGGCCTGTCGCCGGATGAGCCCGTCTATTTAAGTCTGGATATCGATGTGTTGGATCCCGGCATTGCGCCTGGAACCGGCACGCCGGAGCCAGGCGGGTGGACGACCAGAGAGCTGATTAGGATTCTGCGCGGGATTGAGAAGTTGAATCTTGTCGGGGCGGATATTGTGGAGGTTTCGCCGAGTTACGATACCGTGGGGGAGGCGACGGCGTTGGCGGCGGCGCAGGTTGCTTTTGAGCTGATTACGAGTATGGTGAAGTTGGGGGCGAAGGAGGAGGTTGGGGGGTGGTATGGGATGAAGGAGGTAAAGGAGGAGGGTAAGAAGAGGGATGAGCTTTAGGTTGTTGCCTTGGTTTTTACGAGGAATTGGCAGATATTTTATGGCGGGGAGTCATATACAATGGGGATGAATGGTAATGATGATGTGTATACTGACCATGATTTATACGAAAGAAATGTATATGTTCTACGAAGGGTGACGATCCGTAAATACCTACTGGTTCGAGATAGGGGTCAATATCATACCCATATCTTTTCTTTTCCTTTTCTTTCCTTTTCTTTCCTTTTCTTTCCTTTTCTTTCTTTCTTTCTTTCTTTCTTTCTTTTTTTTTTTTTTTTTTTGCGATACAAGACTGGTCTTGCACAGACATCACACCAAATACCATATGCCCCTTAAAAACCAACGAATGGCAAAAATAAGTTCTAAATGTCCACGGCAGATATATCACTGACATCCTTAACTTTTCAAGGTATGTACAATTGCCCGTTCAAGTCTCATTCCGTATTTTTCCAACACTCAAGAATTTCACCCCCTTTTCTAAGCAGCCGCCGGTATATCTGCTGCCCACGGATACGCTTCCGTCATCGCACTCCATGGCGCCAGATCATTATAATCCCTTGACGGCTCTGTCCCCTTGAATACTTTGAGAACATAGGGCAGGATATTTTGGCTACGCATTTTCAAAAGAAAACATATCAGGATCAGCCCTACCCAGCAAAAGGAATTGAAATGCCGGAAACCGGGGGAAAGAACAAAACTCACAATCCAGCCATATCACAATGCCCACCCGACCGAATCCCAATCCCAATCTGCTCTCCGACACCCAGCCAGTCATACACCAGTCTGGCAGCGGGATACACCACCGTCGCTGTCCCCTGAGCATTCACAAATGGATCACCCTGCCCCTCATCCGGAATAAGCGCTCGCGGCGCAATAGCTGCAGCAATCGTATGCGCATCAAACGGCAACTTCTCCGCTTGTCCAACGAACGTGCCCAATCCGCTATTCGACCACCACCCCGCGCCTTCTTTGGAGTTCTCTAGTGTCTCGCCTTGGCCACTAAGATCCGTGTACCGGTATGGACCCAGGCCTTGGATGCCGCTGCTCATGGGCATGGTGACGGTGATGCGCGTGTCGAAGAGGCCGGCGGCCAGTGCGGCTTTTCCTAGCCGTGAGCATCCTGTTACGCCGACCTTTGTGGAGTCGATGGACGGGACGGCCTGGATTAGGGCGTCGAGGGTGCGGTGGAAGCCCCAGGCCCAGGCGGTTAGGGTTCCTGGCGTGTTTTGGGGGTTAGTGGATTGGGATAGGAAGGGGATGTTGATTTCGAGTCGGAGGAGGGTTGAATTAGCAGCTGCATGGAAGGAAAAGCTTACCGATATCTCTCCCGTTATACAACGACCAAAAGGCGCCCGTCTTCGCATTGCTATCCGGAGAAACGCTCGTATAGTCAATAACTACGACCGCAATCCCCTCCGCCAAATACGCCGCACTATCCATGCCCCCGATAGCCATAACCGCCGGCGCGGGCGCATCGGCCGAAGCACCGCTTGGCAAATCCACCGACGCTGTAAATTGGCCCGATTTTCCATCCGCCTCCACGGTGATGGTCAAGGTGGTGCCGCTTAGCGTTCCGGTTACGGTTTCTAATGAGTTATCGGGGTACTCTCCGTATTGATATTGTTGAAGCATGGCCAGGATCTCCGGCTGACGGCAGGCGTACCATTCCTCTGTCGATTGAACGCGGGTTGTACCATCAAGATAGAGGAATGGGTCTGGGAGCGTGGATTGTGAGGTGAAACTCGATGCTCCTGGCCAGGGTGAGGGGGTAGGCGGGCAGATGATATTTTGTGCGGTGACCAGCGGAGTGATGAGGTGTAGAAGGGTGGCAGCTGTAGCTGCATATAGTTGGCGATGCATGACGGCTGGGCTTTGAGGGGTAAGTCGTCGTCCCTTTTGACGGAGGTTCTTTATCTTCCCTGACTCTTTCTCTGCATCCAAATCCTATTCCCCAGTTTGCCGTGCAATTAGACGATGAATGTGTATCTGAACCCCAACCGGATACCAAACGCAGCATATCCATCATCCAGGTTTCCAGGCTCTTTCAGTGCGGAGGAGGCTTCCTATATACCAGCAATCCTCTTAGAAACCTCCTCCTAATCAGGTATCGTTGATTAATATATGCAACATCACCTAACCAACTATTTAGCCTTATATGAACAAATGAAGAGAACAAATCGAGCTTTACATACCAATGTCTGCATTTAAACCCCACACCCCGGATTTAGGCAAATATTCATCTCAATTTAGATTCCGGAGCAGGGACCACCATCCTATCGGACAAACGGGTTCCAGCTCGCAGCTGTGAATATTTCAGGAAATATTATGAGCAACTTTCTAGGGGGGTTGTTTGCTTAGTGTCAGTGTAATGAACATGGTATCAGATAGTGGTAGGTCGTCTCCATCAATTGAATTGCGCCCGAAATGTAGGCCAAATCGCCATTTTGTTCAAATGGACAGATCGGATCAGCATTCCTTGCGCAGCATCGGGGAGATGGATAGCGAGTCTCGCAGATATATTGCAGGGATTTGACACATTTAACTATCCATGTCGCCATGTTTTAGTTCCCCTTTGACCTATTTTAGACGAAAATCGATGCTAGGCTCAGGCAGTTAACTTTCGTATGCAGGATATTGTTCGCCTTCAGCTCTTCGACAGTCGATGACACCTCATCAATAATATCTTGTTCGCAGGTTGAATAGTTTGGTAGTCATATCTGGTTGATTCACCGCGTGAATTCGGATACCGAACACTCTTTGATACTCCGACCATTCGCCCCAATCTTCATGCCTGCTGGTCAACCAACACGTTGACGACGTCGCCTTATTCGTAACGATTTCCATAGATCAGAATATATCAAGAGAAGCTCTTACCTACCTCATTGGTATAAGGCTTCGGACTCCAGGAGGTTGGCATTCCGCGTTATGTGCCAGGACTGTCGAGGTTAACACTTTGCAACTCTTAACTACATCATGTTTGCTGGGAGATTGAGTTGATTATTTGAGCGGAATCCGCAGAATCAGAGACGGCAAACCTGCGCACATATCTGCCTTTGGGGGAAGCTAGGAGACATCTCTTTCGACCAACTCAACACGCTCGTCTAGATATCTTGGGCCAACATACCTACGTCTTCGGGTTACCTACCTTATAATAATCACATCTTCCTTCTAATAAGCATTTACTGGCACATACTATGATCAAATGTCCTGGACCAATTGCAAGGGAAGAGCCAACAATGAGACAAAAGCGCTCTGCCTGTTTGTTTTTGGTTTGGCCGGTTCATTATCAACGTCTATCAGTGGATATAGGAAGCAAGTTGCGGGGAATGAGTGGGATATGGGAGGGTTGTGATATCCTGCATCTCAGCCCAGTATTTGACATGTACAGACCGCTCTTGAGGCGATTCTGATATTGATATAGAAGAAATCAGTGAACCAATGTTGAATAGGGGATTTTCGGGGATAGGGCAGGGGATGATTCAATGAATATCAGACAGCCAGCAGAAGCTCACGTTTGTTATCATTCAAAAACAACTCAAGGAGCGTAACGTATATTCTTCTCATGTTAGTCATATAGAGCCAAACATATTTGAATATGAAGAGATATATGGCCAACGACTCATCATAAAATCCCGTCATGGCTGTCCACGCCGCGGTTGATAGACAGTGGTCTTCCAAACCTAACAGAACGGCTATAGTCAGTACCTATCTGCCTTTGTGCCAACGTAAAGACGATAGCGGGTCACAGGATAAGAATAATCTCGTCTATCCAAGCGGAAATACCGTATGTGTGGCCAGATCAAATGTGATCAATTTTGCAATTGCTGGAGGCAGGAGATCTGCTCAAAGTAGAGATATTACTTATCTCCTTTGGCCGATAGGCTATCCTCAGCAATCTTCACCACGCGTAGTACTAGATGAAGCTCTTGAAGCTCTAGTACTACCGTTCTTGACGCATTAGCTATTCCTTTGTCATTCAAGTTTTAATCTCTGCAGACGCTGTTGCTATCAAGCTGCATGCCTCAGGGGTGTGCGTGAGCATACGAGAGAGCCGACGAGCGCTCTATGCTGGGCAGACTATGGGAAATGAATTTGAGTGGACTGACAAGGAGACAACCCAGGCAATATAAGTCTATATTCCATAGACATACTCCATACTTTGCGTCAAGTTCTAAACTATTCGAAGGGGGGAGTGGGCTGTTCGGCGAAACCTTGAGCCGCCGCTGTCGCTGCCCCCCAACCTTCTCGACTTCTCGAAACATTTTGGTTTCCTCTTCACCTCCACCTTGGTCGATTCTTCAAACCAAACATGAACACAGTTCGAAACGAACCCCATCCGTGACTTGGCTTCCTTCAATGACGCGATCCCCCACCCCTCCAGCCCAGGCTGCTTTGTGCTATCCGAGTTAGTTAGCCTTACGATCTGTAACAGGGGCGGGGTCATTCTTGGCCCAAGCAATTAGTGTGGAAGACGGGAGATATCCCCTCTTTCTCTGACACTGGCTGAGTTGGCCGTTGTTCGGCAAATTCGCAGCCTGACTATCCAACCATTGCGTCTGGATGGGACAGGCCTCCATGAATCCATCAGCTCGAGCCGAAGTTTCGAGTAGTTTTCAGAGCGTCTCCCTGCTTCTGCAAGCGCTGTTTCACCATCGATAAAACGAAGCACCCCAAATCCAGCCACTCATAGAGCCTTCCCAGGTTCGCGCTACCGAGGGAAAAACCAGCTGCATGGGTTCGAATAATCGAACATGCCGAACAAAAGAGCGGGGCAGGGAATTGGCGTGGGAGCTTGAAACGACCAGATCAGGAGCGCCTGGCTGGTCTAGAAGCTTCCGTCCGCTCTGTTGATTGATTTTATGATCGAGGAACCTGGAAAGTGCGGAATTTACGACTGTGGCTGACACCGAGAAGATGGGTGGTGGAGTGTGACCCCTGCCTACATGAAGGCGGTACAAGACCGTTGGGCCATGCGGCCTCCTCAAAAGTTCCTAGAGAGAACGGTGTGAGCACGCCCAGATGCCCCATCGCTCGCCATGATTTTCTCCTATGCTTGTGAAAGTCAAGATCCTCCTCGCGTTCCCGGTCTTGGGGCCCAAGCGCCTCTCCCACCGTGGGTCGTAGAGTGCATCAAAAACGCCCAAGGTGCCTCGGCGCTTGGGACCATGCAAGGGGATCTTTCATCCCTGTATACCGGCATATATGGTTCTTATGCCATAGGAATTGGTTGTTTCGTTCGATCTCCTCAATTTTCGTCACTGCTAATGATCATCATCTAGGTTGATGTGGATGACCAAGTCGGAGACGCTATGTGTGTTTCAACATCTACCGACTTCATGCAGAGCCGCTTGGGGATGATTGATCGGCGTTCCGCCGACCTTTAAGGGGGTGAGGTTACTGATTCCGCCGACCCCGTATCTACCGAACGTGTCTTGGGGTCTCTTGGGGCTACCGATCGACATATCTGGCCTCCTCGTTTTGAAACGATCGCTTGTTTCCCAATGGTGTGATAATACTATCCCGCCATCATTCCTAGCTGACGTTCTTAAGGAATTTGACATATACTGCTGATCGTTTCCCCACAACCTCAGATCTTGTCATCGTCCCCGCTTTGAAGTGGAACTTTTTCCGACTACCGAGGGGAGATGGGAGATTCTTGCATTTCTGTTCCTGAGGATAGTAACTGGGGCTATCCGAAAATCCAGCCGACATGGGCTGAGAGACGCTATGTATGAAATTGTTAAACATGTGGCAGTGGAGCAAGCAGGTTAAGGGGCTTGAAACAGCTATCATCTCCTATGCTAAGCATCCAGACTTGGCTCTCCTCCATAGAGCGAGCGACGTCTATAAATAATTCCCTCTGCTCACTCCATGACTTCGATTTTTTGTTCTCTTTCTCAATTGTCTTCCATCCCCTTTCGAGGACAATCCGACAATCCCTTCTACATTTCCCTCTTTTTTTGGTTACTGTCTTCCATTCGACGTCCTTGACGGATTGAGAAAGGCATACATTCATTTACAAGGTTTCAATACCTTCCCCCTTTTTTTTTACATTCTACGCGCACTTTGATAGTGCTTTTTTACGGCCCAAGATGAAGCTCGAGTCCTTCGTCGCAGTCGCCGGCCTTAGCTTGTCCGTTGCCGGCGCACCTGTTCCGGCCAACAATGAAGCCAAACGGGATGACCCTGCCTTCACCATCCTGCCAATTCCTACCGGCAGCGGACTTCCAGGGTATCCAACTCCAGCCCCCACACCTACACCCACCCCCACCCCCAGCCCAGGCCCTGGCGGCCCCGGAGGCCCCGATTATCCAGGCCCCGGAGGCCCGGGTAACGGAGGACACGGGGGACACGGAGGACACGGAGGACATGGAGGACATGGAGGACATGGAGGACATGGAGGACATGGGGGCGGTCACGGTGGCGGTTCAGGAGGTGAGCCGAGTGGAAGCTTCCCTCCAGTTCCCGCTCCAACCGGCGGCAGTGGATATCCCGGCGGATCTGATGGTGGCTTTCCTAGCCTTCCTGGTGTAGGAGGTGGTGATGGTGAGGGTGGTTTCCCTTTCCCCATTCCTAGCGGCTGGCCAGGTCTTGGTGGCGGCGACGGTGAGGGTGGTTTCCCTTTCCCCATTCCTAGCGGCTTCCCAGGTCTTGGTGGCGGCGACGGTGGATTCCCTTTCCCCATTCCCAGCGGCTTCCCAGGTCTTGGTGGCGGCGACGGTGAAGGTGGTTTCCCTTTCCCCATCCCTAGTGGCTTCCCAGGTCTTGGTGGCGGCGACGGTGGGTTCCCTTTCCCCATTCCCAGCGGCTTCCCAGGTCTTGGTGGCGGCGACGGTGAGGGTGGTCTCCCTTTCCCCATCCCTAGTGGATTCCCAGGGCTTGGTGGCCTAGGAGGATCTAGTGGTGGCCTGGAACGCAGACAAGAACATACTCATGGACCTGCTCCAACTCCTACCCCAAGTCCTACCACTGGGGGTGGCAGTTTCCCCATCGGTGGCAGCATCGGCGGTGACGGTAACCTCGGCGGTAGCATCGGTGGGGAGAATGGCATCGGCGGCATCCTCGGCGGTGACGGTAACCTCGGTGGCAGCATTGGTGGTGAGAACGGCATCGGCGGCGGCATTTCACTCCCTACCGGTGCTGGTGACACTTTCAGCATCGGCGGCAGCATCGGTGGCCAAGGTGGTGGCTTTTCCTTCCCAATTCCAACTAACTTCCCTGGTCTTGATGGTCTTGGTGGCCTCGGAGGATCAAGCGGAGGATCCGGTGGAATACGCGAGTGGCTTGAAGGGCTTGGTGATCTCGGTAACCTGGGAGGATCTAGCGGAGGATCCAGCGGAGACCTCGGAGGCCTAGCTGGTCTTGCTGGTAGCCTGGGACGCAGACAAGAACATTCTCATGGAGCTACTCCAACTCCCACCCCAGGTGCTTCCACTGGAGGCGGCAGTTCCGGCATCGGCGGCGGCCTCGACATCCCTGGCCTTGGTGGCCTTGGAGGATCAAGCGGAGGATCCGGCGGAATTAGCGACTGGCTTGAAGGGCTTGGGGGACTTGGTGGCCTTGGAGGATCCAGTGGAGGATCCGGCGGAATCGGCGACTTGCTTGGCGGACTTGGCAGTCTAGGTGGATCGAGCGGAGGATCTGGCGGAATCGGCGACTTGCTTGGCGGACTTGGCGGGCTCGGCAGTCTGGGTGGATCGAGCGGAGATTCGACGGGCAGCTCAGGGGGTCTCCTTGGAGGCCTTGGTGGATTGTCGTCCCTCGTCGGCGGTGGCTCCAGCACTCAAAATGGAATCGAGGAAAACGCTGGCTGCCAACCAGTTACTCTGATCTTCGCCCGCGGCACCACTGAAATGGGTAACATGGGAACTGTCATTGGGCCTCCCCTCGCCGCTGCTCTCAAGAAACAAGTCGGTGACAAACTAACCGTCCAAGGTGTTGATTATCCAGCTTCCGCTGCGGTACGTTCATTCTTCCCCCCCTTCCATTCATCAATCTCAAGCTTGTCCACAAAAATTTCTTATTCTAACACCAATCCAGGGCAATGCGCAAATGGGCGCCTCAGGTGGCCCAAAAATGGCCGAACTAGTCAAGAAATCCAAATCGCAATGCCCCGACAGCAAAATCGTGCTCGCAGGCTACTCCCAGGGCGCCATGGTTGTCCACAATGCCGCCGGCGATCTCGAGGCCGGTCAAATCGCTGCCGCAGTCACTTTTGGCGACCCACTCAAGACCATGCCCGTGAAGGGCCTCGACAAGGCCAACTTCAAGATCTACTGTGCTACGGGCGACCCTGTCTGCATGAACGGTGCTAATTTCATGTCTCATATCAGTTATGGGAAAAACGCCGCAGATGCTGCTGCGTTCCTTGCCAAGGCCGTTGGGGTCTAAGAAATTATTGGCAAGATGAAGCATTAGCAGCTGATGGGGCGGATTTATGAGGGTGGGCGGAGGGGGTCACTGTGGGATTTTGTTGGAGAAGATATTTTTTTCATGTAGTTTACATTTGACAACTTTTTCTTCTTCTTCATTCTTTCTTTTGTCCCTTTTTTTCTTTTCTGACTTAAAGGGGATTGATTGGGTTGGGGCGAAACGCAAGGGGGGAGATTGTCAACGTTGTGTTTTATTTTTTTTTTTTTTTTTTTTCAATGGCCAAAAAAAAAAAAAAAAAAAAAAAAAAGGGGGTGTATCCACGTGCAATGATGGGAGTATATAAAAAGTGCCTGTACAGGAAAAAAAAAAAACAGACGAGAGGGAGAAGCCAAAACC
>JANTQI010000015.1:288297-356250 GCA_032988985.1 Emmonsiellopsis sp. PD_5
GGTTTGTTTTTTAATGTTTTGTTTTTTTTTTTTTTTTTTTTTTGTCCAATGGCAAAAAAAAAAAAAACTAAATGAAAAAGGGGGTATGGATTTATTATATGCATGCTATGAAAATGATGTACGGCTTTTGAGCTGCTTTTACGATCTATCTGAAGCTGACAGTGATTTCATCCTCGTTCGCGAAACCAATAACCGTTTAAAGCCCTTGGAATTCCTATGGTGGGAAGTTATGCCCCGTGTCATATATACTGGTGAGCATTATTCCTGTTATCGTCTTGTTGGTAATCGAGTACTACTTCATTCAAGTTACCTTTTGCTTCTGTGGCATAAATGTAGTCAGAATAAATAGTATGTTCATGTCTACGGAATAACTGAAATGGAGATAGATTTGTGTGAAATTTAGATACACTTGGTTCCATCATGTCCATCAGAAGGGAAAAAAAAGATATTTAAAATCCCGCAAATCTCCAAAAACTCACGACGGCCCTACCTGGACAGCCACCGGAGAAGTTGAATTCAGCGGGACTTTCCAACCCATCCGCTCCTGCTCTAGCCCAGATGTGATCACTGTATAGTTCGTCTCGCCGTAAGTGGTCTCAACCCACACAATAGCCGACTGCGCGCTCGGAACCCCGGTAACTTGCGACAGCACGACGGATACAACTTTGTTCGCGATATCATAGCTAAACTCCTCTATGATACCCGCATCGGTATGAATTAGTAGACCAAGCGGACCAATGAAGACCTTCCGTCTCACAGCATCGCGGGTCTGGACAGTAATGGTACCCTCGCCGCCCTCCGACGACAGGATCCCACCATATGCGACGAGCCCAACATCCTCATCTTCGACTACATATGTGGCTGAACCGAGGATGAGACCGAGAAAGCTAGGGCCGTAGTCACCGCTGTAGCTGTCCCAGGCCAACGTGTCAGGCCATGAATGGAAAGACGCAGCTGCGAACCCGTCTTGGTGAATGTTGGATAGCGGTCCATTCATACCCCCGTATCCAACACGGAGAAGGTAGGAGTCAGTCGGGTTGCTGCGGAACGCGGAGAGGAGTACAAGAGCATTTAGGCCGGAGCCGTAATGATGTATTTGGCGTTCAATGCGGCGGAGTTTCCCTCCATAGCTAGTTTGAAATGGGTTAGTGATCTTGCTCTATTGGCGAGAATGTGAAATGGCTGCGCAGCTCACATGTTATCCCAGTAGCGTCGAGCGTTCCCATTCCATCCCCAGTGAGGCACTGAGGGCATGAAGGCAAGAACAGTGTTCATCGCTTTCGTAGCTGTAGCATCATACGCGAAGTACCTAAACACGCAGAATAATTCAGCATCTCAGATACAACAGACTTATGAACAAATCACCTACTTGCACCAATAATAAACCCCCTCCTGGCCGGTGGAGTCCCAGGCCATCTCGCTGCCAAAAGGAACTTCCTCGCCATCCCATTGCAAAGCACGGCTTTGCATTTTAGCTGTGAATGCATCCGCCTGGGTATCGTTGCCTTCTCTCTTCAAATCGGCTAAGATCTCTCCGAATACAGTTTCGCCCATCAACCCAACACGAGAGTAGCCAACAGTGGGGTTGCCATTCGCATCTTCCTCCATACATCGCATTACGGTATTATACGCTTGATCAAGATACCAATTCCAGCTATGCCGCGTCAAAGTATCTGGATATGCTCTTCCGACCCGATATAAGGCCCAGTATGCTGCGGCAACATGCACATAGTTGTATGCACGATCAGTGAGGTATGCAGTATCACGGTTCCATGAGGCCCACCCGCTCCAGTCGATGTCCGGACTATAACCGTACTCCGGGACCGCAGAAGGCTCGTAGAAGAAGAGACTTTTGCGGACACCAAAATCTTCTGTTTGAATCGTTCCCCATAATACAGAATCAACAAACTCTTCTAGCTTTGATAATTCATCGGCATTCGGCCTAGCAGCCTGTTTTATCGTAGCGGCAAGGAAGGAGCCAGCTCCGCCTTCATCACTCAACCCAGCAATCCAAACCCTGTCGTCTTGAGTTACAATGCTTTGTGTTTCGTAGTCGTACGACATAACGGAAGGTGCCCGTCCAAATGGGTCAGAAGTATCATCAAACCACTGTGAAGTAGTCAGGAAATTCCCGATATCTCCAATGGCTTCTGTTGCTGACTTGACGACATAGTAATGGACGGTTTGGATCTTTGCGTTGGCGTATTGAACCGTCACCCTTACGCGACCCCAAGTGCTGGAAGATGGTTCGAGTTGATAGAATCCCGGTTCCAATTCGGTGATGGTAAAGGCATCAACTGGCTCTGTGGTAATTGTATCCACCTGAGACGAGGAAAATAATGAAAGCCGTGCTGGTAGGTCGGTGCTGACTATGTATCCTGGGACGCCTACAGCGTAAGGAGTTTCTGTGTCTCTGATTACGGCGTCGGTCCCTCGAATCCCATTTTTGGCAACTGAAAACCTGACACCAAAGTGCATAGATTCGTCTGGCTGGAGTACTCGTGATGACGGAGGATTCCACGGCGCCACTCCCGACCACTCGTTCTCTGCCCAGGCCTGAGTAAGAACCTGCCATTCGTAAAATCCCTCGAATGTTTGGCTGCCGTAGTATGTCCCCTCATAACTCGCCTCGGGAAGATTTCGATAGGCTTCGAAGGGGGTATCCTCAAGTGGGGTGACCACTAAGGCTGAACCTGCGCCGTTGACTGGAGCAACTTGGAGATATCCCGCATGCATCCCAATATACGGATCTGTCAGCGAGCACTTTTCCTGAATCTCCTCTGCGGTTCGGTCGGTAAATATGCTATTGAATTCTGTTGGAAAACCGAGACTTCCAATTTCAACAGGTATTTCGCCAAAATTTGCTATTGTAAATTGAAGGCCCAAATCTCCAGAAACATCAAGCCATTCTCGAGTCACGTTCAATGGGATATCTGATGGGAGTGTGGGCCCCATTAGCGAAGCGGCGAGTGCATCAGTTGACAGAGATATGACGGGCTGCCGTGCGGAAGCAGAATCGCCATCGATCCATTCCGTACTCCCATCCAGTCGATAGCGGAATGTAAGGTCCCCCCAGTGGTACTGGCCATCGCGGGCGCGTCTGGAAATGTAGTCAAAAGGCAAAAAATCAAACGATTTGTCCGTGGCCTGTAGAGATGCGAGAACCTGAGCATCCTTGACAATTTGGATGTTAAAATTGGCAGTCTGGAAAGTTACATAGCCATTACTTAGGCCCAGCGTGTCTTCTTGTCCAGAAACCAAAGCCGGTATAGCGCTAACAAGGATAAGACCGACTCGAAGCCAGAGGGGGGCCATGCTGAGCTCTTGTGTTCTTCGGATCTGATCCTGCAACACTCATTGAATCACGGAGGGCTCGAAGGCTGGAGCTGCAGCCGGGAATGAAAACATACATAGCGACGAGACTTCTAGCTATATAAGACCAATTCCTTTTGGTGGTTTCTCTTTCCCCTCGGATTCTATTACCCCGGAGTCCGGCGGGGGTTGGATAATGACATAGCTTGCTGTGACTGTTCCCCAGATGCTTTAAGATGGAGTCCGCATAGTCCATTGTAGGGCCGCATACTTTGTAACTAGCACCACCACAATTCCCGTACAGGTCTAGAAACATCCCTTGTTAATTCCCTTGGGCTGGGAGTATGGTTGTCTTCGCAAAAACGGTGATTATCAAGCTCTGCCTCGGACTGATAATGAACGGCAACTCTGCTCCTGGGGCGCTCGGGATTCAACTATATCTGGTTGGTCCGGTTTCTTCCCAAACGAGGACCAACGGGCCACGGCCCAATTTCCGCCTATGGGGAGGCCGGGAAGGTAATCCGTGGACCCCCTGTGGTTATCCCCGAGGTGTTGTCCATCGGAGACAAAATATTCCTGATGAAATATCCGGCCACTAGACGTGATATAAAGAGTAGCCCCGATATGTCTGGGTTATGGCCAACATTGAAGGCTCGTGCGGAAGAAGCGAGAAAGATAAGGAGTTGTTGTTGATGTGATGTGTGCGAAATGTAGTTGCCAATTTTACACGCTAGTAACTTATTTATGTATAATTACCGTACGGGAGTTACAGTGGCCGGGGATATCAGGCATTTCCGCTTTTAGACATTTGCACCAATAATGTTTGACTAAGAGTACATCCAGAAGTATTTACAAAGGGGCTTCAGACACGAATTTCGAGTTTGATCAAGCATATCATGTTATAAGTTACTCCGGAATGTTCCAGATCCGAACTCGCTTCCTCCGCGCCTGGGCAATCTCCCGAGCATATCATTCTCTGTTCCGGATCTCCTCTTAAAATCAATGACCGAGACATGTCACTAGTGGACAGTATTGATTTTGGCCAAGGTTTGTCACCATCAATTCCAGCTGATTACCTGATTACGGTATCCTTTGCTGATGCTGAGGAACAATACTAGTAGTTGTGTTCACAGGTGCTTGAACAACGAGTTTGAAGCTCTGTCAAAATCACACATCTTCAGGATGGCATAACCTCTAGTTATGCCCGAGAAATGGAATGTGACTGCCAACTATGAAACACGGTTCTCATTGATTAAACCTAAGTTTTTGATGAAGTAGCTGATGAGCCAGAAAGTATTGATGGCCCATACATTGTTTATAGTTCGGGTCGATCCAAAGAACATGGTCTAGAGGAAGCCAAGAGGATTATCAAACATCTTTTAAAGTGCGGAGTCCCCGCAATTAGCAGAAATCCCTCTATTTATGGCTTCGAAAATAACCCAGGGGCGAGACAGATTTGGTTCGTGGAGGGCCGGTTCTTACTGCCCCGGAATGCCCTTGCCTGCCGAATTTCTAATTCAACCATCGGCTACACATTGGAAAATATTACCATGAACAGCTGGCTGGATACCTTATGGCGGGATTGAGCTAAGGTCAGTCAGCGGCTATCTGCTTGATGATACAAGTACTAATCTACTTGAGCGCTGGGCCAGTCAGTCTTCAGTCTTCACATGCCTTCATTTTCGGCCTGAAACCCTAGCTTCATTCGATCATCCCCGCCGTCAGTATCATCACATATGCACAGGACGGACTAGAACAGGACTTGCCTAATAAGCTTTTCCCCCATATCTATTATCCAGATGGTGTTTTCCACCACTGAGAGATCTTCTAGAAGCCGAGGATGATACACCCTAGTAATCTAATTGCACCCTCCATCCTTCGGCACTTCATTGGGTCTCCACAGAGAATTCCCCAGCCAAGGCTCAAATATTTCCGCAAAAACAGGGTAAGAATGGGTGTCAACTCCCAATGAAAAGCTGGATATTCTATTGTGTGGTTGGCAGAAAAACCCAAAGCCCCTGAAGCTGTGACTGTGGCTTGGTTACGTTACGTTACGTTACACTGCCCA
Organism: Emmonsiellopsis sp. PD_5; assembly: GCA_032988985.1. NCBI lineage: Eukaryota > Fungi > Ascomycota > Eurotiomycetes > Onygenales > Ajellomycetaceae > Emmonsiellopsis > Emmonsiellopsis sp. PD_5. Next base: position 293,678 of record JANTQI010000015.1, read on the forward strand.
ACCTTATTTCAACCTCGCCCTGTGCCTTCGAGGAGAATGACAGCGATCCTGATGATCGAGAAGCATTCGAGAAAGACTTGGAGCTTGTAGGCGAATACTGGCGGCAAATAACAAAGAACGTCTCCTGACTGTGACGATCTCTTTGTTAATTAGTAGCCAGTTGCAAGGATATTTCCCCGCATATCCAGAGTTTAGGCGGGCTGGGGTCGGCAGGGTGATTCGGCGATATGTCCGTCCCTATTATTCAGTCCTAGCAGAATGTCGGACCGCTTGGTGAGGGCTTTTTTTTTTTTTTTTTGGCTTAAAAACGGCTGTGGCAATGGAGGCAGTCGGTGATTGAAGAACATCTAGCCAGTTGCAAGGATATTTCCCCACATATGCCAGAGTTCAGACGGGCAATTCTCCTGGGGTCGGCAAGGGGATTCGGTGATATGTCCGTTCCCTATAAACTATTCTGTGCCAGCAGAATATCGGACCACTTGTTAATGGTTTTTTCGGCTCAAAAACGGCTTTGAGGACGGAGGCGGTTGGTGATTGAGATCATCTAACTCGTGGGATTATTTACTTCAGCCGAAGAACATGATTCCCGACCTTCCCGTCCCGTTCTGGAAATATGATCATGTCGGCAGATGAGTTTTTGATATGTACCCGGCAGGAATAACACCCCCAGAATTTGGATGCTCTCACTTTGACATTTATATCGGGTCCATCCCCAGGTCCAATGTTTGCCATCGGGTGACAGTTTCGTTTCGCTGGAGGATTTGAATGGTTTGTCCCGTGTCAACAACATAACTACGTCATGTTCTCCAAGGCCTTTCCACAGGCGCTCATCGCTTGCTTGATCCCATTTATTTTGCCTGTCAATGGCCAGGGTAGCAAGCCAGCTCAACCTGAAATTGGGGTCACCGCATATGAATTCGACCTCAGCGAGGTTTCCCTCGACGGCGGCCGATTGTTAGAGAACCAAGAGCGGACTCTGAATTATATCAAGACAGTCGACGTCGATCGGTTACTATACAACTTCCGCGCGAATCACAAACTGTCGACCAATGGCGCAACTGCCAACGGTGGATGGGATGCGCCAGACTTCCCATTCCGCACTCATTTCCAGGGCCACTTTCTGACAGCCTGGGCACAATGTTACGCTGTGCTCCGAGACACCACTTGTCAAGAACGGGCGGTCTACTTTGTTGGCGAATTGGCCAAGTGCCAAGCGAATAATGGTGCTGCTGGGTTCTCTTCCGGGTATTTGTCTGGGTTTCCAGAATCCGATTTTGCCGCCCTCGAGGACCGCACCCTCGACAACGGGAACGTGCCATACTATGCCGTTCACAAAACTCTAGCCGGCCTGCTAGATGTGTGGCGCCATCTCGGGGACGAGACAGCCCACGATGTCCTCCTATCGCTGGCCGGCTGGGTAGATGGGCGCACCAGCAAGCTGAGCGACGATCAGCTGCAGGCCATGCTGGATACAGAATTTGGCGGCATGAACGAAGTGTTGGCAGACATTTACCATTATACTGGTGACGAAAAATGGCTGACCACCGCGCAACGATTCGACCATGCGGTTATTTTCGATCCCCTCGCCTCCAATCAAGACAAATTCGATGGTTTACATGCGAACACACAGGTGCCCAAATGGATAGGGGCGGCCCGCGAATTTAAAGCCACCGGTACCGAACGCTATCAAGACATCGCCCTCAATGCCTGGGACATCACTATAGACGCCCACACATATGCCATTGGCGGGAACAGCAAGGGGGAGCACTTCCAGGAGCCCGATAAAATTGCAGCCTACCTCACTGAGGACACATGCGAAGCATGCAACACATATAACATGCTCAAACTGACACGGGAGCTATGGGTAATGAACCCCGAGACAACGACTTACTTCGACTACTATGAACGTGCCCTGCTCAACCACCTCCTCGGCCAACAAGACTCGCGCTCCGAAAACGGCCACGTCACCTACTTCACCCCGCTGAATCCAGGCGGACGGCGCGGAGTCGGCCCCGCCTGGGGCGGCGGCACCTGGAGCACAGATTACGATTCCTTCTGGTGCTGCCAGGGCACGGCACTGGAGACCAATACCAAACTGATGGATTCGATCTATTTCCACGACAACGCAACCCTCTTCGTCAACCTATTCACCTCCTCAACACTAAAGTGGACCGACCGCGACGTCACAATCACCCAAACCACCACATTCCCAGTCACCGACACCACCACCATCGAAGTAACCAACACCGCCAGCGACGACTGGACAATGAGCATCCGCATCCCATCCTGGACCGCCAACGCCGAAATCAGCATCAACGGCGAGGTCGTCACCGACATCGAGGTCACGCCAGGTACCTACGCCCAGCTCCAACGCGCCTGGGCCGCAGGAGACAAAGTCACCGTACGCCTACCAATGGCTCTCCGCACGGTGCCAGCCAACGACGACCCATCCGTCGCAGCCGTCTCGTACGGGCCCGTCATCCTGTCTGGGAATTACGGCGATGACACGCTCAATGAGTTGCCGACGCTGGCGCTCGATTCGATCCAGAGGGCTGGAGAGGACGGGTTGGAGTTTACGGCTACCACTGGGGATGGGAAGACGGTGGAGTTGGGGCCGTTTTATGATGCGCATGGGTTTAACTATAATGTTTATTGGAAGACGGAGGGGGAGGTTCCTGCTTAGGGAAAGGGGGAAGATAAGGGATGGATTGGGAGTGGGCTTTTTTTGGGTGGATGGGAAATTGACATGTCCGCAACGCGCGGCCTTTCTTCTTTTCATAGGTTTTGTATATAACAAAGTATATTGAAATGAGAGATAGCAGGAAAGGTAAATTCTAAATACTAGTTCTATGTGTTTCTGAATACATTTTCCACTCCATATCCTTTTAAAATGCAGATGAATGACAAGGCGGGTAGTGCAGGCAACACGAAACGAAGCTGAGAATCTGATGCCATGCTTTGAGGATAAATAAATTAAATTATTGAAAATACGGGATCAGATGAGATGGGCATATAGTTTTATCTATATAATAATAGATGCGGTAATTACTGTTTTTCTTTTACATCCATGGAATATTTCTCATTCTAACAAGCTAACTAGCTAGTTACCAGAAGCTTCAATCTCACTGATTATGCAAAGAAATAATGAGATAATACAATAAGATATTTCCCATATATACAGTTATTATGCAAGTATGTACATGTATGTATGTACAGTGATCAAACAGCCCCTCCCCCTCCCCCACCCCCTTTTTCATCATGCACAACAACAACCCCCTGATGTATGAGACCCCGCCCATCAAGCCCAACAGCCATATGTAGTTAGGTATATATGTATGTCCAAATAACGCCCTTCATTCCAAGAAAGAAAAAAAACATGTGTTCCGAAAATAGGAAACTATGGAATCTTGCAACTGTAATAAGCGGACGATTTACACTTTCCAAGGGCCTCTGTGGATGGAAGATATACGACGTTAGATGATGGTAAATTTCAAGTAGCTAACCTTTATCTCGCAGGGGAAGAGAGGGAGAGAGAATGGGGAAGAGAGGGAAAAGGGAAAAAAGCATGCGAACTTACTCCGCGTGCACTTGCTGTCTGTATAATACCCTGGCACATAGCAGCCCCAGTTCGCCGCATAATCCCACGATCTGCGGATGGGATATAGGGTTAGCATTATCACTGGAAACTAATAATAATAATAACAAAATAAAAAAATAAGGAGTAAAACATACGTATTCCCATGAATATCCTCACAATCAACATAACACGTAAACTTGATATTCTTCCTTTTCCCACTAAACGACGTCACCTTCTTATTTCCCATAAAGTCCAGGTGGCCATGGGCGGGAAATCTCCAGCAGTCGACCTTTGTGTCGACGTTGACGATGTCGCAGTAGCGGGTACTTTTTTTACCGCGGGCTTCTAGACTGTGTCGTGCAGCTAGAGCTGGGGAGTCGTCGAGGGAGATGTCTGCTGGACCGTCTGGGGAGGGGATGGGTGTGGCGAGGGTGGTTAGGGGGAGGAGGAGGGTGAGGAAGGTTGAGAGGGTTGTGAGTTGCATGATGGATGGTAGGTTGGTTGGTTGGTGATGGATAGACAAACAGGCAGGCTGGATATGGTTGATTGTTTGGATACTCGAAGAAAGGCAGATTGATGCTCTTCTTATATCCGTCCTTTTCGGGCTTCTCATATTGTGTTGCATTACATAGCCCTCTGCCTGGGTCTGCTGCGTTTCCATCCATCCGCCATTATCTCCTCATGTAGATGCATAAAGGTCGCGGATACGAGCAAGAAACGTTACATTGATTGTATGGCAGTGTCAATTATGCGGAGACAGTTAACAGTCTGTCAAGGGGTGGTGTGCATGGTATACTGGAAAACCCCTCCTTGTTGCCATCGGGAGCTTGGAATACACGAGGGGCAGCGCATCTCCCGCCTCGTATTCCTGCATCGGCTTCTCCATCGGGGCTTGAGTTGAGCAGACAGGGACCTGCGGGCGACGCTGCACTGCCGTGCCCTAGATATTTAGTTAACTAGGGGCAGCCATTTGGTTGATAAATCATGTCCCTTGTTGTCCTTTGATATGCTGTCTCTGGGTAGGTGGTATATACTCCATCGCAGAGACCTCTCTATAGCTGGGAACGCTAGAGGTTCCAATTGGGAGTCTTGGCGCGTTGCTCGGGATGTGATTGGCTGTCAGGCAACATAGAATCACGTGATCCATAGTTTGTGAACTAGTATGGTGCAGAATAGCATGTAATGCTGCTCAGCCACGGTCTGAATATTGACATGGAATATCCTGCGGTCTCAAATCCCAGAGATTTGCAAGGAAAAAGGATGCAACCTGATTAGCCCGATACAGTTGCAGGCCGGTTAGACATGTGGTAATCCGGGGAAAAGGGGATGAAAATTGGCCGCGAGGGACTGCTTTAACATGCTGGTATGAATGGCCACTGAGCCCAGGAAATACCTGCAAGCGGGGGTTTAATATAAATAGAAGCGGCACATATGGCAAACTGCATTAGAACAAGCATAGAAGAAAGCGGGACAGGGTTCATTCAGGCCGGGGACGGGCCAGATCCAACCATAAATCTACTGTTAGGCGGCTATGTATGGTCTGCTCCCGCGAACAACCGCACACAGGGGGGAAAGGTTTCATGGGGGAGGGGGAACAGATCTTGACACACTGAGGGGGTGGAAGCCAATGGTTGGGTTCTCACTGACCTACCCTGTGGGGGGAATCGTATGGGGGATGGGGCGTTTGAAAGCGAAACAGAAGCAAGCAGAAAGTATCTAGCAACGTTGGCAGCGGCCGTTGTGTTATAGAAGAAAGGCGTCGACACAGGCGGGAGGAGGAAAAGAAAAGCAACACTGGCTGAAACGGTGGATGAAACGGGTGAGAAAGAAAGGCCATGACTATGCAGGTACAAGTACATACATGATGGAATACCTCCTGGATTACGCCCGACTGAATGTGTAGGCAGCGAATCGGAGGACGGGGCAAAGGCCCGAAGAGATGATATATTAAAGTGCTGGATAGATTAAGAAATAGATGGGGTAGAGCGTATATCAAAACTAGGGATATAGTTAGAGTGACTTAGCAGGTACCTAGAACTCGGTGTCCTCTCCACCAGGGCTGCGGTACCGGCAAAGTCACTCTGGGCCAACAGCCGCTGTGCTCTCGCTGCCCCAGTCTGCTCTGCGGGGGATTAACTAGGCATGGAATATTCTGCTGGCTCTCCCCTGGTATCTGTTTGTGTATTTACTCGTAGATATTAGGTGTTTTAGTGCTGGACTGCTGTGTGGTGGTCTGCTGTGTGGTAGACTGGTGCTGGTCCAGATCCGTTTGGGCTTGGTCGCATCGTCTCCAACCGTCAACCATCGCCCATCGTCAACCTCACCTCAACCTCACCTCCTCTCCTCTCCGTCTTCAACCTCCCTCTCTCCTCGCCATCCCGTCCACCACCTGTCCTGCTCTCTGTCCGCCCTCGCCCTCTTCTTCGCGCAGTCAAGCCTCGCAAGGCTTTCCCTGAGTCCTTGTGGGCGCGTGCTGCTTGCTTGTCCTCCGCCTCGCTATCTCCCCCGTCTCACCAAGGTCGGTCTATCTCCACCTCTCCCCGCGGCTATCTCGCTGCTCCCTGCTTGCGTGGCCTCACATTCTTGCTCTGCTGTTATTCAGTGCCTAGAAAATGCATGTCTGGATGGCTAATGTGCAGTGTTGACTCCAGTGCAGCCGTCTCCTCATCTCTCCCTCTGCCTGCCGTTGCTCCTCCGCCTTTTCTCCTCCTATCTCCAACCGCGATATTACTGTCCAGCACCCCGTGCTATCTCCTCCTACCTTGATCCATTGACCCCCCAACTGTCTCGTCCCGTCTTCTCTGTCCCGACTCCTCGTATCCCACTCCTCCCCCCGCCTTGCACCATCGCCCAGCGCGGTTTTATCACCAGCCCAAAGATCTGCGCCAGCTCCCTACAGCTCCGTGCTTAGCTAGTATCCAAAATGGTCGTGGCTACAATCAAGTAAGTGGCCCTGTTCCAAATACTACGTCCTTGTGCCAGGCATTGTCTGCTGTCTATCCATGCCACTGGCTGCCCATGCTGATGCGTGACGTTCTCTACAGGTGTGTTGTTGTTGGCGACGGTGCTGTTGGCAAGACATGTCTCCTGATATCGTATACTACCAACAAATTCCCCTCTGAATACGTCCCGACCGTCTTCGACAACTATGCGGTTACAGTGATGTAAGTTGTGTGACTCCCCTCCATGTTCACACCACATCAGCCATGTGTGGTGGTTGTGCAGCCATCAGCCCTTCCAATTCCCCCACTACCAGAGAAGACATTTATCCTAATTAGCTCCAACTCCTGAGATAATACTTCCACTACATCTGTTTATTCATTACCAATTCTTGAAACGCCATAATTTGACTGTACTGACCCTATCGACTGAATCACAGGATCGGGGATGAACCCTATACCCTCGGACTTTTCGATACCGCCGGACAGGAGGATTACGATCGTCTGCGCCCTCTGTCGTATCCCCAGACCGATGTCTTCCTCGTCTGCTTTTCCGTCACATCCCCCGCGTCGTTTGAAAACGTCCGAGAGAAATGGTTCCCCGAAGTCCACCACCACTGCCCAGGTGTTCCGTGCTTGATCGTCGGAACTCAGACCGATTTGCGCGACGATCCCAGCGTGAGAGAGAAACTGGCCAAGCAGAAGATGCAGCCAGTACGCAAGGAGGATGGAGACCGCATGGCCAAGGATCTGGGAGCCGTCAAATACGTGGAGTGCTCCGCATTGACCCAGTATAAGCTCAAGGATGTGTTCGATGAGGTAAGCTACTGTGCCTCCTCTAGTTAAATCGCTCGATTCTAACCCTCATACCTTTCCCTGTGTAGGCAATTGTCGCCGCTCTCGAACCAGTGCCCAAAAAGAGATCGAAATGCGCTATCTTCTAAGCGCTTTGCTCCAAACGGCCTGACACTACAATACGATAGACCTCTACACACATGGCTCTGGCGTGGCCCGTTCGCTGGTTCGTTGCTAGGCGTCCCCTAATCGGATCATTATCTAGTTCTACAATTCCCAGAAAAAAATATACCTCATAATATGGGATTTTATTGGCGCCTGGCATCTGAAAGAAATGCTAAGGAACTGAAAGAAAAAGATCACCAAATTACATTGCCCAAATATGGTCCAGACATACACTTGCTTCCCTTGCCAGCCACCCAAGAGCCGTCTGTCAATTGATTTCAGTTTCCTTTTCCCTTTTTCCATTTGTTGTCTGGGCTTCTTTTACTGTCATGCGTTGTGCCTTGCTTGATGACTTTGACCTTACACTTTTCTTCAATTCAGATATTTGATTTTTCTCTCAATGGGGTTTGCACATTTTCCATTTTCCATTTTCTCCGCTGTTTATTGTTTTAAATCGCACCATTTTTCCTCCTTATCTCTCCCATGTTACCAGCGTCTTCTAAACTCCGTTTCCCCCCTACACGTCTTCCAATTACACCCCTCAGATATTCCCTGTTAGTGCGGCAATGATAAAAAAGATTTATTTGAAACTCCCCCCCTTTTTTCTTTCATGTTTCTTTTTTCCGCCGCTCTTCGACGACGGCGTTCCCAGGCCTACCCCCAAACCGCCAGTCCACAGAATTCCCACCCACATACGCCAACTCCATGCTACCGCTCACGCAATCCATCCCCGTCCCCTCCCAACAGAATTTGCGCATTCTCCCCTCTCAACCCGCCACCCGCACTATCTCAGCTCCTTCCTGACTACCACGACTGTAGCGGTACCAACAAAACATGTCCCCAGCAGTGCGGGTGTGGGTATTTGCAAATGTTTACTTATGAATAATGAAGATGACTTTCTTTATTTCTTTGTTCTTCTCTTCTTTGTTAATACATTCTAATATAATCCCTAATCAAGGAAACACATTCAAAGTCTGGCAGGCAGTGTGAAGGAAAGGGTTTTCCGTTGTCTGGTATGGTTAGTGTATGGATGTGCTTGATGGGGTGGTATCTTCTTTTCTATTCATTGACAATGCCTGGGACTGACATTCTCATAACTGACAACAACGATGATGTCACAATACCAACAGCAATATAAGTACAAAACCCAAAAAGAATGTAATAAAACCCAGTCAGGGGGGGGGAAGAGAAAAAAACCCCCCATCCCCCCCCCACCCTTCCCCTTTTCTTTTCACACCCCCGCCACCGCCTCCGCCGCATCCCCCACCCCCTCCGTCGCACTCTTCTCAACCCGCTTATACTCCACCGTCGCCAACAGCGAAATAACCACCATATCAAAAAACCCCCCCACACCACCATCATCCACAATCATCAACGTATCCGCCTCCGCCCTACCCGACCAGCCGACCTTCCCCTTCTCATACCTCGCAAACGTCCTCTGCTGCGACCCCGCATCAACCAGCTTCATATTACTCGTCGCCAGACTCCCCAACACCCCGCCATCGCTACGCCACTCCAGCGTGCCGAGGGGGGTTAGGCTGTTGAAGCGGCGGGCGGAGGAGAAGGGGTCGGGCCGTTTCATTGTGAATGTCTGATTATTGTGTAAAGTGATGTCGATCTTTGAGCTGAAGGTGTGGAAGGTTGCTGTGGCGATTACCAAGTCGTTGGAGGGGTTTGAATGGGTGCGGCGGTGTGAAGAGGAAGAGGAGAAGAGGCTGGAGAGTTGGGCGGTGGTGGAGGGGGGTTCGGTGTATGGGATTGGGTTTAGGTGGCGGGTTATGGTTAGCTCTGGGTGGGAGCTGGAGGTTGTGATTGTGTAGAGGACCCAGAGGCCGTCCGGGGTGGTTATGTAGTATTTTCCGCTGCCGGTGAGGCTGCTGTGGTGGCGCTTTATTTTGAGGGTGGAGGGGGGGGACATTGTTGTTGTTGTTCGGTTTTTTTATAGTATGGATGGATATATTGGTTGGTTGGTTGAGGAGATGGGGAGGGTTGGGATGTAATTATGAGTAGGTAAGTAGGTAGGTGGTTAGTTTGAATAACAAAAGAAGAACTCGATCTCAAGAAGGACTCTTGAGGGTTTATATATGTTTCCGCTCCCCTACAATTTACAAAGCGCACACTCAGCCTTATCCATCGCCAGCTGTCAGGGACTATCTACCATTGGTTGCTAAAATAACCAACAATAGCTAAAATACGCGTATAGAGTATGCCGCGGATAGTTTAAAATTGGAACTCTGTGGCGATCAAGCTCAGCTAGATTATCAATCATGTAGTTACTCATGGGTTAGTAAACCGGCCGGCAGAGAAAAGAGCCTTGGTTGAACACGTTTAAGAATGTCCTCATATGGAATTCTGATGAAGGTTAAAGTTAGCGTTGTCGGAGCCGTTAATTAATTAGGGCTGAGTCAATGCACATCACTGAGTAGCCATGCCGTCATCCTCTGGAGTCCGTGGGACTTGCTGGAACACTGCCTTTGTCTTATCAGTTTGTTAATAATTCCGCTATTTGGGGAAAAGATATAGCAGGCAAGAATCTTTGCCTCACGCGATGTCTGGGGCATCCACTTTATTTAGTTAACGGTCCCCCGCCTCCAAAGTTCCCAAGATTAACTTTCTCCCGCAAATATCCTGATGTGGCTAGCGACAATAATACAAGCTTCAAGCTCCTGCTGGGGGTCTGCGTATTCCATCCAGGACGGGCTGATTGGCTTTCTGCATGACTTGTCGCAGTCCGAGAACGCCGCAATGCCCATATCAGGCCGCTTTTTCAAGGGAGATGGGTAGTGTTTGCGTAACCTGCCATCCGACGGTGTTTTCCAGGGCGCGCCCTGGAAACACCGGGCTTGCATATATTATGCGTGGAAGCCGGCCGATTTGAAAGTCATTTCGCTATTTGTCCCCGACTTGATTTTTGACATTAATCCTAAAATTATCACCTACCGTCTGGAGGCAGATAGGACCCAATGTCGCTCATGGCTGACCCATTTCTGAAGTTGCTGTCAGCATTCTATGCACAATGGCATATCTTGGCCACCGCCATAGTTCTCCTAGCCACTATAAACCTTGCCCGTTCAATTCTGCGCGCAGTCAACTCCCCCTTCCCCGGTCCCAAATTGGCCAAGGTGACAAAATGGTGGAGACGATACCATGAATTGCGAGGTGCGCTTTACTATTCTACTGAACCAAATATCGCCCGCTACTAAATATTCACTTACCCCCCCGAAACAGACAATCTGGTCCAACTAACCCATTCCGCGCATCAAAAATACGGCCCAATCGCCCAGATCAGCCCGGATGAGGTCTCCTTCTGCCACCCGGATGCATTGCGAGATATATACACCGGGCCCCACGGAGGTCTAGATGTCATTGAAGACGTGTGGTTCTTTGAACAGTACGGTTCAGAGAATCTGGTCAGTACTGTGGATGCCGAGCTACATCTTGCGCGGAGAAAGAATACCGCGGGGCTATACACAAGTCCCGTCGTTGCATCGGCGGGATCACAAGCGCTGATGAAAAGGTGTATTGATATGTTTGTGGAGGAGATTGAGAAAGAGGCGGAGCTCTCGTCGCGGACTGTGGATGTTTTTCCCTTGGTTAGATGGTTGACGAGTGATGTTATGGTTAGCTTGATATATGGGGCGGAAGGGTCGCTTGGATTGTTGAGGAATAAGGAGTCGAGGGCCTCGATGGGAGAACTTTTGGTTTCGAATACGCAGCAGTTGGCTGATCCGTTCTTGACGATTATGCAGTGGTTTCCTGGTATGTTGTTTGGCCCTATCTAGCTTGTGTCGATAGCATGGTTCAGTGCTGATGGATAGGATAAGCTGCCATTATTAAACGCATATCACCACTTTTCGATCCAGGATCGAAAATGGCGGCGTTTGGGATGTCAAAGGTTCAGGAAGCGCTGAGGTCCACAACTTCTAATAATAATAATGGGGTAACTCCTCACCTCCAACATCTGTTACACCTGTATAGAAAAAAAGGACCGAATGCTGCCATCCCGAATACCACGTATATCGCCAGCGATTGTCTAGATCACTTTTTCGCCGGTGAGTTAAATTCTCTCACTCATCTCACAGCACCCTATTCCCAAGAAATTACCCCTGTTTAACCAAGAGAGAGAGCTAAAAAAAATAAAAATCCAGGCTCGTCAACAACCGCAGACTTCCTCTCCGTCCTATTCTGGAACCTTTCCCTCCCAGAGAACAGACGATATCAAGACAGGCTCCAGCACGAACTCCTCACCGCCGGTATCATCCCAGGCGCCGAAATGGACTTATCCACCATCCAGCAACTACCCTATCTAAACTGCGTCCTTCGTGAAACATTCAGAACAGACCCGCCAATCCCCTTCGGTCTGCCGCGAGTTGTCAAGGAGAAGAATCGGGATGTTACAGTTATGGGTATTAGGATAAAGCCAGGGGTGAGTTACTAATTATTGCAAAAAGCAGTCATCAAAAACAAAAGGGCGGATATTAAATTTTATCCCAACAGACAACCATCTCCACCCAACCATACTCCATCCATCGCGACCCGAACACCTTCCACAACCCAGATGTCTGGGATCCGGACCGGTGGGATATCCCCATCACATCCCCCGCCTACAGGCAGATGTTACGGATGTTCATGCCTTTTGGATATGGGGCAAGGATGTGTCCTGGTATTAAGTACGTAATTCTTTTTCTTTTCTTTCCCCCCTACTCGTTTCCAACAGACTCTAGCTTTACTTGCTTCCCTACTAGTACTAATTTGCTAATAACAAAAATCGAACCGCGACAGCGTTGCATGGGCTGAAATCCGTCTCGTAACTGCTCGGATCTATACTATGTATGAGACGTCGTTGGGGGAGGTGTTTTTTGATAAGGAGGGGGGGAAGTTGCTGGAGGAGGAGAAGAGGAAGGATTTGTTTCCTGCGAGTAGTGTTCAGCCTATTGTGTTTCGGAAGGTTGTGGGGAGTGATTGACAAAGTAGTAGTTGTTGGAGTCTGTTTTTGTTTGGGGTTGTAAAAAGGGGGGGGTCCACGTGGAGAGGGACGGGAATGGGTGACGGATGAGAATGGGAAAGATCAGAAGGTTGATATGGACGTAGTATATCAATCATAGCATACTTAATACAAAGAAACTCCCCTCCATCCTGAATCATCTTTTTCTTTCTGGTAATCAATGCGGACCTGACAAGTGTGATCAAGTCGGGCAACATCGAACATCAACGAAAGCGGACGCTCTTACATTTGTCGCGGACCACACCACCATCCCGGTCCGCCGTGTGCATTGGTTTTCTAGTGTATAGTCCCGTGTTAAGCACCCCGTGTCGAGAGTAAATAATATAGGGTAATGAAACCTGTTGTCCCCTTTTTTTAGAAGGACATTAAAGGGGGAAAAGTGAGACGAAAAAGTGCGAAAGCATGTTACAAAATGGAATAACAAAATGAAAATTGAAAAAGTCATTGAGCTTCCATTGCAGTCATAATGTCTAAATAGAGTGGTACATGAGGGGGGGGTATCTTTCAGTCAAGTAGATCAACATTGTATATAGTTGCGTAGATCGTACAGATGGGAAGGGGAAAGGCCAAATAAATAAATGATGACTGGCAACTGGGTGTTGCCTGTAACTAAGAAAGTTACCAAAGGCATGTTTTTTTTATGAGGGGTGAAAAGTCACGGCTATCGTGGAGCTTATTACGGCGCGGTTTACATGACCACATCAAGCAATCTGGAGCTCATGAAAATCGCCTTGTATATCGCGAGCTATGGCTTGGAGCTTCAGATCTTGTCGGACTAGAAGTGAGTTCGTCATTCACGTGGTGGCCGATCACTTCGCCTTTTACATGCTGATTCATCTATTGGGCAATTGGTCAGCTCTCCATGAGAGTAATGAATGGTTCGTGAAGGAACAAGTACATACCTTATCCAGTCGATAATTGGACATGAGTAAGCTGAGAGGAATAAGAGGAATCGTCATGCAGACGGCTATAGTGAGGATATTTCGAAAGGTCTCATCGTAGGCTCGGTTGATGGCGATCCGTGTTGCAGAGCCCATGGGGTAGGAAAGGGCCTTGGTAAGTTTGCCAAAGATTTCTTTCGCTTCTCCCTGGCTTTCTGCGGGGAGGTACAGCTGCAATTTCTTCGGTATGGAACCTGTCCACATCGCACCCGATATCGCAGATCCTACAGCGCCACCCATTTCCAAGCATGTTAGGAACATAGCTGTAGCAGCAGCAACTTCTTGGTGCTTCGCAGAGGCTTGTACCCCTAGCTGGACAGGTACATTTAGGAGCCCAGCACCCATTCCAATGATTGTCTGGATAGCAAATGTATAGAAGGTGGAAATTCCTGGCTTGTTGAAAAACAGCATAAGGAAGAGTCCACCTATGTAAATGCAGCAGCCACCGGTGATAAATGCGCGATATCGCCCTGTAGCCTTGATGAGGAACGAAACAAATATGGCGGAAAGTGTTGAGGTAAAGGAGAAGGTTTGAGTCACACGGCCAGCAGTGACGACAGATTGACCTTGGACAACCTGGAGGTAGGAGTAGAGGTACGGTTGTACGGAGCAGTAGAAAGCCACTAATCGAAGTTAGGACTGGAAGCACATTAAAGGGTGGAATCAAGACCTACTAAAGTAGAAAAACGCGAGAGCACATCCGGCAAGGGCTGTTCGCTGCTTGAGGAGATGAAGAGAGAGAAGAGGGTGGGGAGCTAGTCGTTTTGAACATTCCCAGAGCGGAAAGACGATCAGGCAGGCACAGCCTACAACAATCATAGCAATAATACTGGTATTTTTCCAGGTACCCTTTGCGTTGGCTGCCAGTGTGAGGGGAATCAATATCAGAGCAACCCCTGCAGATAATAGCAGCAAGCCAAACACATCTAGGTCATACCAAGATTTCTTGATGATACTGGCGAAGCTGCGTCCCTTCCAGGGTCGGGGCTTGAGCAAGTGGAGCCGTTTAGCCTTTCTCTGATTTAACAGCAGAGCCAAGGCAAGTGGTAGAAATGCGGTAGGTAGGATAATGGTCCAAATTCCGTACCCCCAGCGCCAGCTTGTTTCCCGGAGAATGGCGGATGCAATCATCGGTCCAATCCATACGGTGACCAAGAACGGCAGGTCAGGAAGACTGGCGAGGAGTGCTCGGTTGAGCAAATCGCTGCTATCAGCAATGAAGACTTGCTGGAGAATTTGCAAGCCCGTCGAGCCGGCAGAGTAAAATATCTGGGCGGATGCATAGGTTTGGACATTGCTTGAAGCAGCCATTTGGGCATATCCAAGGACGTAAATGAAAACGCCAATACAAAACGCTTCAAAGCGGCCAAAAACATCGGCCACCTTCGCCATCGGAGGTTTCACAACGGCTGCAGGCATGTTAATGTTTGATACATAAGCAGGCGAGTGGCAGGGAAACTTACCGTTGACCACATTTTGAACCACCATTACAGTGGATATTAGAGAATGCTTGCTGAAAGAGCTCGTGGCATAGGCGGATAATGACAGAACGGTCTGGCCTTCAAGCGAGGTCGAGAAAGCCATCAAAAATATCCTTGTCATTATTAGCAAGAGTTCACGATAGCGCAGATGCAGGGTGCATGACGCAGGAACCGGGGAAGCAGCAGAATGAACAACTGCAGATAGCCACCCTATGCGTCTTTCCAGGATCACAACAGCAAAGACATACCCAATATATGCAATCATCAGGGACTTTCGCGTCCACGTTTTGCTAATAGCCTCGATCTTCTTTACGCCTTCTTGTACTGCGGAATCCGACGATGACGATGAATACCCCCCACTAAGCATATGGTCATGTTCGTCACCATCAATATTTTCGTCGTCCAGCATCTCCCTTGGCTCTTCATATAGCAGTGCCGCATCCTCGTCATCGTCTTCTATTCGAACATCGGGCTCGCATGCCCCGTAGGACTTTCTAACGGAGGTCAGCCGCTGACCCATCGTGCGGGGTAAAGGACCGGGTTATAAGAAGTCGGGATTTAGGGCTAATAAAGGAGGCGGTTGAAAGGACGTAGGTATGGGTGAGGAGGGAGGTCAGAATAGTAGGAAGGACGCTGTCGTGAAGGTCGGTGATTCGTTAAACTGTTCGTTATGCAAAGCTGACTCATGCCAAATTCCGACGCATTGTAAGCTAAGACGGCACGACAACGCATATAACAAGGATATAGCGGCAAAGCGTGGCTCGTACACAATCATGCAGCGGACGCTGTTATATATATGGTGTCGTAAGGAGCAGCTCCGAGGCAGCGTGAAAGGATCGAAAAGCAGGCGGCGCAAAGAAAAGGCAGAAAAATATATAGGCAAAAAAGGACAGCAAGTAAACCAAGAAATCGCCGATCGAAGCAAAACTGAGCAATCAGCGGCAGACGCAGTGTAGGCTGGGCAGTCGGGTGCGTAACAGTGTGCGACTGGAGGTTGTGGGAAGACGGTAGGCCGGGCTCAAAAAAGGGAACATGCCGGCCAATGCGAGGGGTCGTATACGGGCTTCAGCCAGCCAGCCCCGCATGTAGGATTGTGTAGGCTGATGCGTAGCACAGCAGCAGCCAGGGAGGAATGGGGAGGAGGTGGTGGTGCAGAGACTGAAATTTGAGGTTGGTGATATCA
Organism: Emmonsiellopsis sp. PD_5; assembly: GCA_032988985.1. Lineage (NCBI taxonomy): Eukaryota > Fungi > Ascomycota > Eurotiomycetes > Onygenales > Ajellomycetaceae > Emmonsiellopsis > Emmonsiellopsis sp. PD_5. Next base: position 309,764 of record JANTQI010000015.1, read on the forward strand.
GCTGCGGCAGGCAGTGGACGAGGAGGAAGTTCGATGAGGCTGATCCACCGGGTCCCGTGTTCCCGAGCTCAACCCAGCCGCCCGTGATCTGATATGATAAGATCCGAGGGCTTGCAGCGCGCTAGGCCGTATCGGGGCTGCCATGACTCGTCGCGTGTCCTGATTGGCCGTCGTACAGGGTTGCTTCCAGGCCACTAGCCTATCCAGGACTAGCGCCACGCCCGACACTGTCCTCGGCAAGAGTCGGATCAGATTAGCCAGAGAGTGGTACATGTACGATGCGGTCATCTCGATCAGATAAGCCTGACTCATGGACACACCATGCCTCAAACTACATCCAGCATTTGATACGGGGCTCGTCTTACGACGACGTTGTCTTTACTCTGCTTTTCTTGCCATGTTAGTGTTCTAACTACACAGCATTGTTCATCTACCCTTAAAACCCTCGGCGCAACCCTCCCCACCTATGACTTGACTTATGGTGGGAGATGAATGACCCTTAGAGTTCCTTATTAATGATGGAAAGAGTAGAATGCAAGAAGCGCAATACTGATTCAAAAACAAGATATACAAGCTGCCCAGGTTCTTTGCTCCATTTTTCTCGTTCCCTCCCGCCTACCCTCTCCCACTTCCCGCGCCATCCACTTGTTGAAGCGCATGCTAAAATCCTACAGCATCCATAACATCTCACCCTCCGTCGCCTACAGCATGTCCACAATGGCGTTATATGCAGCCTTGGGATTATACTGCCCGTCGAAAAGAAGGGGGTTGGTGTTGGGACGCCACGAGTCCTACGGCGGGAACAAGAGATATCAGTCAATATGCCACTAGACAGTTTGAGATACTTGGAAGAAATAGAACGGGGCCGATGAAAAGGAGAAATATCTCACCGGGTCTGCAACCCCCCAAACAGTAATACCGACACACTTCTCGATATTTTTGCACGCGTTGACGGCCTAGATAGGCAATAAATGCCCGCGTCAGTTCCTTGATCTGCCGATTGCGCGACAAATTAAAGACGCCAACTGGCTGTTCATATCATACCGTAACATAATCATTCGGTGAAGCCTGCTGAATATCAAGCTCAGTGATCGCAACATCACAACCCGTCCCTGCAAAGGCTTGCACTGCTGTTTGGGGTCGTCAGGACTGTTATCCGCTTGTTACAAAGTTCTAATTGAAGAAACTTATCCTTGAAGACCTCCAGCGCCACCAGGTCCAAGATGGGCTTGAGTTCCTATTTACAACATGTCAGCATTCCCAAGAAAGGCCGTGGGGGGAGACTGATTTCTGTTTAGTGAAGGGAGGAATAGGAGGTGGCTACATACCAATTCCATCAATGGGAATTCCCGCAGCCTTCCACTGGTTAACCTTGCGCACCATAGCCTGTGACTTGGCACTTCCGGCATTATCGAGGCTTGAAAAAGGGGTATTCCGTTAATAAATGCCGCTTTCCTAACCATCTTCTTTTTCACGACAGGCGTCGGGCTCACTTGTAGTCATTGATATACAGCTTCGCATCCGGGTCTGCAGCGCGAGCGGCTCTAAAAGCAATGCCGACAAAGTCCTCTCCAAGAACCCTGGAGAATACAGACTGACGCAAGGAGCCATCTTCGTTGAATATCTCGTTCAGGACATCCTGTTCAGGTAAATAGGGTTAGAAGGAGGATATGCTTGATATGCTTGGGAGAGGGGTTAGCAGAAGGAACCTGCGCACCCAAGCGTATATCTTCCCCTTATACCGCCCCATAAGGGTAGCAATGTGCTCCTCGATAACCTGCGTTAGGGTGTTTCTATCGTTGATATTGTTAACCCATCCAGGAAGCTGGGAATGCCAGACTGGTTGAGCAAAACAACTACATCAGTGTCTCCCCAACCGACACCACAAAGCTTCGAGGAGAGAGATGTATAGTATATACCCAGAGTATGACCGCGGATGATTTGGTTATTCTCCGCTGCCCAATTGACCTATACGTTATCAGTCAGTTACAATATCCCTTCCCCTTCTACCAAATCGAATGAACATACCAAATAATCCGCTGTATCCAACCTCCACTGTCCACGACTCGCTATACCAACAAATAGCAACAAAACTCATCAGCAAACCAAACAGCCCCCTATCCAAAACATTGAGACATCAAGATAAAAACATACGCTCCGTAGACTCCCACTTCATACTATTTTCCGGCGTAACCTGTCCAAAATTCGCCCGGATAATAGCCGCATTCTTGTTCGCCGTTAGACGGTTCTGATCCGTCGCAACGCCAAAGTACAGCTTGCCATGCTTCTTGAACTCTTCGTGAACGCTCACGGCTGCTTGTCGTTCACCGATGGCCAGAGCGGAAGCAAGGGGGTTGAGAGCTAGCGCTGCTAGAAGGAGGTGGTTGAGCATGGTGATAGTTGTAGGGAGGTGTTGTTGGGGGGGGGTAATATTTTCGGGTAGTTAAGCTGGATCGGTTCGGGAGAAGATGCGAGGGGGAACGTTGCGCATTGGTTTATATTTATATCCTTGAGGTGTTGTTCGATTTTGAGATATGGGGAGATACCGTGCAAGCAAGGCGTGGGTTGGTTCATTCATGACTTCAGCCTGTTATCGAAGAAGGTTCCCCCCTTAACGGCTTCTAGTTTGATATGATACCGGGTGTAAATATCGGACGCAAGATATCAAAATCACTCCCGAGGTGCTGACAGAGATGCTATAAAGAGGCCTTTATCCGGACTCGGCCACGCCCCCTTTCCCCTACGCCCCCATTTCTCCGGACGTTCGACCGGTGCAGGTGAATACAATCATTAAATAGATGAAACGGCTGAACTAACAGAGCACGCGTGACATTCGATAATTTGAAATAAACTCGGAGCCGAGGAGTTAGTACTTCAGATGAAAGTGGCTTAAAATGCATAAGACACCATCTTGTTTGCAAGCAGCAGCAACCCTGTTCTGTTAACTACTACTTATCATTATCCATCATCCATGCTTATCTAGGTAAATCTACTAGCGGGAATACATACCCCTGGTCCGAACCCGTTCGGAGCATGTCACCAACACGTGGGAATAGCCCCGCCTGATGAAAGTTAACTACTAGTTAGCGGAAGATGGAGTGGAAGACCAGGGCGAGAAAGCAAGGCTTGATCGACAATATAAGAGTTGACTAGTCAGCAACCATAACACGATGGTTCCCCCCTTTTCCCAAATATAGTGTAGTTTGATCTATGCTTAGTCGTGAGAGAATAAAAAAGGAGAAGAAGAGCATGTTCGATAAAGAAAAGGCCCAATAATGACAACTCTCTCAAGTTCTGCCATCAAATCCGTAAAATGATGGAGCAACTGTTGTTGGAAATTCCTCCAATCATGCCAGGCTGGTATATTGCCCTCGCTATGGAAGCAAGCCACAAAACCTAGGCTTGGAGGGTTTTCCATCAGGAGGAAACTCTAGTTTAACAATGTATATGTTGGAGCTTGGCTAGAACTGCGAAGGATGCCAAAGTTCTAGACTTTTTCGGGAAAATCATTTGACCCCCTTTACCCTGCTGCAGGATTTCAATTCCGGGGGAAAATAATCAATTTACCCTAAGGCGGGGGAGAACTCCCCGACCTTGAAAAGCTTTCTGTCGTTTTCTTGCTTGTGATGTTTGGATACTAATTTATCCCATTATATATATAACTAGTTAACTAACTACACATTAGTTCCTCTGCAGTCTGGTCTTTGTTTGTTCTGTTTCGGCCATTCGCGATGTTGTGGCGTTGGGTTGATATTGCCCATGTTGATGGCTGGGGGAGCTCAATAAATAGATTACAGGCTGTTGGCCCGATGAGCCGAGGATTCGGGGCATTGGCTTGTTAAGGGGTATGTGTGATGATGCGATTTCTGAGATAGGGAGTTGTTAACAATTCTATTTGTCACGTCTTGTTTGATCAAACCACCATAGGTCATTCCATAACTATCTGTTGGTGAAGATGGCCGACCGGATAAAGAACTATCGAATGAGGCCATTTGGCATATGAGAAACCAATGTTGACAATAATCCTTGGAACTATATTTATAATTGTAAACCCGTATGAAAAAAGGAATGGATACACCTAACGGACGTCCTCCCCGCCTCCAAAGTCGGCAATAAAATGTACCGGTTGCGATGAAGGGGGAGCGGAAGGACATATTATAAGGAACCATAAAAACACCTCACCCCTATCCTACGCCAACTCAATCTCCAAATCCTTAAACGTCACCTCTAGATCCTGCCCATCACTCGACGGCTTCGCAACATACGGCCCAATCCAGCACTCCGTCGTCTCCTCATCTATAAACGGCCATGTAATCTCGCGAATCGGTGTCTTCTCCGCCCCCTCAATCAGATAAATCCACAACGCCGCATCCACCCTCTGCATCTCGATCGTAGCCTCTCGCCCGCCGGATGGGATAGATAGCAGACTCCAGTCTGCCCAGTTGTCTTTGGCAACGGTGCTAACGTGAGGCTTGTTGTTGACGAATTCAATTCCGGTTTTGATCCATTTTCTCGTCCCGTCTGCGCGGTTGAGGACGAGGATTAGGCCGCCTTGGTCGTAGAGGGTGCCCCAGTTGGCAGAGATGTGGACGCGGGCTCTCTTGAAGGAGGGGAGGGGGGCGGATTTGTAGAGGATGGGTGAGTTGAAGGGTAGTTTGCTTGGTGGTTTTGCCCATATGTCGGTTGAAGGGCTGGCTTTTATTGTGAAGCCGATTGTTAGGGCTTCGGTGGATGGGACTGGTTGGTCCGAGAATGCGAATTGGTAGTTAGACATGGTTGGTTCTGTTCTGGTATGCTGGGGATGAGGAGGCGGGGTATAGCTATCAGCGTATATCTGAATTGCGGCAGAAATGCGAGCGAGATTGTTCAGTTAAAATATAGAATATATTTCCTCTAGACAGCTGACGGTATGCCTCCATTTATACCTGTTAAATTTAACCCATGATATTCTATACTATTACCATTTGGGACCATGCCGTGGGGGCGGGGTAGTAGTCGGTCGAGATTCGAGGTCCTCCAATCTGTCGTCATGGGTCCAAAAAAAGGTTTGTTGAAGTACAGTTAAGGTTCACCCCGGCAAATGGAACACAATAACTGTAACGAGGAAACCTTGCTCAGAGACAAAATGCTGAGGACAGCGCAAGAGTGGTTGCATAGTCGTCCGATACGAAATACGAGATACGTATCCCTTGCATCAACTCCAATAATAGCCACAAATCTCCGGAAATCCGCGCCTTATCCCGATGCTGGTACCGATTGCCTGGAGCTGTTGACATAGGGCTGGATTTGACGTAAAAAGGCCGTTTGAAGCTCCACTCTGACCGCGAGAGTTACATCCAGCGAAAAGCTGACTTGTCACGTCCTCCCTTTTGCTCGCCCTCTGGGATGATCCGCAGAGTCTGGAATTTTTCACGCGTGTGTCAGCGGAGCTCATCCGTGCCATGTTTGGTTCCTCCTTGTGAGGCCTTGTTGAAAGGAAACAAGCCATGTCTCCTGAAGCAAAGATGTTGAAGCACGGCAGATGTGACCTGTTGGCGTCTGCGAAAAGTGGAAATAAGCGAAGGGTTGAGATACGGCGGAGCAGGAAATTAATTGTTCCATATCTAAGACCACGTCCTGAGTTTTTTTCCATCCTCGACATTTTGATTTCATATTGATAGCTCTCACAGACCTGAAGCCTGTTATAACATTCCAGTAAGTGCAATCCAATTGTGTCAAATGAAGTACTAGTAGGTTGGCCTTTCTGGACCTAGAGAAAACCGTACAATATCATGCACTGGCGAGGGCAGCACATGCAGCCAATTACTCACATGAAAGGGAGATATTTTCACTGATCCAGAATGATTCACAGAAGACTATAACTTTATGGTTGGCAAATTTTTATCCAGCAAACCCCTTAAGCTTTTGGAACTCCAGGGGCTCAAAAGGTTCAACCCATGGGCAGCCCCCAGGCGTGGCAGATCTTAACGCGGTTAATATGACGGAAATCCCCCTATCAACAGGTTATTGCTAGATAATATCCACCAATTTTGCAGTGTAGTGCCCTGTTGAACAAGTTGAATCTCGTCAACTAATTAATAGTTGAACATGAACATAGGGGGTTGATATGCAGCCAAAAGCAGTTTAGCGAGTGCCAAGCCTGCTGCTCCAACCCGGATGACATAATTCGTATCGGACGCAGCCGCAGCAACATTCAAGGATCATGGCTCAGGAATATCAACTTGCATCTTCTCTTCGTCACATCCGCCTGGATGTAAAGTCATTCTGTCTCCATATCACGACCCGTTGCGCCCTGTCTATGTCGCCGTACACACCCGATAATGCCCCCCCGACTCCTCCATCCAGACGAGTATGAGCTCGTCACCCGTTCCTCCCTCGATTCACACGACAGCTTCGATCTCGATGATGCCGACTTCGAAACCCATACGTCAACCAGCCCAAGCTATCTCAAGTCCCGCCCGACATTAGTGTCCCGACTGTTTTCCCTCGTTCCCTTCATAAGGCGACAGCCACGGCGTGGCCGATCCGGCGAAGCTGCGTGGAAACGAAAGCGACAGGTCGGGCTCCGTCGCCGCCTTTCACCCCGCCGATTATGTTCTCTTCTCTTCGCATTTTCGGGCATAATATTTGTCGTTGCATTGCTCACCGCCATCTTCCGTCCCTCTTATACTCATCCGCCCGCCCATTATGATACCCTTCGAAAGAAAGCATTAGACACGAAAGACCCGGGAAGGGGCAATCCCCGGAACGAAAAGATATTCATCGCGGCGAGTTTATATGATCGGGATGGCGAGCTTGCGCGTGGCAGGTGGGGAGAGAATGTTCTTCAGCTTATCGATTTGCTGGGGAAAGATAATGTGTTTTTGAGCATATACGAAAATGACAGTGGAGCGGAAGGTGAAGCGGCGCTCAAAGAGTTTGAAGCAAAGGTGGAATCCAAGAAGTCAATTGTATACGAGACGCATTTGGATTTGAAGGATGTTCCGCATATAACACTCGCGGATGGGTCGCAGCGGACGAAGCGAATAGCGTACCTCGCTGAGGTTCGCAATCGTGCTCTCCGTCCTCTTGATGACAAAAGGAGTCAACGATATGATAAACTTCTTTACCTCAACGACGTCGTTTTTGATCCAATAGATGCTCTTCAACTTTTATTCTCCACGAATGCGGACGAAAATGGTATCTCCCAGTACCGGGCCGCATGTGCCGTCGATTTTATTAATCCCTTCAAATTCTACGATACCTATGCAACTAGGGATCTGGAAGGATTTTCAATGGGTGTTCCTTTCTACCCTTGGTTTTCTAATGCTGGAGAGGCTGAGAGCCGCCAGGACGTCCTGGATCAAAAGGATGCTGTCAGGGTTAGAAGTTGTTGGGGAGGAATGGTTGCCTTTGATGCGAAATTCTTCCAGCATCCATCGCCCTTTGACACGGACCATAATGACAGGAAGAAACGCGAAGTTAATGAACATAATATGAATTCACTAGCCCCTCGAGCCACTTCGGTCGTGAAATTTCGTGCGGAGGCCGACCTCTACTGGGATGCCTCGGAATGCTGTCTGATTCACGCAGACATCCAAATACCACCATATAACTCTGAGAAACCTATCGATACCGGAATCTACATGAATCCCTATGTTCGGGTTTCATACGATACAGGGACTCTATCGTGGCTTGGAACTACTCGTAGATTCGAAAGACTCTACTCTGTGGTCCATCGAATTATAAATGCTATTGCCGGCATGCCCAGACCCAATCCCCGACGAACAGAGGTAGCCGGAGAGGAGGTGGAGGAAAAGGTCTGGGTCCCTAATGACAAAAATGGTGGCTCGTATGAGATGGTGAAAAGGCAAGCGGGCACTGGAGGATTTTGCGGACGTCGCGCTCTTCAGGTGATGGTGCCCAATCCCGAGAAGGGCCAGAAGAATTGGGAAAGTATACCTGTTCCTGGTGGGTATTGATTCGCTTACTGAGATGCATTTGGCTCTCGAGCGCTTGTTTATTTTACTCAATTTTTGTGTACTACCATGAGGTTGTCAACGGTTGATTTTGGCTATTGATGGTCCTGGTCAATTTCCCTTGGATATTTTGCTTTTTTGGAGTTGCGATGATACCAGCTTTCTGTTTTGCAAAGCATATACCTATAATACAATTCCCCATGGCGTTTGTTTAATGATTTTTATCCCCCTTTTAGGACTGTCGTTTCTCAGGGTCCTCTTTCTCGAGAAACCAGTATTGCTGCCGGGAGCCGGTTTGATGGAAACAGGAACCTCCTTTCCCAACACCCTTTTTGATTCTCCCTAGCAATGTCATGACATATGCCTTTTTACTTCTATGTCCGAAATACAATATCTTGGTTGTTTTTCTTGGTCTCTGAACCTACCTCAAGGTTTTGGTATCTATCACACACATTTCCTACATTGTCTCATTGAGAGGACAACAAAGGACCGATATACCTCTTCTGAAGAGTTTTTCGAGTCAAACACGTCGCGTCCAGCGTCAACTTTATTGTGTTATGCCAGAATCTGCTAGTATGATACCCATGTTTGTTTGCTTCCATGTTTGTTTTTCTTGCAGAACTGCACTTGAAACTTCTTTAATTAAATAACTGCAGCTCCTTTTGTCTCTTCATTCACTTAGCTATTTCGTCCTGGTTTTTGGCCCACTCATCAAGCTACAATCCACCTTCTCACAGCTCTGTTTGGCAACTCACCATCCCGCCAGACTTCAGGATGAGAACCACACGCCCTAATAGGGATCCATGGCAGTGGAGTGATAATAGGGGGACAACTCAAAGAAATGGCCGTGAGGAAGTGTCTAGAGCCACCACAGCAACCAAGCCAGCTACAAAACAAATGCCTGTCAAGGCTGAGATGTCTGGACTCAACCTCAACAAACTTCTAATCGACGCCTTTGATAAAGTTGGCAAAGAATCCGGTGCTGGGGGCTTGGATGACAGCAAATGGGCTGTCAAACAAAATGAAGCTCGCAGAAATTACCCCAATGGGGGACAGACGATGAGGAGAAAAATACCTGTCAACCATTCCAATCAACACGACTTGTCCCTGCGCGATCGTCCAAATGGACCGGACTCAGCCTCTTCGAAGTTCAGTGGTACTTTGGTTCAATCTGGTAGCACACCCGTGCGGATTGTTTCTGGTAATGCAAATTTCACCTGTGAGTTACCTACACTAGAAGCCAGACATTCTTCTTATTGCTACAAGCTAACAACAAGACCATTTCCCTCACCAAGGCCACGACCGAAAACTCATCCTCCGCAACATCCCCTCATTCCTATCAACACCATCAAAGATCCAATCATTAATCTTCGGAGGCGCCATCGACAAATTCCGTCTTCTAGAACCCGACACGGAAACCGGAACAACAACCGCAGAGGTAGTATTCTGCGACGCACGAGCCTGCAACGCCTACTTTGAAGCTCACCCACACGGCATCAAAGTTAGTGCAGATATGCGTCTACATACAATTCCTATCGAGGTAACCTCTTACATCCCACCGACGGACATTGCCAATTGGGTTCCCGGCGAGAAGGCCACGCGGGTGGTGCGTATTACAAGCGCGGATAGGAGGGATGATGAGGATATAGCTTCGATCTGTGCGCTTGTTAGGGAGCGGGCTGTGAGTTCGAGTCTTGAGAGGATGACTGATGTGTATGATGCTGGGGAGGTAAGCTTGCCCCTCCCTTCCACGTTTACTTGGGTTTTGCCTTTATGGTTATCTACCAGAAGATTTCAGGCGTCTAAAAAAAAAAAGGGGGGGGGGAGGCCCATTTTGCAACCCGTGGCTTTTTTGCTAAAATAAGTCAATAATATAGAATCGCCGCACGATCACGGTTCGATTCTGCTCTATCAACCAGTCGAAATGCTTTTTCAACTTTGTTCGTGGCAAGTATGGTTTGGCGACGTTTGCGTCGGAGTATGCGTCTGATCCGTGAGTCTATTCCGAAACACAGCTTTGCTGTAGACATTTGCTAATATTTATATTAGATGCCAAATCGCAGCGGGGTTCCATTGGGATTAAAAGCAGGAACCGGACCAAAACCTACTCCTGGAAACATGTATGTATTACAATGTTTCCAATGGGCGGATTAAGGATGTGTGATATGTTCCAGTCGAGTAAATGGGGGGCTGGTCATAAATGGTATTATTGTTGGAGATATATTTGGGATCTTCCAGCAACTTATCTCACAAGCTCGCGATACACCCCATCATCGTCTCCCATGGGAAATCCTCAAAGGTAATTTCTAATGTGTCCTTGGTTACTTCAGCCAGTCATCTCACATGGCACCACACCCCACACGTTTCTAGGTTCTCAATGGCAATAACAACATAGTTCCTTATTGTCATTGCTTGAAATCTTTTTAATTCTCATCAGATGGACGCACACCCCACTCTTCTCGCAAGGGACTGATACCCTCAATCCCTCACAAAGATAACCATATGCCCAGTTAAAAAACCACCTTCCTCTCCATGCTCCCTTCCAAAGCCAAGAAAAAAACAACAACCCCCTGCCAGGAACACCTGGGTATAAGTAGTATCTACCAGACCCACACGTAAAATTCCACACAACAAAACACACCCTTACCACAGCCAACATCGAACCGTTCCATACCCATCCCAAACATCCAATTCCCTAAAACAATACTAACACCCCCCCAGGAAAAGAGGGAAGCCATCCAAGCCCATAAGCGCGCTTACGTCGCCTATCCAGTTCTGTGGGAAGGTTGAAGAGTCTTCGATTGCTACGCTATCGAGAGATCTATCTACAGTGTGGTCACGTGATACGCTAAGCTACTTCGGGACAGCAGGCCGACGGCCAACAAGTTCCGCCTGCCAAAATCCGTCGCTTACCGCGCCTATCCATGCAGACACTCATCCATGGAACGATCGCTTGGCGATTGCGCTAGTGTACCAGAAAACTCTAATAGCTTACCCAATCATAATGTTAGCCGGACGCGGGTAATAAGCGCCATGGCGCCTACCATGCATAGGTGGATATTTAAGGTTTTTTTTATGCGCGCTTGTTTGTTGTAAGCGCGGTGGAAATAAGGTTTTTTTTTTTTCATGTATGTGACCTGTGGGCTGTGGCGAAAGGAAAAGGAGAAAAGGGGAGGAGGAGGGGAGGAGGAGGGGAGGAGGGGGCGGTTGATGTGAGTTCTGGAGGTAAGCTGCTAGAATGTATTATTGCCTTGTAACTACGACTGATTTCTATATCAAAGCTGAGGAGGGTGTGCAAACATGATCAACTTTGAAAATAATAATGTAAAGGAGCATGTATATGATAGGAGGACCTCTGGATAATAAAAGAGGAAGGAGGCGCAGGACAAGGAATGCATAACTCTATCATCACTATATATTGTCTTGTCTTGTCTTGTCTTCACTCTCTAGCTATCTATAAATCCACTGGCTCGCTAGCTAGCTAGAGTATCGTCGTCAAAAAAATGAAAGAAAGAAATGAAGCACCGGATTGCTGGTCTTTCCGTATCTTTCCCCTTTGCGTCCTGGAAGTCCTGCTCTGGGAACAAAATTCCCAGACTCATGGATCGATTAGACTATGGGGTACACCGGCCGGTAAAGCGCGGGTACAGGCAGCATTCACGGACAGTGTAGCGACCACACATCCAGGCGAGGAAGCGCTCGAGACCAAGACCATAACCACCGTGGGGGGAGGTTCCGTACCTATTTTTGAGAACGCATGGATTAGTATTTCCGTTGCTCATTTCGCATGTTGGAACAATTTTCGGTGCAGTTTGCTAGATAATAGGACGCAAAAGGAGGCGATTGCCAAAGGGAGCATAAAACAGCAAAATCCAGGAACAAAAACTTACTTCCGCTGATCAGTGTACCAGTAATAAGGCGATGGATCCATGCCTTCCCGCTTATACGCGGCCATCAGCTCATCCCAGTCATCCATTCTCATACTGCCGCCAACAATTTCACCAACACCAGGCATAAGCACGTCCACACTCTCCGTCACACGAGCATCCTCAGGGTCCTTCTTCATATAGAACGCCTTGATCTCAGCAGGGAAATGCGTGAGGAAGATGGGCTGGTTGATCATGTCTGTCATTTTCCGCTCAGCGGCTTCGGCAATATCGTCGCCAAAGGTATGTGGGTTGCCCTCTTCGTTGAGGATCTCGTGCTCGCGGAGCCACTCGATAGCATCGGCGTACTTCATGCGTCTAAATGGGCGGGATGGGGGGGTAAAGGTTGGGTTGAGAGTCTTGATGTGTTTCGCGGTTGCCGGTTCAGCGAGAACGAGATCGATAACGCGGCAGATTACTTCTTCGAGCCGGTCGAGGAGGTCGGGGAAGGTGATGAAGTCCAGTTCGGCTTCGATGTGGGTATATTCGGATAAATGGCGGCGGGTGAGTGATTTCTCGGCACGGAAGGAGGGGCAGACGCAGAATACGTCTCCGAGGGAGGGGAGACAGGTCTCAAGGTATAGCTGGGACGATTGAGTAAGGTAGGCCTTTTCGCCGTAGTAGTCGAATTCGAACAGGGTGCTGCCGCCTTCAACCTGTGTTTGCACCATGGCCGGCGGGGTGACTTCAAGCGTGCTGCTTTCCTCGAATGCGGTCCGGAAAGCTCGCAGGGTCGCTGCGCGGACCTTCATGATAGCAGAGGAGGTCTCGCCCCGGAGGACAAGGTGTCTGAGATCGTAGAGGGTCTGAGGATCGGAATCGGGGGCGACACGGGTGGTAATGGCTTCTTTGTCACCAGCAGCGCGTCCGATAATCGTGAAGAAATCGGCGTGGAGTTCGCGGTTATCATATGCGTGCTGCTTTGGTGGCACTGCTCTCATTTCTCCGTGGATGGCAATTGACGTTTCAAGGGTGAGAGTCATGGCATCGTAAGTCTTCACCAGGTCACCGGTGAAAATACATTGCAACAGACCATATCCATCTGACAGCGTCACAAACATAACATCCTTCTGCGATCGCAAGCGGTGGACTCGTCCCACAACACGAACACGGGTGCCGGGCGTGTCGTCATCGGTGGCCCGCAGCTTGATTTTTGCAGGATCGGTCTCGTTCAATTTAATCTTGGAAGGCTTGGGCAGCGACTCATCCTCCTTTATCACCACCTTCTTCGCCTCCTCCAGAACCAGTCTGCGCTTCTCAGCCTCTTCCTTCTCCCGGATAGCCAGATCGACCTCCTTGGCGGCCTTTCTCTTGCGCTGCTCGTACAGGTTGGTGGTCTTCTTCATCGCGGACTTGGTGGCGGGCTTCCACTCCAATCGCACGGAAGGATCTTCGCCTTCATTGACGGGTCCAGTCACTGATTTCCGCGTCAGGTACTGGATCTCTGGCGTCGAGGGGGGCTGCTGGAGGAAAGCATAGAGCAAGGTCTTGTAGGGGGAGGACTCCGCGCCGGTTCCGGTGTCATCGTCTCTGCCAACATCTTCGTCGATATGGACGAGAATTGCGGTGGAGGGCGCCATGGCTGTGAGGGGCCTCTGCTCGTGGTATAACAAGCCTGTCGAAGGGTCTGCGAAAGGGTAATTGTTGCGTTGAAGTCAAGCTGTCCCTCGTTCTTTTTTTTTCTTATCTGAGTTTGGCGCGGGGAGGTTCAGGTCATGTGAGTCATAACCCTAATCTGCCCCGCCAACCTTATCAAAATCACATCCGGATAGGGGAAAGGAGTATGAAACCGTATGGAATTTTTATATCGTGGAGACGTTTAGTTTGATCTCTTGTTCATATATGGTGTTTATATACAGTGATTCATTTTACATGTCTAGTAATGTTCCCAAACACGCCTGGCCAAAGAAGATAAGCCACGAATAGTATTGAGAAGATACAAGAATTGTAGAAATGGCACACGGAGAATCATATCACGATAATGGTAGACAGAATAGCATATCAGGAAAGCCAATCACATCAGGTCTTCGTACTATCCCTAGTCATCTCGGTTCCTGAGGATATATATATATATATATATATATCAGCTAAAGGTACACTTTGAAAGTATCTTGTCGAGGAAAAAACAAAGATATGGACAAAGGAAAACCCAGAGATAACATCGATATAGGAGTTAAAAGTAGAATAGAAATTGAGATTAAAACTCTGCCTTACCAATTCCCATCAAAGCTCCTTTACCAGGGGAATTATGGTAATTAGGGGTTGTGGGAGAATAGGTTTCATGCCCAACTGTAGAATAACACAGGTACGAGCCATGGCGCCGCATGCCACCATTGAACAGAGATCAATTGTGTAATAATATAAATTCACATAGGCAAGCCTGTAATTTCGGCCTACCCCGAAGCCTTGCCACCTGGCTTGAGGACAGGCGCACACCCCCAAAACAATAACGGAGGGAGGAGGAGGCCAGGTACATCGAGGAGGTAATCGATCTCCCTCCAACATGCCCCTCACCTTCAAATTTCCAGACGGGATGTCAACCTGATACTCCGAAACAATCGCCCAAAGCCCCCCTTCCTCATCCATCCAGCATCCAGCGTTTAATATGCATTAGTATGCATGGCCCCCATGGAAGAACCGACGACTAATATCGCCAGTACGGAAGTGGTTCAAAGGTAAGCGCATGTGGGCTTGGATCTGCCCATCTCGATTCAATAAGCCTCAACCAACGGGGGCAGGGGTGTGGGCGTTTCCTAGAAGAAGGGATTGGATAGGTTGGACAATCCCGGTGTGTGTGAGGAGGGAGGTGTCAGGGAATGGGAGAGGTCCGTTCCGCGCCTCGGGGAAATGGACATATTTCTAACTTTGGTTACCTTGTTCCATTAGTTGTTCATCAGTGCCGCCGGGGCCATCCGGCGTTAACAGGTGAGGGAAAGGGGGATTGATTGGAACGAGGATTCATGTTTGGAAAGAAATGTTGAGCTTTGGCCCTTTGGTCCCAGGATCGTGCGAAGAGGGGACGGGTGTGGGAGACCGGAAATGATACCGAAAACAGAAACTGGAGCAAAGGTGAGCAAATTCTCCACTAAACTAGACGCGACTGGCGCGATTTGTGACATGGACGCCTGACCGCTAGGCATATAATAAGAAACATCTGCAGTATTTGAAATGCATTGCGTTGTCAAACCTGCCCCCCGCCTTACAGGTAGGACAGATAGGGTATTCATGCAGTAACAGGGCCCATGATCCCCCGCCTTTGAAGGCCTCTGCATAAACCCCGGTATAGTCCGCATTAATCATAGTTGCAGCGACGAACAAGAGTTCTGATGTCCTCTCTTCAAGGTAGAGCGCCAAAATCCCTGAAGCATCTAATATTGGCTGGGGGCGTTTGTATGAGGAGACGCCCAGGGGGTAGGGCCGCAGGGGAGACAACAACTATATTAAAGTTTTCGTCTATCTCCGAACCGTTCCTTTTTTCCCGCCTTGTCTGTCCAACACAAGCGGTAGTTAAGTGGGGCCAGAAAGAAAGATTCATGATGAGGTGGTCCAAGCAACGTTTCTAGATTGACGAAACATCTGCCAACCGCTCAAGGATCAAGTGTGACTGGGAAGTGAACTCCATCCAACAAGGTATTTAGATGAGTTAGACGCCCGGATATTGATGTTGCTGTGCCGCAAAGTGGAGAGTTTGCCCCGTAGCGTGCAGAAAATGCGTTTAATGGTCAAGAGGGGTGGCAAGGGGATGTATCCTTGACACTTGGAAAGCCTATCTCAAACGTCATGCAAAGAATCCGGACACCCCGCTGATTCGCGAGCCCATCAGAGACCAACGAAATTTCTTTTTGCGTATGCACACCGTTCAATGCAGATACCACCATGACAGGGAAAATATGCACGTTTTGACCGCCGAGGAGAAAAGTCGGCGCTTGGTCTCGATTAATGTTCCAGATTGGCCGACAGACGCGTTAGTGGGCATTCAAGTGGCGTTGGTGGATGTCTATGACCTGGCTTCAACCGAAGAAAGGCAGGGATTGATGCAATTGTGCAGGTTGGAAGTCCATTCCAAATGTCAGTCCTGACAAACTATTTGTCGCCTATTTCCAGCCTGGGTTACCTTCTGAGTTGTCACCCATCCATAGTATTCCCGATATGCGTTTGGATGAGGCATGATCCACAAGGTCTTGTTTGAGAATGCTGCATGATGACTGAGAGTGGAGGAGAGGAATGAATAAACCCCCACATATGCAAGCTGCTTTTTGGCTTCCTGCGTGTAATTATCCTCTGGGATAAGCAGCCGCAGGCAAGCCCAGAGCCAACCAGACTAAAATATCAGGGTAATTATGTATTGTGGAGGGATGCGTTCCTTGTCTCAGCACGGCTATCCCTCCATGAATCCATATGCAGAAAGAGGAAAAGGCCCAAAAACAGAGCCGCCAGGATTTATCCACTGATATCATCTTCCAGATGATTTCAAAGATACGCAGTATTTTGCATTCCTTCAAAGTCAGCCAAGCGAGACTAGAAAACTCGAGGGGGAAAACAAGGTATTTAAAAAATGCGGCGCAGCATCCATTCGACTTGTTGGGCTTCTTGCATGTCAACAAGTTTGAAGTCATCAAGCCATCAGTCTACTGGCGGTCAAGCCAGGGATTCGGCGGTTGAAACAGGGCGAACGGGCTTTAGGAGTGAGCCGGATCACAACGGTTCGTCAGACCAGTCAGAACGCTGCAATCGAATCACATCTGTTGGCTTTTTTCCCTTTCGCTGTGCAAGGTAGAACGAGACGCAGTGCAGGTATTTGTTTCTTCAATTCCGGCCTGTTGATACCTCGTATCCCCTGGAGAGTACAAAGGAACTCGTAGGATTCTTCGGCCTCGAATCCTATCATAGCGTAGCGCAGCGTATGGACAGATTGGGGTCCGATCTTGGCCTTTTCCGCTTTCATCATCGTGCCGGCCGTCCCCACGAAAGCGAGAGACATTGACGAATCCCATACGATTACGAAGTGGCGCAAGATGGGGGATTTTCTTCAGTCGACAGAGAAGGATGCAGACACGTCATTAGTCGGCAGTCACCACAAAATCGAGTCAGCAGAAACAGCCTGAGATAAAAACAAAGAAACACAAAAAACAACCCCACCAGCACAAAGGCAATTTCAGAACAAAAAAACAAAAAAGTAAACATGAAAAAGAAAAAAGATGAAGCTCATCCCAGCCAATCCCTGCGTACGGATATGATCACGTGACCATTCTGCGCTGCGGGATAACTTCCACAACTAAAAAAGCATCATCCTGGTTAGTTTGCAAGGGAATTTCGGGGGCTTGCTTAGCTGCGGTAACATCTTTATTTAGCACGCCAGGCCCACTGTGACAGGACATGTATGATGTGGGATATCTTCGGCCTATCACCAGTTATTTCTGCTCCGTGTGATTTCGCCTGAAGGGGAAGAAAACTGCGCCGCTTGCCAAATCTCATTTGACAAGGTTTCCTTTCCCTGAATAATAATAAGGATATGAATCACGATGTTCTGTTTCTTTCTATGGACAGATCATCGTGTGTATTCTCATTACAGCCGCGCAGGGACAACTTGGCACAGTCCAGGGTAGCCGGTACATACATGTAGCTCCGTAATAAATCGGCAATTTATAATTAGACTGGCCAGCTCGCTCATGGATGGATGCTGGCACATAATAAGCCATATAAGCATTCCACAATTATTCATGAGCAATAACATAAATGGCCCCCAACAATTAATTTATGGAAGACCGCCTTTCCTGGTTCACTACTATCATTAGACTTCTCAAGCACGGAGCTTCTCCATGCAATATGTATACCTCCCTCCGAGGGTCCGAGGTAGTCAGTTTGCGTAAAAAGAAATATTGAAATCGTGGAAGAAAATCAAATTCCGAAATTCCACGGAATCTCCTCCCCGTCTCCTCTGCCTTCCCGTTCAAACTTCATGGGCGCCATCAAAACTCTTTTCGCAGCCAAGGAGCACGCCAGCTCGGTTATGGATATGCGCGCCTATCTCTCCACAAAAAGGAACGGGATGAGAACTCCACTCGGAATCCCCCCGTTGGCTTTTTTTCATTCTGCAGGATTCTCGTTTTGATTTTCATCACAAGTTTGAGAAGGAAGTAGATCATAGTGTTATTTTTGCTTTTTTTCCCTTCCTCATCCTCCGGTGGGGGGGAGGGAACGAGCGCAAGTTTTACCTGGCTGTATTTTTGGGGTTGTTTCGTATCATAATCTTGTCTGTATGTTTTGAAAAAGACGCTGGTGTACGGAGTACCGACAGTTACATACGTATCCATACGCCATACACCAACAATGCCACCTTTTTGCAATACCCCCTTGGTGGCTTTTAAACTCCGAAAATACTCGGATTATCTGGCAGACTTCGTATGGCTGTGCGGCCCCCCCCTTAAGTCTGCCTCCGATATGACCGTTCTGAACAAGGTTGACAACTATGAACTTAAAATATGCTGAAGAAAAGTTGAGCAGAACTGCTAAACAATCTAACCACTATTATGGACTGGCCCTGGATCCCTGGCTGGGCTTCTTTTCCATGGACATGTATGTCCGAGGCAACCAAGCTGGTACAGAACTGGAGGCACGAGTGGCCAAAAGGGGGGATTTATTCCCACTCTCGAGATAAATAGTTCAAGCACTGACCCTATTTTACGTCAACTCCGTTGCTGTCTATTCCATTGAAAGAAGCATATCATTTCATCACGAACCTTTTAGACCAAGCCAACAAATCATGTATGTAACCCGTCAACTGCTTAGAGAAGTTATCCAAACATGCGATCTCCATAGCTTCTTCAAGAAAACAAGCATAGATAGATATCCTCTGTACAGAGATCATCTTCACAAAAAGTAGCTCTCCTCGTCTGATACCTCAGCCACGGCTCGGGGGAGTCCGGGGAACCACACGCCAAAAGTTTATTCATAGCCCCAGCCGAATGCATAAACGAGATATTTCCCGATGGAGGGGTGCTGGGATGGTTGGCTGGGCATAGCTTGCTTATTTTGAATCCCATGAGAGAGGCCTGTTTAATGGTTTAGGTTGGATTATCATTAGCAAGAGAGAGCATGGTTATGGATACATAACTACTCTCATAGCCTATTCTTTCATGGCAATCATGCCAAAAGAAGCCTATTAGAAAAAAACGGGGGGGTTCCTTGAAATGCCATTGTGATATATATGTGGAACATCATTTACCCTGTTTAATTATCAGTCTTTTCTCAAACTCAACTACGCGTGTAAATCGTAGGGAGATGGCTTGAACCAAGTAATGTATTGTTTGTGCCTTGTCAGATGTGAATAGGAGAAATCGAAGATGGCATTGGCATGGCCACAGGCTCACAGCAGGCTTTGTTGGAGTATGCCTCCCTGGTTGAGTAATGGTAAGGATAATACCCCTAAATCTTCGGAACTTTCCATGTGTGTTCCTCCGCCAGTCCGCTAGTAAGATCGAATATTTTGAAAGATGTCGCTTGATGCCCAGCTTCACCCTTGCAGCAAGAGGTTGGCTGGCCTCGGCAAATCCTCACCAGCCGCAAGGGGCCAACAATTAGATCCCAAGGCGAAGTGAGTGACTGAACCCCAAGTGGTTCAGTTTATGAAGCGAGTCAACTCGTCGTTGGTTTGGTATCGATGCTAACTGGTCTGTGATAAGTTCTGAAGCGCAACATCATGTTCGTCAAGTGGATTAAGCCCCTTCATGTTGGGAGGCTATGCAAGTCCGAATCCTTGGACGACAAGGGTGAAGATTTCAATATGGGGAATTAGAACTCGGTTGGTTGGTGGTGGTTTTGGGGGCGAAAAGAGCTTTACCCCTCAGGACCCCCGCTTGGAGTGATTTGGGGACAATCATGAGATATCATTTTTATGACCGCCAACCATGACCCAAACACGAGACCACATCCAATCGTAGAATGTTGCAAACAATCATATTGAACAACAGCGAAGCATCGAAGTTAAAAGTGTCGTCCCCCTCCTGGTTCAAGTGGGCTGCACCGTCGCAACCCGCAGGCCGCAAGTGACAAGCCCAAAGACCGTCAAGTTCAGTAGCGCATGAACTATCTCTGCCCTTGAGCATCGATGCGATGGCGAAAGGTCGTGTTTAACAGTAGCCTCACGGGTTGGTAGACGGGACTGCTACTCAAAACGCTTGTTCTCTTTTGGTCTGTATTCCGTCGCGTGGGTGTCTCGAATTTTCAGGCTTTCGCGGGTGGTTCCCTTTCATCTCCAATTCCGCTTCCCAAGGAGAGCCAACACTCGCGCCGTCGGGTGAGGAATTTAGTCTGTATTAATATCTCATCATGCCATGCGGCCACGCTAATATAAATCCTTGGTCTGGGGCCGGGCATCCATGGCTCACGGGCGGAGGTGGAAGGAATAGAAAAGGCCAGTTCAGAAGCTTGGTAGGACTCCAGACTTATTCCCGTTTAATTAGGAATTTGTTCAATGATGAGACTCCCTAGGAGCGCCTTTCTCAAGGATTGAAAGGAACTGGTCAACACACTTGCCAGAGCCCTAGGCCCTCGCCCTCAGAGCCACTCTGGACTCTGGATACATCCGCGCCAACTGGAATTAAAGACTAAAGGAGCTTGTGGAAGCTAGAAGCAACAAACGTTCCACTTTTCGTCAGGGTCTCTTCTGTTACCCCAAGCCCCTATTGGTTTCCTCGCCAGGCCGTCCCGGACTGGAGTTCCAACATGGCCATTGGTTTCCAGACGCCCACAGTGACCATCTGGGCATCGGGATTTCCCGTTCTATGGAGTCGAGGGATCGAGTCCTCTAGTGTCGTGGGTCATGGAAGAAGCCGGTTTCAACTTTCAAGAGCCATGTTGAAATTCTCCTGCGAACGTTTTCAATATCGACTAGATGCGGCTCTATGATATGACCAGGTGAGCAACCCGTCACACCGAACGGGCAAGAGAACAACAACGAACGGTTGTTGCAGGATCTGCTGAGGTTGGAGTCGATGTGTTTCTGTTGCTAGATTTTGTGGCACCACCAGCCACCGCCTGGAAGACAGTGGATCTGGCGTCCATCAAAGGTCTTGGTCCGTGGACAAAATTCCTATATCCGAAAATACCGGGGTCGGCAAATTGCAATCTTGGGGGTGTTGGGGGTATTTGCAAATTCCCTGCTGACGTATGTTACAGTACGTACGATACCAGCGATACCATTCTTCAGCGCTAGTGGCTAGTCGCGCGGCAGACGGCTTCGGCTACCGGAGCGCAATTTTGACTCAACCTGCGCTTTTCGGCCTAGCGCGGGCTCTTGACTCGAGCCTGCAGCAGCCACCGCGGCTGATTGGCCGGGCTGACCCGGAGCCGCGGTTGAGGCTGACTAGCCGCGAGCTAAGCGGCAGGGATGAGCCGCCCAATCACACCTGCTGTGCTTCCAACAACGTTGGTTCTTCTGCTTGGCTTTGCTTGCTAACTTGCTGGGCGCCGTTTTGGTGAATCGTGAAGTCTGATGAATGAAATTGAATGGATAAGATGCGGCATTGTCCTCGTCCACATGATACGTCAATCGTGCTCACCGCAGCCTGCTGTCTGGATCCACGGAGAATAATCGAAAAAGAAAAGACGCTGCCACTGCTCGATTCGAGCAGCCGCAGCGTGGTTGCTCGAGACTATTGGCACCAGCAGGCATCGCCTTCTTGTTGCGCCGCTTCATACAATTTTACCTGTTCTTTTGTGCTGAGTATTGCGGCGTCGTGCCGTTTCCACCCATGGCCGGAGCAGGTCGCAGTTTGTTTTCCCCTCCGTCTATTCTGAATAGGACCGGACTGATACACACCGGAAGCGCGACGATGGACTATCCTGGTTCCATGTGATTAGCTGCGTTCAATTCTATTTAACCTTCTTTTCCTTTTTCCTTTTTCCTCAGGCGTGTGCCCTGTCACACCAAAGGACTGAAGATCAGCATCATAGGGGTCCAGCGAATCAACGAGAAAGCGGTTCCCCGAACAAAAGCAAAAAAGAATAGCCAACCATCTTTGATCGCGATTCATGAATCATGGCATTCTTCTTCGTAAAACAAGAGCCGCTTCTGCCAAGCCCGAAATCCCGTCGTCAGTGGCCGCTGTCGGCCTTGTCAGACGTGAATAATAAGTCGACTGATAAATTCGTCAGGCGCCTTGTTCACCTAACCATTCTTGAACCACACCAAATAAAAATGAAACAGCCAAGCACTGGAGAGCGGTGAATGGGATACGACGTTTCTTTCTTCTTCTTCCCTTTTTAACGCCAACAAGTCACTTGGTGTCAGCTTTCCTTCAAAGGCAGAAGCAAAATTGATCGACAATGATGGGAGAATCCATGCAGTGCGCTTACTCGTATCAGGTGGTAATAAGCTTGAAGAGGCTAATGTGGCTTTCCTTTGAATAATAAAGACATGCGAACCTCCGATGACCACGGTGCGGTCCGTGGATAGTGATGATGTCCTCATGAACACCCGCCGCCATGTCGTGTCTTTGGATAAAAGAGATGGCTTCCATTTCCCGCCCCAGATGCACAGCACTATGTAGGGTCCATACCGCAGTACATACGTGCTATCCTCCGTTGCCCATGGATCTCTCTCCCTGCAACCTTTTAATATTAGCACCTCCTTCACCCTTCTTTGACTTCCTTTGCAGGGAAAGCAGGATCTGGTTTTTTGAATGCTTAACATGCATGCTAATTTGTGAAGGACGCAGCAGTCGAAGCCCAAAAGACCGCATGAACGAGTCAAAACAAAGGAACCAAACCACAAAAATTCTTCATTCCCTGGATGTGCTAGCATACAGCACACAGGTGGCATCAGAGCATGAGGCTTTCATGCAAGCTCCGCGCGTAAGTCAGGTGCACACCTCGCAATATATTGTACCGTGTACCTATGGGCATGGTACATCCTGAACGTCTTCTAGAAGGGTGTCTCATTTTACTTCTCCCCCTCAACATTCATCAGCCTTTCTTTCTTGCAGGCTACGCCACGTTCATAACATGCTAATTCATTGTAACTTCCTCGGCTTCATTTAGGTCCCATAGCGGTTTAATAATAGCCCCCTATTTATGCGCGTCTTCCCGTCTTAGGCTACGATACATATGCAATATTTGAAACACAGCCTCATTCTTTTAGGCGTTGGTTGAAAGAGGGCCTCAATTTTCGGGTTCATGAGCAATTTTGATAGGCTTCTTCCCTCCATTTTTCACACGCGGTTGCCTTTGTGGAAAAAGTTTCATGCTCCTTGCAAACTAACAAACAAAAGGCACCGCCCTTCATGCTCCAGTCTCTGCTCTTGGAGTATGCCCAATTTTGCACTGCAAGTGACTGAACAATATTTACTTTATGCAAACCAACAACTAATCTACTGCCTCAATCCGTCTCCCCATTTCCCACCTTTACCAAATACCATGTCTATCCTCTAATCTATTAGCTACCACCGTTCACCCGCCAAGCACTCACCAGACAGTAATTGACGAAACCCCTCAAGAAAGTGGATCTCCTCTAAATGAATAGTGTCGGGATATGTAAGCTTCAAGTCCCGGAGTATGGGTCCCACCAGATTAATATGGATAACCTACTGACTTTTATTCACCCGCAGAGCCGGTCGCTCTCATCCATCCAACCAATTAGCTATGTAAAAACAGGGTCTCTCGACGAGCCAAACTAAAATAGATTTTCCCATCGTTAGCGGGGAGTAATACTCTTGTTGTTCCTTTTATATAACTTAAAAATAGGGGCTAAATAATATGCCGGGACAACTTTGTCCGATGTTTCTTTAAAAAGAACATTGAAATACCCTTGATTCCCGAAACTTAGGGAGATTGTATGAACGGGTGGACAGTGTTACTGGCCCATAATTTTTAAGTGATTCGTTCGTTATGCAGTATATAAGTACTCCGTAGGTAGTTAGGTGTGGGTATGTATGCACATACATTAGGACTTGTCTCCTTTCAATTATTACATAGTTATGGGATCCAGTCAATGACGAGATTAAACTTTAGGCACATAAAATTGAGAGCCACAGCTAACTATTATTACTTAGGAAAGCCAGCGTAAGCAGGGTCGTCCCTTGATATTCCGTATGTCCAGTACTAGTGCCCTATGTACATGTACGTAAAATATGAACCATATGTGAATAGAGGGCAGTGGCATACTCTTTGGCCAGGTGACCGTGATACAATGCATTTGCTTTTATTCTTTGGACTCTCCCTGCAGAGGAAATGGGTGTCTGGTTTCTGGTTGCCGGGATGAAGTTTCTTTAGTAATTGCTTCTTTTATATGCATAATAAATACACATAACTTTTCTTTTGCCTTGCAGTCAATGTCGTGTACAGAGGATTACATACATACATCAATACGTATCGACATACAGAGCAAAGTTCTGGCGTATTTCAAGGGATGAATCCTGGAGGGCAGAAGAACGCTAATAAGCGTTGGAGCGACATGGCGTTTATTGGGGGCTAAAAACCCCATATTTTGCGTCTCTGCAAATGGTCCAGGACTCATTCTGGCGCTACAGGGTTGCAAATGATCCATGTCGAAAAATATAGAACCGCGTCTCTCCACTGCCCAGCGTAATTTAAACTTACGCGGACTTGAAAACCTTCATTTTCCATTTCCGTCACAATAGCCTTGCGCGGCGGAGGGTTTCTATTTTTTGCAACCTGCCTGCAGGCTTCCAGGGTTTTGCAACAAAACCCCCGGTCACCAACAGCTTTGCACACGCTGCACCGTGTGTGATTGGCTTGCTGATCGATCGTTGGATGTTCTCTCTTCGTTCTGCCTGTTGTCTGCGCAGAAAAATGGCCACATCGCGTCTGCCCGATACGATTCGGGGGTGAGTATTACGCCTCCCCGTACATTTTTGCACAACACTTTTGAGCCGCTGCGAGCCTGAATGAACTGGCCGGAGCAGCAATCAGTCGGATGGCGTAGCAAGGCGGTCTCCATGCAGCGTGGTGGCATAGTCAGACCCTTCGACCATTGCCGTTGGAACATCCCAATCAGCATCATTCATTAGCAGCCTGTAGTTGTCCTGTCAGGTCGCGTCTCTTGCAGCCTCCTGCAGGCCAGATGGGGGTCGGCGGCTGATGAGGGTTGGGTTGTGGCGGAAAAGGGGGGGTGGCCGATGGCCGTGATGGGATGGAAAAGGCAAAGTACAGAGCAGAATCCCTGATAAAATACCTGCATGATTGCTGATTGAATGTGAATAATACAGGCGTGTTTTTTTCTTTGCGGTTCTCATTATTACTGCTACTATGGGTGTATTCAAGCAGGGTGATGATTACCATCGCATTGGGACTTGTTTTAGCCCAGTTCCATTTCCACCCTTCTCTGCGCTTCCCGCTAGCTCGCTGGGTCTTACCTCCCTGGCCCGCAGCTTGTGTGGATATATATATCCTGTTTAGGGTTGAGGAGGAACAAAAAAGCCTGGGCTGGCCGCCAGAAAGAAGCGCAGTGCAGACGAATAATAACTAATATATTATCCATAATAAAACGGCACCCTCCCCCCTCCTCCCGCGGATCGGACCAAAAACAAGGCGTCTACCGACCTCTCCCTGCATAGGTGCCCTCTACTTTAATTCTGGTACGGACTATAAATATAGTCCAATTCCACCTCACCTGGCTCGCCATCGTCTACCTACTGCTCTTTTTTTATCTTGATATTCAAACTAGATCCGCCCGGCCCCTCCCCATTCCTTCACAACCGGACACCGGCGCTGATTTCCCCACAACTTGTCAGCAAGAATAAACACCCCCAGGACAAAGCCGCCGAATACGAGAGTCGATACGTAAAAAAAGAAATCATTCAAGGATCCTCCACTAGAGGAGTTTTGGGCGCTCGTCTCTTCTTTTGCTTGTTCCCGAAATATAGCCCAAGTATCGGCCTGATACGCGGCCTGGAGTCCTCCCCTACGTTTGCGGTTTTGGGATCAGTTGCGCCTCTTCACATCCTCTGTCTGATTACCCTTCCTCATTCACTTCGATTGATATCTGTACCTTCAGATAAATTCAAATCGTTACCTCCGTGCAGAGCAGGACTCCGTTTTTTCGATCTTCAATAGATCGCTTCCCGCCTCAGCAAGCAAAGAAGCCCAATCGAACCTTGCAGCATCCAACTCATCAACCGATTTCATCCTAGGAGAATCTCGAGTCTTCGAACACTTTCTTACAAGCAGCGCACCCAGGACAACAATCTCTGGAGACCCAAAGGATATTTTCATTTACCCCTTCCCTCTTGGTCTCAAGCGAAGACCACAGCCACTTTCCCCAGTCTCATCCGGACGACTGGGTGACAAAATGGATTATAGCAATCAACTTCATGGATCCCCGTATCCGCAATCACCCACAGACTCTCAACACTCCCGCATCTCCATCGGGGCGCTGCTAAATCCTAGTGGAAGATCCGACTCTTACCCTTCCTCAAATCCTCCTCACTCTCCGCTCCCACATGATTCCTACTATTATCATCCTCAATCCCATTCAAACCATACCTACACAACATCACATCATCACAATACTTCCCATTACCACAGTAATGGCACGACGTCAGCAGACCGTTACGCATCATATTCAGAACAGCAACCCCGCTCCAGTTCAGCAAACTCCTCTCCAGGACCTTACCGAAGAGAACGGTTCCCCTCTGTCTCGAGCAACTCATCCACAGTTCCCGAACGACGACGTCCACCGCGCCCAAAATACGACGAAGAAGAAATGTACTTCATCTGGTACCACCGCGTCGACCTCCGCCAGGAATGGAAAGAAGTACGCGAGAGTTTCAATGCCCAGTTTCCGAACCGCCAACGGAGTGGGTTTCAGGGAATTCAATGTAAATATTACCGATTCATCAAAGAGAAGAAGTGTCCGACATTACGGGAGCAACGTCGCAGACGCAGTGGGGGGAACGGGAGCGGAAATGCCAGCAGTGGCAGCGACGGACAAAGGGGGAACTTCAACGAGGACCTGCCGCAGTATGGTGTTGTGAGCTGGACGAACGTGAGGTTTCCGTGGATGAGGGAGCCTGCGGATCATCGAGGACAATAGCATCGACACCGGTTGCCACTCTGGCGCATCCACCTTGTTCCCTGCTGAAGAGCACTGTTTCGACCCTAGCATTTCCCTGCGTTTCTTTACGTTTGCGTGGTTTATGAGGCTGAGCCCTCCATCGCAGGACGCACACAATCTGGCGAATCATCGCCTTTGCGCCATCTAGAATGGCGCTGCTTCGAGAGCCTTACTTTCGTTTCCCTCATTTTTGGCTTACATACCCATACTTCTCTTCTTTGTTTCTTCCGGCCTACCGCTGCAGATTCTTATTCTCCCTTGCATATTTTTCCCCCGAAGATTTTGTTTTGTTTTACCGGAGTTAGGAGGACTTGGTTTGGCGTGGTGGGGATACAAATACAAACCAAATGGCGATAATGGGAAAGGAAACCCGAGTGTTGAGGCCTAGGAAAGGGCTATATATACCGGTACACATGGCATGGATGGGTGGTATGGGGAATATGTTTGCTCTTGTGTTCTCCTTTTTTCCTCTTCCATCTGATTCTCGTCCCTATTTCAACTCCAATCTGGAGTGTTCGTGATTATTAACGGCTTTTATTCTTTGTTTTCTGCTTCACCATATCTGTGTTTATTTAACCTTGCCTTCTTATATATATGTATACAGTTGGATATCATCTATCTATTGTTCTCAGCACTAAACTGTCGAATATCGAATAACTATCGGTTCGATTATCCAACTTGGTTCTCTATCAACTATTATTTATCCATCTCCTCTAATTTCTCTACATCCCCTACATCGCCTCCCTCTACCATTTCTTAGATTTTTTCTCTACAACAAAATGAACATCCACCCCGCCTCACTAATCAACCTTACTCCCACAGCCCCACGACCTCCCTCTTCGCAGTTTTTTTGAATTTGTCAGAATGGGGCCTTTACTTTCCCCCTCCACCAAACTAGCTATCTCTAGCAAAGATAGTATGCCCTTCTCTTTTCTCTCAACCGGCTCTCGCACTCCGGAGTTACGGCGGAGTATTTATTATTCTTCAACTACTAGTACCTACTCCACTCACCACTTAGTGGGCTACGTAACTACGGAGTAGAGAGAGCTTAGAGAAAAACCGGACCCGAACTTCAACGGAGTGAAGATGGCGTGCTAGGGGAGATAATAATAAAGCGAAGCCAGGAAGCCCATGCTATCTATCTATGGCTGGCTGGCTGGGTATTTCAGAAATGGAAGCTCGATGCGCGTAAGAAACTTCTATTCCCCCTTTTCTCCCTCGGGCTTTCGGTCACCGTCGTAGCCTCATACCAAACTCTTGCGGTTAGTTAGAATGTCCCTTCATTTTTCGGAATCTGTCTTTCATCATGACTGATGATGTAACCTAAAAAGTGAGCGGGGGAGAGAGGGTCCTGTTGGGGTCAATATCACCCATCTACTAATAACTAGTAATTAAAATCAATTTTACGTGCAGAAATCAAATCCCGACTACAGCCCCGGTCCGCTAGCTACGTAAAATTTCTATAAATGGCAACCTAACTAGCATTTCATTATGGATCCATCCTCAAGATCCACTCGGGAGTCGGAAGGGGGTTCAAACTTCAAAGAAATCCCGTACAGTCTTGGAATCCTCTACGGAGATAATAATTAACAGGAGGGGGAGATAAACAACCCCGTCTCTTTTCGCTTCGCCATTTCTTCAGCAACCAGCATTAATTGTACTAGCATTTATTTTTTGGCCCCCTTAATCTTCTAGTTACCCAAATATTCCTCGATACCCTATCTAGTTAGTTAGTTTGCCTTTCTGCATCAAACTCCATCCTCGGCTTCCACCGCATCCAGTAAACAATCACCATTCCAGATGCACTCACCCCTCCCCTCCCCCAGTCCCCCTCCCTTGGTGCACAATAGGCTCCCCGCCACGGAGTAGACAGGATTGTATCGCCCATCCATCTCCATCCCCACAAAAGCCCCGTGTGTATAAGCCTCGTCTCCAATGCAAAAGAGGAAACCAACCAGCCAATCCGCTATGGGCATTTTCCAACAATTCGTATTTTGCGCGTTGGCAAACTTTGGATGCTTGGTGGGTGCAGTTCAGTTTGGTTTTTGGGACGAACAGGGGACCCAAGCTGAATCCTTGTTCGATATGTAAGTTATTTACTAGTGGACAGTGGACAGGCAGGTGGACAACTCACACCAACAGATGTATAGACATCCAAGCAAGCAAGCAATCAAGTAGGCTGACAGTTTGCTGATCAGCTCATGACTGGATCTCCACTCCTCCTGCATGTACGTATATATGTACAGGGCACAGAAACGGGTTACGGAGGGGAAGAAATAGACAGATAGTCAGCTTATAGCTACCCCGGATATAGACGTAATCAACGCCGCAGAATAAACCCGGCCGTGGCTGAAAAAGCAAAGAAAAAAAAAACAAGAGAAGGACCAGCATCCATCAGAGTATTCGACCAGCCTTTTCGAGAACAAAACCAGCTCAGATCTTCAGCCCTATAATTAACTCTCCTATCCCAATCGTGGTCAGGCAAGGCCAACACCAGGCTGAGAGGCAGATATGCTGTTGGGCAGAGGTAAAACTAATAAGAGATGATCTCCTGTGCAGTTGGGCTGGGTATGTTATTAACTGGGTATATACTAGGAGTGACGTTTTCGAGCCAGCCTTGCATAGGAACAAGGCGATCTACCAGGCTGCTTCCATGTATCCATCCGGGCATGCAAGTGTATTATGCTGCCTTGCAGCTGACGGACGAAATTTGTCCATCTATATTATCAATTTTCTGCGGGTCCGGTTTGGAGTTGCTGGTGTATTTGGTGAACTAGCTATTGAGCACGGGGGGAGGAAAACGTTGCATTTTTTTTTTCCATCCTTCGCAAGTTAACTGTACGCGTAAAAGGCTCAAAAAACCCAAAGAATAGTGAAAGGATTAAAAGAGTTATCTTTGGCTGCATTTCCAAGCCCTAGGTTAGCCTCTTCAAGAAATACAAATTCCTCCCCCCCCCCCCGGCATTCATGGCAGACCGCAACTACAGCCCAGCTGCCTAGGTTCATTAGTACTAGTATTGATATACTCTTTATTACATCCGTACACATGCCATGCTTGCGGCTAACTAAACTTATTCTTAGCTTTCTCCCGTGAATAATAAGTTTAATATTCCCAGATGAAACCCTGAACACCCTGCCAGCAGCTTTGGGGGCGGGAAAGCTCCAATCTAATCTAATAACTAACCAACTAACCAACTCACTACATTTCGTCCTTACATATTACATATTTGCAGAATTCATAGGCGTAACTACTACTCCGAAGTAGCTAGGCTCTCGAGAATTTCTAACTTTAAACCCCAGCCCCCTCCCCTCTGTACTAGGAGGTCGCAGTACTAGCTTGCTTAACCGACATAGCTAAGCCACAAGAAAAAGGAGAAAAGAAAATATCTCCGAAGGAGCCGGGTGGCGCAACGGCATCCCCTAGTCCATCGAACGGGAGAAGTTTTATTCCAGAACGTTTTCTGACTGCATTAGTTAACTGCTTGTTAAATTGATCTTCATCAACCCACGAAACCCCTGGTCCAAATCGCATGAAAAATAAGCTGAGCATGATCATCACGCCTCACACAGTACACTCTTGATGGAACTACCATCTAATAAACCGAGTTACTCCTGGTTCTTGCTTATTTATAGCAATACATCAATTTCCATTGTAGCCAGGGTCTGATCAATGCATGGATATGTGGGATTATCCACAGAGAAACGACCACAGCAAACGACACTCCTCAAGGCCGATAAATCTCGGGATACGGAAGAGCGGCGCATGAGGGAAAGGGGGGGCGGGGGGCGGGAGAGGAGGATTTTATATTTACTTTTGAGGCGCAGGGCGGCGATGAAAGGTTTGGGGAAATGTAATAGATGACCATTATCTAGGTTTGGTTCTCAGAGTTGGAGCGAAAAGAGTCGGGTTTAATTTATACATCGGGGGTTTTGCTGGATGGGGAAGTGGATGTTTAGTATCTCGGCATGGTAGCCTAGAGAGAGAGGCAGGGAGCGGAGCTGAGCAGTTATTAAGTTAAGCAGGCTTGGATTAATGGTTGACGTTTAATAATAGCTTCTTCTATATTTCTTGGAAGGTTGTCTGGATTTCACAAAAATGTATATATTTTGATATAGAGGCACACAAGGCATGAAATTTGTAGCAGGAATCTTCCTCTTGGGGCTAAAAAGCCTGTATTATACATACTAGGGGTGAGCGGGCTTGTAATTGGAATCGATAAAGGGGATCCTCAAATAGGCACGGAATAAGCAGGGGTTGGTGGAAATTGTGAGAATCATATGTTGAGGATATGGCTGGCTGTGCGTGGTAAAAAGGGGCACTTGATGGGGTCTATCCCATATAAATCCCGACGGCCGTGCAACAGCTCTTCCTACTTGACCATCACCATGTTTGCGACATCAGTCACATTGCCTTCAGCACCAACATAATTCTTCGACCTAGAGTCCATTGTGTGGGTAAGGTAGGATCTATATTAGACAATAAGACTCTGATAAGAACTCAAACATCGTCCCTCATGTCATACTTGAACCAGGTTTCTTTCCTTTTAGAGTCCTTCGCATTCTGGCGAAGATCCCAATTCCCTCGCCCGCTGGATCAAGATGTTGAAAGGACAAAAAAGTCCTTGTCATATGTTTGCTATATTGTCCCTGTATTTCTCAAGTGAGCCATTTGCTTCTGGCTACTATCTGGATACTATAAGAGGGCCTAGTCGACCGAAGTTGGTAGGGGATATTCCGTATATAATAGCCCCTGATTGATCCGTTGAAAGGCTTTTGAATGATCCCATGTAAATCTCCAAAGCATCATGACTAATAAGGGATATTTCGGGGACCTAAGAATATCATGCAAAAGACCAAAAGCAAGATTTATCCTCATAATTAAGCAGCTTAAGCTCACTGTGACTTGCGTCCATGTTGACCCGATGATCCCCTAAACCTCGTGGCGTATGACAGTTCATATCTCAAGAAAGTCGCTCTCTTGCTAGGACGGCTTGCCGGTACGTCTCTGGAGGTGAATATTCATCAGCCTGTCTCCATTGGAATAATGAACGTAAGCCAGTATTGCCCCCAGAATATCAGATACCCCAGATTTCAAGGCCAGTACAGCACTAGCCATACAACAACAGCACCTGGACATTATAGTCTTCTTTTCTGTTCCAGCTGGGAAACTCCTTCCACCCTTCAACAGAACTCCATGACCACCATATGGTTATTTTGAAAACAGAACCAGCAAAACCGGATTCAATCCCTCCTTTTATAAAAATGGAAGAGAGAAAAGGCGTACCCCTAATTGGCCAGCGGAACCAAACGAGCTGTCTTAATCACCAATCACACAACTATTGCCAAAACCGCCACACCCGGGCTCACGTTGGGATTCTGCAATAGCACGCACAATCCGGTCATATTTCCTCCTATATCACAGGAATCAGAAGGGACGTAGAGTAAAGATCTGTAGACGCAAACCCAAGGGGGTCAGGTACATAGGTAAGTTAGGTAGATAGGAGAAGAAAGAGAAAAAGCCTAACTCACTGAGGTATGTATGCACTATCACCTGCTAGGTAGGTAGCCAGCCCCCAGGTTGACGTTAATTAGTAGTTAATTAACCCCCAAGGCTGTTTAGGAATGTCTTTGAAGAGGATTGCGCACTGGGCCTCGAGAATATCAGTCAAGTAAAGCTCAAATCCAAAGTCAAAGTCAAAGTCAAATCTAATAGATAAATAGAAAAAGCCATCAGCGGTATCGGGGTATCTCTTCTCTTTTCTTCTGTAGACTAATCAATGATAGAATTATTTACCCCCCTCTCTCTCTTCCACTCCACCGTCAGTCACTAAGCTGTCCCATCCCATCCATCCATAGGTTCGACTCAGCTCATCAATAGCTTGTCAAAACCAGCCAACCAGGCCTTGCTTTCTCCTCCCAGCGTGAGTGGCCCCATCCCGCCCCTAGCTACCTGAATTTAAAAAAACAAGAGAATACCGCATATATAAAACAATCGCGGTGCGGTACGGTGCTATGCAGGTAATAAAGATAGACAAAAGGGCCAAAAGAATAGTAGATAGATATTAAATAAAATTTTCGAGTAAGGCATCGTAAAATAGAATGGGGGAGGTATATTAAAAATAAAAACGCACAGGGAGGGGGGAAAACGGAAAACGAAGGAAACAAGGGTGTGCAATAAACAGCGGTAGGGGGAGAATGGCATAATAAACAGGGTAACTTGTAGCGAGCAAAACAAAAAACCAAAAAAAAAAAAAAAAAAACGGAATAAATGCCAAATGAAATCAAAATAAAGGGAACCCAACCGGTCTAAGCAAGGTGAATCCACCCCACGTCACTTTTTCGCCGTTTGCATCCGAAATAGATACGGATAGGGTGAAGCTGTGGTGACGAAAGTTCCCGGAGTCGTAAAATCGAAGTGGACCATCAGCGTGGCGACATATGGTGAAGCGGCAGGGAGGACGGTGGAAAAAGATTAAATTAAAAAGACGACGTGTGTTACATCCCCAAAGCACATCGCCTATAAAAGTTATCGGGGATAGGAGTAAATCCAAATTTAAACAAGATAATTTATAAACCAATACAAGAATGAGAAGGGCAGTGCCGAAGAAACAGAAAAATAAAAGGGAATAAATAAATAAATAAAAGGGGTAAAAAGAATGAAGAAGATTTGGAAAACGAAATGCCAAAAACAAAAAGTGAAAAGCCAAAAGAAACTGCTCATTTCGCTCCGATCTCTTCCTCAGCCCATCCGGGGAGCGAGCCTTCATTGTTGATAGATAAACCGAATCCGCTGTGGTTTAACCCACCAAGGCCGCCGCCAAAACCAGAGAAGCTTCCCTGGGCTTGATGATGAGGCAGCCCACCACGGGACTGGTGTGACTGATTTGATCCTTGACCAAAAGCCTCCTGTGAGAAAGATGGAAGGCTGACCGCGCGAGAGTGCTGAGCGCGGGGAACATTCAAGGTGTTGCTGCTAGTGACGTGGTGGCTTGACGATGGTGTGCCATTCGAAACGTTAAGGAATCCGTTGGTAGATCCCTTCGGTTGGTGCATTGAGTTACCATTTGGCAGTTCATTGGATCCAGCCCCATTGTAAAGCGCAGCTTGTTGATTAGCAAGAGCTTGTTGTTGCTGTTGTTGGAGAGTTGCCAATGCCAAGGGGTCATTCATTCGGTTCTCCTGCTCCTGGGCTTGCTGCTGAGAAACATGGTTCAAATACATTGTCAGGGGATTGTTGCCTCCGGCATTCAGAATAGCGGATGGGGTAGGGGCAACGGGGATATTTCGGTTTTGTTGTCCATTATGAGACCCTGTGGAGCCTGGTGCGGGCGAAAGGGCTGGGCGTGTCGGGCTGGATTGGGATCCTCCCTGACTTTGCATATTCCCATTTAATGTGGGAGATGACTGGTTAGCCTCGCGGTTTTGGCCGTTGATTTGGCGGGGAGGGTTTCCGCAACGATCCTTTCCGAAGTTGATCTTGAACCGTTTATACTCCTCCCGACTCCGCATCGCCTCGATGGCCTTAATGGCGTTCGCAATGTTGGTAAAATTAACGAACGCACAGCTCTTCTCACGCAAAGCATTGACAAGTTCGATTTCGCCGTAGGCGGAGAAATCTTGGCGAAGGCGTTCCTCAGTCCAGGTTTCATCCAGGTTACCGATATACACATTTCGGGAAGCACCACCACTGACTGCCAACGCAATGGCAGGCGGTAGGGCACCCGAATGTTTACCCCAGCCAATCTTTAGTCTCCGGTTATGGATCATCAAACCCTGCAGGTTGCTAAGAGCATAGAATGACGCAGCGGATGTTGGGTCGATGAAGGTCACGAAGCAGATGTGCTTGTCAGGAATGTAGCGAATGTGATGCAGAAGACCGCCGCGTACAACATTGCAGATCTCTTCGATAGTCGTTTCAGGATGGATATTCCCCAAATAAACTGTCCGGTTCCCAAGGTTGTTGACCCCACCGGCCGTAGTTGCAACTGCAGCGGCGGCAACGGATTGTTGTGCCAAAGCGTTAGAAATAAGGTCCCGATCGGCTGAGTTTAGGATGTGCGCGTAACCGGGAGCAATGCCCAGATACTGGGCAGCATTTTGTTGCTGAGTTTTTGAAACATAGGCGCAGCGATCTTTGCCGTAGTAGACACGCTTGGGCGCCTGCCATTTCGGTTCCTGTGGGAGTTGGGTCACAGCCTTGATTGCGTTGCTGATGGACAAGAAATGCACAAATCCAATCGACTTCTCCTTGACGAGTTTCACGGTATCAATAGGCCCAAATTTCCCCAAATCTTCACGTAGTTCTTCTTCTGTAACATCCTCCGCAAGATTACCCAAGTAGACATTTCGGGAAGCGCCCGATTGCTGAACCGCCAAAGCTACAGAAGTTGGCACCTGGGATGGTTTACCCCAGCCAATCTTGATGTCGTTCCCCTTGATAGCCAGCTTCTTCAGAATCGCATCGGAGTGGAAGTGGGTGGCGGAGCTGCTTTCCAAGAAAGAAATGAAGGCGCAGTTTTTATCCGCGAGCAAACGAACGGACTCGATTTGACCACTTCGGACATGGCCAAGAATCTCCTCTGCCGAAGTCTCAGGGGGGAGGTTGCCCAGATAAACGGTGCGGCTTGTCCCTGAGAGCATTCCCGGGTTCGCCTGAAGTGACGCATTAGCGGTTCCAAAGGCAGCATTGGCAAATCCAGGGAAGGCACCAACTGGAGACTGTGGTCCAGCCAGGAGCTGAGAACCATTATACCCGTCTGGAGACATCAGACTCTGGTAAAGTTGCGGCGAAAGCGGGTTCTGCTGGCCTTGGGTAGGGCTTCCAATCTGGTTCTGCTGGTTCTGGTTATGGGCTGAACCATTGGCCTGAGGGAAGCCTCCAAACCCCGTGAATTGGGGCGATGTGAAGGCAGAGGGAGTGCCGGGCTGGAAGGGGCTTCCAAGGAGAAGCTGAGACGGGAGCAATGGGGTGAAATTCATATCGAAGGCGGCAGTTCCAGGAGCAGTCAAGTCGCCATTTTGGCCATTGACTCCGGTATTGATCGAAGGAATATTGGCCCTACGGGAGTTGCGGTCTCCAAAGCCCATGTTGTTTGAGTTGTAGGCTCCGTGAGAGAACCCAGTGGCATCAGCATTCATATTGGGTAGCTTGGACGCAGGCTGCTGCATTATTGAAGGTATAGTAAGGGAGAATCGAATTATCTCTTCGCTGGCAGGGAGGAGGGTTTCGAAGAAGAATTATAGTAGTGGCTGGGATATCAAGCGGGCCGGCTTTTTGTGAGGGTGCCGGAATCGGGTATATTAGAGGGGTGGATTAGGGTATATGCAACCGTTCAGAATAGATCGAACGCGGGATTGGGGCCAGGATTAAGAGGAGAATCTGGGAACTGACAAAGATTAGCTGCCTGCAAAGCCGGATTCATACTTCAAGGATCAATCTAGGCGGCAGTCTGCCAGTGAAGATAAAGGTGGTCTCCAGGGCATGAGTGAATGCGGCCAAGTCCTTCACGCAATGCAATGATCCATGCAATCAAAAAGGAATAAAGGATCGAGGCAGGGGAGTGCCTAGGAATGTTGTCCTCACCTAGACCGAAGATATTCGACCAGTTTCCGTCTTTCGAGTCGTAGACAAACTTGTTCGAGCGAAGCGCGGTAGGGACAAAGAATCCGTTCACGGCGGGATATCGGCGAGACAACGAGTTGAGGAGTTCGATGGGGAGATTAAAGAGGGACCTGACAAGTAAACAAGCCTGAAAGGAGCGTAAGGGCGATCAAAAGGGAAGATATAAAAAAAGAAGCGGATATGGTATTACAGCACGCAGACAAGGGCAAAAAATATTAGAGAAGCAATAGGCAGGATAAAGGAAAAAACGGAGGTAAACGAGTGTCGAGAAACGAGAGAACGAATGAACGAGAGTGAAGGTGTGCCGGAGCAACAAGGAGGATAAGAATACGGCACAATGTAGCGACGGTGGGAGGAGAGAAGAGGATGGAGAGAGAGGGCGAGGAGGTGAGGTGAGGTGAGATGAGGATGGAGGCCAGCGAGCAAAAGGAGACAAGAGCCACATGCTGGTTGGCCAGCTGTGTACGGTACGGGTACGGTACCGCGGTATTGGGGGCTGCTGTGCGGGCTCTGGTTGGCTGGTGCGCGGGCCTGGGGAAACCCACCGTACCGTACCGTACGCGCTGGTTCCTGGAGCCACCAGGAACCAATGTTAATTTACCCAGATTGCTGCGTATTGGCTTTACGGGGCAGTGGAATTCTGCATCCACGGTTGCTATTTTTAGAGGGCCTGACATTTACTGATCTCTCTGCTCGGCTGCCTTTTACGAAAATACATTTTAAACTGCAGTTATTTCGCGTAATTATCGAGCATACAACTACAGGAAATATTGATCTAAGATAGGCGAAGAAAAATGCAGGTGGCGGAACATTGTTTCTCCGCTGCCGGGAGCTTGGCAAGACATCCATCCAAGCTTGAACCTTGGAACGACCAGGATATCCGTGTAATGCCTAGCCGAGTACTGGGCTTCAGCACATCTGTTGGCTGCGAGGATAGAATATGTATACTTGCAAGTGTGTTTAGAAAAAACAATAGAAAAAAGAGAAACCACGTGAAAACCAAAACGATGCATTGAAGTAGGGAAATTCCGATTCCAGGGTTGCTGAATACTGCTGGTAGCTACTACTAGTAGTAAAGTAATAGCCTCATTGCCAGGAGCACGGTCCCTGCCTTGCTATTTCAATCTTATATCCCCCACCCGTTGTGGCCCGTATCTCTATTGTTCACTCCATTTGCGTGTTGGGTTTATGATAGCTATCGAGTTTATCGACTGAGAAACAGTGGATCATCCATGCATCATATATCCCTCAATGCAGCTGACCACACATCTAGAAGTAGAAATTCCAAGGCGGTAATGCTGATAGACTTCTCCACTTCCCGTCGCGGTCCGGTTTGTGGCGACTTCAAGCCTGGTATAATCGTAGAGAAAGCATATAATATGCAACTCGACCCCCTGAGCCCCGCAAAGGATATGTATGGAAACAGGACAAATCGGGCTCTTGCCACTGAGTTCCCTAAATCAAAAAATGACCGTCGAGTAAAAGCCGAAAGATTTCGCTGGAACTGTGCTCTAGGGTAATATCAAACGTCATATAGAAGGGGCAGTATACTTTCCTCGATAGGAGCATGATTGTTTGTTTACCGATCAAAGTTCGGTTCGACACACAATCGTCTCCGGTAAGCACGCTCGCCTTATTAATAGAAAGAACCTGGAAAGGAGAAATTTCGAAGATGCTCGATTCCTGATTCGTTCGGACGAACCAGAGAGAAGTGGCTTCTCCGTAGCTGAATACCTAAGAAACGGCAGTTAATATCGTACTGTACAAAATCCATGTGCGGGAAGGGGGGGGAGTTGCGTCCGTGATCTGGAGTGTCTCCTGCCTCTGAGGGCAACGCCGTTTGGGCATGGCAATGTGCTCTTTCGTATCTCGGGGGAAGATTAGATCTGCGCCTGCCTCTGGAGGGAGGGTGTTGTTTATTTATCTTTCCGGGCTCTTTCAATCCCATCCTCCATCCTCCATCCTCTATCTCCATCCTCTATCTCCATCCTCCATCTCCATCCTCCAGCTGAAATCAAATAGCATGGTCCTTTTATACGGTGGAACTGACAGACGATATCACCGTCATCCGCGAAAAGGTAAGCCAACACCTCCCGCACCCTTATGGATCCTCTCAGAAAAAGCGGGAAAAGGAGAAGAAGAAGAACAAGAAGAAGAACAAGAAAGATACAACGGAGACTGACAGGCTGTACGCCAAATGAGAACTAGGGACCTCAGCGGAGGCCAACAGCTGGAGCTGCCCAGGTGCCCTGAGGGTGACCAGGTGCCCATCAGCTATGGTACACTCCAGAAATCATCATCGGTCTTGAGCCCACAGTTCACAGGAGCGTCCTCCCGCTTGCCTGACGCCATGCTGCACAATTGCACCCGTTAGCAATGCTGGGATAGTAGAGGAGGCGGAAAAGCAGCAGCTTGGACTTACCAGGTGAGGAACCCCACTGAATCATCGATGAGGAAAGCAGTAGTAAAGAGATACTTGAGGTTCGCCAATGATAGTTGATACTACATCTGAGCTGCTCTTCTTTGGGGTTGGGTCTTTTCTCTCGTTTTTCTCTCCGCACTCACCAGCTCTTTAGGCTGACAAAGAAAATCGTCATTCATCTGCAGATTCGCTCCGCTTGAATCCGACAGCAGCTGACTCAGCTCTCCACGACCTTCCGATTGGCCGGGAATGCCACGGAGTTGACTCAGCACCCGCCCGCCGGCTTCTCACGGGGTCAACGTCATGCATGTACATAGGCCAGATCTAGTTATTATCTCGAGACATCAAATAAATCCTGTCCAGTCAGCCCACAAAGTTAAATCAGACCAGCTGTGAAATTAAGCTTAGTTATTAGTTTGCACGGCCAGAGACGGCAATGTAACGGCCACGTGTAGATCGCCAGATCCATCAGAATTCAGAGCAGAGAAACCCAATACCATCCACCAGGCAGGGCCAAGATTCATCAAACATCCCTTGAATATGCACATGTTTTCAAGCTATCTTTGACAGCCAAAACTCACCCCTAGAAACAGAACCCTTCCCAAGCATAAAAAATACACGAGATGGTATTATTATTTCCTGCAGAATCTGTGCAAGAATCATCAATACAGAGATATATGATGATCAACGTTGCCAAGGGCAGATCACTGCTCGACACAGTTTAGCCCAGGACCATGAGGCTGTCTTTCAAGTCTTGTTTCTTTCTGGCGGTATTTTAAATTCTCGGATCCTTCCACGCGACAGCGCTTGGCGTGTAACGATGTATGGTAACTTCGACCATTTTTTCAACCAATGTCAGACTTGACCTGTTGTTTTTTTTTTTGCTCCTCATGTTCTCGATGCATGGAGTGAACGGGATATGAGGGGGTTAGCACCTTGGACCTATATAATGCCTGTCGAGGAACTGAGCAAGCACGCAAGCCATTCTTCGTATGGCCCCGTCCTATTTGCGGATGACCATGCGTGTACATACATACATACATGTATGTGGCTGGAACTCCGTGGGCAGCATCCAGATCTCAACTCTCCTAGAAAGTCTCCTTTCTTTCTTTGACTGACTGCTTTTATTTTTAGGCGGAGGGGGGTTTCTTCAGTTCCCCCTTGGCTGGCAGGTTTTGAATTTTCTCTTCCGCATCTCTAGTATCACCTTTCAACTGTCAAGTTTTCTTGGCTTGATAGTTCCAGAGAACCTACTACATTGCGCAGCTGGGGACTGGTAGTGTGGGCACTACCAGTTATATATTGAGAACTCCATTGCGGTGGGGAAGCCACTGAAGGGTGCGAGGGAAAGGT
Organism: Emmonsiellopsis sp. PD_5; assembly: GCA_032988985.1. Classification (NCBI taxonomy): domain Eukaryota; kingdom Fungi; phylum Ascomycota; class Eurotiomycetes; order Onygenales; family Ajellomycetaceae; genus Emmonsiellopsis; species Emmonsiellopsis sp. PD_5. The sequence goes on from JANTQI010000015.1 coordinate 350,118, forward strand.
ATCTATCTTCTTTGGGGTGTGTGCACTGAGCTGATCCCGGTTTGAACGTGTGTTCTGCTGCAATATGTCTAACATATGTAATGCGCTGCTTCTCCGTGGATATAGCGCATAACCATGGGGAAAATGTATAAAGTCAACTGGGTCCTCTGTACATCATGGCAGATGCATGCGCAGGATTTCTCAAACTGGTTGTTGGTCCCAACCAAGCAACACACAGTGATGTGATATGTCGCTGTCTAGCCCTCGATGGATTGATTGAGAAAAGCTCAGTTGGTCTGCATGGAGTTGCTCTCCCTCCCCCCCCCCTTTTGAATGGCTCGATCTGTGGGGTACTAAGTGCCAAATGATGCCTGTGATTATGGAGAATTTCTGCAGTTCACTAAGGTCCTTATACAGGCGTGAGAGAGACTTTTGCTTAGGAACTCGATGAGCACCAACCACGAACGGTGAAAGAGACTTTCCCTCAGAGCCATGTATGATCCTGTTGAAAGGGACGAATGAATGACCGGAGGCAGATAGTCCCATCCAGCCATACCAAATCCAAGCCTTTGGGATTTTACGAAAATAATTGATCCACTAACAGTGCTGAGATTGTTCAGCCGATGATTAGGAAAATGCCAACAAGAGCTAACCACAGCATGTAGTGGAATGGTTTGATCATGCTCTGGGATGGGGGGCATACGGAATGGATACCAGTTCAGGGACGAATATGGGAGACTGGTGGCCTTATCGAAGCCCTCAGGAAAGAAGAATGTCGACCTCGCAAATTGATCCTGATCGTCCAGCCATAGCTCACCAGCCAATGTCCACAGGTCACTTCCTTCTTCATTCATTGCCTCAACCTCAATAATGGCAATTAATCCACACCGTCCCTACTTTCTTCCATCCCAATGCCTTCCCCCCCCTTCCAATTCCCCACCCGCACGACGCGACGTTAACAAATCCACCTGAGAAAAATGGCAAACGACAGTTCCCGAACCTCCCAGATCCGGCTATATCAATTGGCCGAATGTCTAACGATACTAACGACCGGGTGCTCGAATTCCCGCTACCGGCCGTCTAATTCCAGTATTTGCCAGATTCATCCGCCATAGGCATCATGCGGTCAGTGATTCTCCCATCTCATCCGTCTATTAGGAACCCAGGGAACGCGTAAGTGGATAGGAGCCTGGCATGTGGTGGTTTATTCAGATGGATGAGGCTGGATGGGCCGTCCGTTCTGTGGATGCGTGTGGGGTGATTGCCTGGCCCGCAGATGGAGGTGGTTGGGAAGGATGGGGAGATAGATATAGAACTAGATATTTTGCCCTAACCCGGATTCGTATCTGGTATTGGCGAGAGGGAGAGAGAGATAGGGGGGCGGGGCAGCCTTATTTACTTTTGTTACTTCGGATGGTCAATCAGCCCGACCCGGGCAAGCTACATGCAAAAAGCCCCTCCTCATATCAATCAATCAAGCCACGATCCGAAGCGACTCGGCTGAGCTAATGATCAAACTCGGCACTGCGCAAGCCCCGAATTATTAATCAAAAATTAGTTGAATAAAAATTAACTAACACATTACAAAGCCCAAGACAGGGGGGAAACTTAAAAGTGCATACGCGTAAATATTGACTGCATGAAGCGGCTGAGCCTCAATTAGATTAGATTTGCTAGTTTAAAGCTTAGTCTGCTATCCATGTCATCCTCTGCTCTACTCCCCCTCTACCACTATCAAGAGCGGGGCAAGATGAGGGCGCCCCCCCACCCCCAACACACCCTGAGCTCCTTTCCGCGGAAAAGAATAGCGAATGTTCGAGGGGGTGAGCCAGGTTTTAGGATACTGTGGACCCAATAGCTAGGTACGGAGCAACGTGGTGCCGACTGGCCGAATCTGCCCGCATCCGTTTGGGCGGAGGGTCCTATCAGAGCTACAGCCAAGCGAAGGGGGAGGGAGCTAGGCGGTCATTTACTTGGTGAGAGCGGAACGCCTTGTTGTTTCCCCTTTTCCCGCATGTGTATTTGATTTCCAAGCGGGTTACTTTGTTGGTGTTGGGCGGGGCATGGGGATTTCTGGATCGGAGGCCGAATTGGCAATTCTATACTTTCTTCGTTGCATTAGGGTGGTTGGATGCGATTTGGGTCTACCCGGTAGTGGTTGACGGGGCAGGAAAGCATATGGAAGTGGGAGAGAAGGGGTATAAAGGTTCAGGGGTTCCTCCCAATGTGATGGATTTTTTTTTCTATATCCTCATCCCAAGCAAGCATCTGATCTCAGAAGCGAAACTTCACAGAATTATCTTATAACCTTCCTCACAACCCACAAGCCATCCAACAAGTCCTCTAGACAACCATGCCCGCAACTACTCCAGCCAAACCCCTAAAAGTCTGGGGCGAACTGGGGCCCCCCAACCCTTTCAAGATCGGCTTGGTCCTCCGCGAGCTCTCCATCCCGTACGAGGTCGTCCCAATGATGCGCAAGGACATCAAAGCTCCCCCTTTTTTGGCGGTAAATCCAAACGGGCGCGTCCCTGCCCTGCACGACCCCAACACCGGGGTCACCATCTGGGAGTCCGGCGCTATCATCGAATACCTGATCGCCACCTACGACACCGAGCACAAGATCAGCTTCCCCGCGGGCACCATCGAGCACTGGCACACCATCCAGTGGCTGTATTTCCAGGCTTCTGGACAGGGCCCTTATTATGGGCAGGGGGTTTGGTTCCAAGTGTACCATGAGGAGAAAATTCCCAGCGCGATTGAGCGTTATCAGAATGAGATGCGGCGGGTATGTGGTGTATTGGAGGGGTGGTTGGGGGGAACTTTGGGAACTGATGTTGGGGAGGGGAAGGTGAGGGAGTATCTCGTTGGAGATAAGTATACTTTTGCGGATGTGGCGTTTGTGCCATGGCAGTTGATAGTAAAGGTAATGATGGACTGGGGTGGACAGACGTGGGACGAGGAGAAGGAATTCCCGCATATGCACCGGTGGTTGCAGCGGATAACTTCGAGGGAAGTGGTCAAGGCCACCATTGCGGACAAGGAGGTAAAATATGCGGCGATGAAGAAAGCCGAAGAGGAGGCGGCGAAGAAGGAAGAGGAGGCGAAGAAGGCCCAGGAGGGGAAATAGGGGTGAGTGTTTTGACAGGATGTTACTTGCTAGTACACAGAGGTATGCGTGTTGATTGGGGATCTGGGAATGTTTGAAATGTGGCTGGAGGGAGGAAGAGAGATGTTGCGAATCCGTTTGTTAAATACTGCCTGCTTTGATATTAACAGTAAATGTCAATCGAAGTCTTTTCTTCAAGTTATTTCATGTTCCTTTCCCCTATATCATCACTCAGCCCAAAGAGGAGAAACATGCACACAACACATTATTAGAGCCACAAATGCAGGATGCGTAATATTTCTCGCAATCCCTTTCTCACACATGGCTCGTATATGTCCATCCGTGATAGCTTGTTGTCCTTTGATACATGTCGGGGGCCATCTATGATCTATGTAAATAGACTCGACGTTGAGGTTAGAGCGGAGAGGAAAATAGAGTTTCCGCTTCAAAGTTTTTCCGCCACTCACGTGATATCATTCAAGACTTCAAACATCCACAGCCAAAACCCCCCGCCATGCACCAGGACAGCAACATACCACCACCATCTCTTTTTTATAGCTATTTTGACTGGTCTCGAACTTCTATCCTGAGGAACTGAAGTTCCTTGGTGACATTTCGACTGATAAACGTGGCACTCGTGGATTTAAAACGGCCAACGAATCTACTACAAAGCACGATTCAAAACAAACACGCCCCCGATATCAAACATCCACCACCTATCTTATTGCCTAGGCAACATTTCAGCGAGCCTCTCTAATCAAATATTAGTTCTCACTGCTGAAGTTTTCATCATAATCTTGCTTGTTTTGAGACTTGACTGGGCGCCCAACGCGTTGTCTATTCATCGCTTCAAACCCACCCTCAAGAGAGGAAGCAGACTTATATCACGTTCCTATACGTACTTATAGATAAGGGTGTTTAACGTCCCCTACCTCGAAAACGGTATCCACCCATCATGTCATTGCCACCGGAGCATATTCGAATCAAGAGGAGGAGGGAAGAGGAGCCGGTTGAGACTTTATGTAGGTTTTATCCGTTTTGTTTCTATTTTATCATTATTTTTATTGCAAGAATTCCTTTTTGAGCTTTGTTAGGAGCTATGATTGATTATAGTGGCCCATGCTTTCTTTTACTTATCACTTGACATACAGCATTGAAACGCAGAGAAATATCTGTTATTTGAAATGACTCTAACCTACCATACAGACATCCAATCCGAAATCCACCAGTCGAAAAGAAGGTTCACAGACTTCGTTTTCCAGCGCGTCGTCCGCACTGCGGATGGATCAATTAGTCCCGCCGCTGGCGCCAGCCCAAGAGCAGCAGCGCCGTCGCCTGGGAAAGACTTTAAGAGCCCCAGGTCCGTGAGCACGTCCGGCATCACGAGCCCCACTGTGCCAGTCGTTCGCGCCACGGCTCCTGGGGCAGAGTTTGGAAATCGACGGATTACGTCGAGAAAGGAGGGCATGCTTGAAAAGGCCGCTGGGGGGGGATTGCCTCCACTCTCCACTCCACCGCCAGCCTCTCGTAGCACCGCCAAAGCGGGTTCTCCACTCGGGGATCGCTCCGCTGTTTCGTCAAGTAGGGCATCCCCTTCCTACGGTGTGCGCCGCTTCCATTTGGCCGCACCTAGTCCGGAGTCTATGAGCTCCTCTGCAAAGTTTCTTCACAAGGTTTCTGGCGGCGTGCAGAAAAAGAGGGGGGAGAAAGTGGTGAGCAAGGCGGTGGTTATTGAGAAACGAGCCCATCAGGTAGATGATGCGCGGGCGTCAACTGTGCTTGATGATCTTGCATCCCGGATTGGAGAGGTCACGGTTAGCAGCGACGTTAACAAGGCCCGCTCGTCTACGCTGCCCGGTGCGGAGACGCGCCCCGTGGTTATTACCCCCCGAAAGCGCCACATCATCAACGAAGCGGAAAAGAAATGGAAAGCGGAAGAAAAACCATCTCCTCGACGTTTACTCCAGCAGCAGCAGCAGGGACGAGGCAATAACAATAATAATAGAGCCAAAAACGGCCATTCCATCTCCGACGACCCCAGCATGTGGGATCAGAATTCAGATCAGCTTGCCAGCGAACTTGAGCAGTTCGCCATGCAAATTACAGGCGACGTTGAGGTTCCCGCAGCTAAGCCGTCCCCGCCATCCACGCCTGAAAGAAGACGACCAGGCAAGTTCGTAGGCATCTCGCCCAACAGACCAGTACTCAGATACCCACCCCGGTTACCGAAAGTAGGACGTGATCGACGCGGAAGTGAGAAAGGTATCTCGCCATTCGACGGAACGGATGGAACCAGCGACGCGGGAGATGCAATGGACATCGAACCCTTCCCGCAGCCTCCTGCTCAAGTCGACATGACAGCCAAACCCAAACCCAAACCGCTCGCCTCCTTCGACACAGCCAGCGAAGTCTCCAATGCAAGCAGAGATGACGACGATGACAAGGACCCCCACTACGTCTACGACGAATTCATCCGCCGGCCCGTGCACGACATTGCAACCGACCCGCGGGCCATCCAGCTCCTCAACGGCGACTGGGCGGCCGAACACGGCATTGTCCCTCGGGATATCGGCGTGGTGGTGATCACGCAGGAGGACGTGCATTTCTGGGATGCGCTGGCGGAGTCGGATGATGATGGGGGGAAGGGATGGGATTCGGAAGATGAGGATTCGAATGGTATTTTCCCCGCCAAATTAGATCTACTACCCTCCCCCAATACTAACTGTCTATCCCATGCACAGCCGAAGACAACCCCGCAAACGAATATCCAGACGAAGACCTCTCCTTCGAAGACGAATACGACGACACCAACGCGGCGTACAGGCAGTATCGGCGTAACGCGTCGGACGAGGAGGAGTTTGATCCGGACTATGATGGATATGGGTATGGGTATGGGTATGGAGGGGGGATGAGGGATTCGGATGAGGAGTATTAGGTTAGTTAGTGGAGTGGATGGGTTTTTATTTTGAGTCGATGGGTGGGTGGGTGGGAAGGGAGGGGAAATGGGCTATCAATCTGGTTTAATCCACGCGGCTGGAGAATAAA
>JANTQI010000150.1:0-62735 GCA_032988985.1 Emmonsiellopsis sp. PD_5
AATAGGAATAGCAACATAACTGCAACAAAAAAACAAAACAAAAAACAAGGAAACGAAAAAAAAAAAAAAGAATCCCAATACCCAAACTAAACTAACAAAAATAATCAGCCTGAACATTAACAAACGCCCCAGCGCCGCCATCCTCGCTAATCTCATCAACCAGCACCTCAGTCTGTTGGTAGAGTCTTTCCAGCGCCGTCGTGGAGGATTTACCCAGCGATACTGTGTATCAAAAAAAAGAAAAAGTCAGCTAATCAGCCCCCATATATAAAAACACCACGGAGCAGGAAAACAAATATAAAACATACCCAGAATAGCCTTATTCAATTCCTCCGCCACCGGCACCCTCCCGCTCGCCTCCAGCAGATGCCCATGCACGCTCGTCATCGGATAATCATAGCAGATGAGCGAAAACACATCGTCCAGCGTCTTCTGATACTCGCGATTCTGATCGCCGGGGAAATCGGCCTGTAGCTGTTGGCCGTATAGGATGGCCTCTTTCATGAGGTCATGGTTGTCTAGGCCGTAGTCGGTTTCTTCTGCCTCCTCTGTTTCTTCGAGGTCCATGCCGTCGCCGTCGTTGTCTTGCTGGCCTTCGTGTTCTGATACGCCTTCTTCCGACTCGATGTCGTTCATCTGCTCGTCGTCTAGTTCCATGTCGTGCGTGAAGACGTCATCGTGGATGGCTGATGATGACTCCGCAGCTGAGGCTGCGGCTGCGGCTGTTTTGGCACCATTGGCCATCTTGTTGTTCCTTCGCTTAGATTCCTGTAAATCTGCGAAGCGCCGCATCATCTCGATGAATTTCCGACAGCGGAGACGGAAATGTATCTGCGGATTATCCCGGAGCACATTGGCATAGGAGGTATTCGTAAGTTTGAGCGCTTTGTCGATGTCACCATCTAGTATCGCGGCGCGAATTTCTAACCAAACAACGTTAGCTAAATCCACACCACACCACAATTATATACTTACTCTGCCGATTAATCGCATCCCCATCCTCTCCAGTCAAATAATCCTTCAACGGCGTCTCCCTGCCACTCCCATCCCGATCCCTAGCCCGCAACGCTCTGGACTCCTCCTGGACCTCCTCCGTAAACGCGCGAACCGTCTCCACATACCCCCCATGAGCCAAGAATTGAGCAACAAGCTCCTGGATAAACGCCGTCTCGTCGAGCGATGGGTGCAGATTAGAAATACTAGTTGTGCTGATATCCGCTTGAACACCGAGTTTTTCCTTCTATAACATCATCAGCATGAGCGTAGACAAACCCAAATAGAAAAAAAAGGAGGTATCATACCGCCATCATCCCATCAATATCATAAATAAAAGGAAACTGGCCAAAGTTGGCTCTAAGATGAGCACCAGGGTATTTCTTCACCCCAACAGAAGGATACAGCTTTACATTCCGCAATTCCCGGAACGCATTACCTAGAGAAAAAGAAAACATCAGCAACTTCGTCCTCTAACACAAACACAGAGGCATAAAACATACCAAGATGAATCCCATTCTTCGTAAAAAACGCACTGCCCGTCGCGAAATTAATGCCGCAGCCAATGGTATCATTAACAGTAAACGTCGGCCCATACGTCTTTCCCTGTCCCTGGCTATCACCAAAGAAGGTCTTGCCATCATCGCCATGGTATGCCCAGGACTCATTGTCCCATCCAGGCAGCCGTTCCAACGAGGCCTTATTACTTCCAAACCCGACGCCAATCATCCTGTAAATTGAACACCCATTAGTAACGCAGCCAATAAACACAACCAAAACAAAAGAGAAAGAAGAATACCCACCCATCCTTCGGCTTCGCCAATATCGTAATCTCATAATAATAAATCCCACACTGCGGCGGAATGGGATGATCCGCGCGTGCCGCCGCCGCATCATGCTCGCCCTTATTAGCCGGTCCTAGATACCGCACCTCCAACCCATTATCTATCAAATCCAAGCCGGGATACTTTTGGCTCCACCGCGACGGCAGCGGCATGATCTCCTCCTCGTCCGCGGCGGTGGGGGGCGGGTGCTCGATGATCTCGTGTGTCATGCCCCGATGCGACGGGGCCAGGCGGTGTAGGTTCGCATTGCTGGAGCTGGCGGAAAGGGAGGGGGCGGTGGAGGAGTGGTTTGAGGAGGAGGAGTCCTTTTGAGCGACGGCGGCGGAGGAAGAAGAAGCTACTGCTGCTGCTGTTGCGGAGGAGGAGGAGGATGGGCCGCCGGCGTTGGCGGCGGCGAGGGCTTTGGATCTATGGGATGCGGCGAGCTGGGAGATGTATCTGGAGTGTTTGAGGTAGGACGGGGTGAAGAAGGGAGGCGGGGCGGGGATGGAGGAGGAGGGCAGGCCGTGTAGGAAGCCCAGGTAGTCTGGGGAATTGGCGAACTGTCTCGAGTAGGCGGGGATGGAGGGGAGATGGGAGGGGGCTGCTCTCCTCCAGCCGGGCCCGGTTGATGATGCCACCCCTCCTGCTCCTGCTACACCGTTTGTCTGCATGTCGTGATCCAGCCAGGAAGCGCGATACAGTCTGCTATCTGGCTGGCGGTGCTGGGGCGGATAGGAGCTGCTGGGAGTCGGGGTCGAGGTGTTGGCGGTGCCGGGTGGGCCTGACCAGCCGGGCTGGGGGGAGTTTAGGGCGGAGGCGGCGGCAGCAGTGCCAGACACAACTGAAGCATAGGACGAGCGGCGCGGGATGGATGAGAACGAGGGAGCTCCAGCGCCAGGGCCGGGGGGCGGGGGAGCATTGTTCATGCTTCGGGGGGATGCTGTGTGGATAGTGGAGGCGGCTGATTATGAGTAGTACTAGGATGAGGCGGATGACAGCACCATAGACAGTGAACAGCAGACCAGGGCAGACGAGGGAAATAGACGGGATAATAGGATGCTGTTTGTCGAGGTTGGGTGGTGGTGGAGGAAGTTGTTTGTGTCTGGATATCTATCCCGTTAATAAACAGGTGAGGTCAGGTCTTGTTCGGTGATGAGAGAAGTGACGTTTGGCCGAGTCAACCAGTAAATAATAGTCAACCCAACCCAGCTCAAGAGGCAGAGATGGAGACACAAGGAGAACTCATGGCAGAGCAGAGCTATTAATTATCGCCAGCTAAATACAGCGGAAATCCGGGGTTGGGTTCGAGGTTTTAAATTAGAAATCCAGCAGCATAAACCCGGCCATTTGAGGGGCTGGGTAACTGGTATTTATTTAGATTTAACCAAGTTATTTAACTAGCTATTTAATTAGTTATTTAGTTGGCTATTTTCCCTTCCATGGCCAGCCGGACAAGGGGTTGATTGCTGCAATCCAACGCGGGGAAATCAAGCCACATTCATAAATAGATAAATAGCCATTAAATACTACGCCTAGGTAAGCAGGTCTGTCTGTTGTTATTTAAATATGTTGCTTGACATGTTAGATGCTTGTTTCATCCTCATATCTACTAGATACCTACATGGATTTATAACCACGGGATATACAACCCAGCATCATACGACCAGTTTACGAGTGAAAGACAAGGCTTCATAGCACCAGCTATTTAAAATAACCCCAAGCGTCTCAACTCTAGTAGTACATCATAGATATCCACCATAAAACGGAAAAAAATAAAAGTTTAGAATAGATGGAAAAAGATAAAAAACCCATGTCCTCCCAGAATCCTCCCATAATACTCCATATATCAGAGTATCTCTATTCCAGAGTCTTTCTCCACCATAAGCTGCCACAGGGCAGATATCCAGTAAATCCCATGTGTCGCTAAATCCCAAACGCCGTACCTATGCATTTCCGAAAATAATACCCAGTAAACCCCAAGCACGAAATAAAGCAGATAATAAAAGACAATATGTTACAGACGAAGGTAAAAGGAAGCAGTTCCAGGGAGGAAGCAGACAGGACGGTGGAACCGTAATAACGCATCCCGTCGAATATCGATTCAGCAAGACTCTACTAAGCAACAGCAACAGGCGCAGGCGAGCTGACCGCATTCGTCGGCAGCGGAGTCGTATCAACTTCGCCATTATGGCTCTTCTCGCTCATGCTGTTGTTGGCCTTGCTATCGACGTCACCAGCAGGCGTGCCATTCTTCTCGTCGGACGGCGTCTCGACAACCTCTGGTTTCGGAGGGGCGCTCCAGGTGGGGACCTGCCAGATGACACCCGTGAAGCTTTTCAGCTTGAAGGACTTGCGCTCCCACTTGCGACAGGGCTTGCCGGTGCGGTCGAGGGCGCGGAGACCGGCGTTGATGGCGCCTTGGTTGGCCTTGGGGCCGAGTTTGTGGGAGGCGGTGGTGCCCGAGTTGGTGGGACGGGCGTTGGGGTCGATGGATCCGTCTTCTCTGTGGGGGGTTAGAAGACCGCACTGTAAGGGGGGGGATATAGTAGGTAATGACAAACTCACAGTCTAGGCTTCTTTTTGGGGCCTGGCTTCCCCCTTGGCTTGGGCACAGCGTCCACGCCCTGGCCCAGCCCCCTTTTGGTCCCTGGCTTGGGGCCTGGCACGCCCCTGCGCTTGTGGGCGTCTGCTGGAGCGGGTGTCGACGCAGCATCGGAGGCGTTGTCAGCAGAGGAGGGAGCCACGGCAGCAGCGGCGCCGGAGGAGGAGGATGGCGACGAGGCCTTGGACTTTTGTTCTGAGGGAGGCTCGGAGGGGGGGATGCCAGGGAAGCGGGCGAGGAGAGCGGTGGACAGTTTCAGGACGAGAGGCTTGGAGTTGGCGGGTTTGGCGGGTCTGTTGGGTTTGGAGGAGACGGACGACGGCATGGTTAGTTGTGTCGTCGTCGTGGTTAGATAGTCAGTCAGTGGTGAAGTCGAGATGCGGATATTGCGGTGGATGGGCGGTGGATGGAGATGAGAGAGAAACAAAGATGAGACGAGGTGGTGGTGAAGAGAATTCCAAGAGAAAGTCAAGCCCCAGCTGGACTGGCTGGCTGGGCTTACTTCACTTCATTATGTGCGGCAGACCAGCCAAAACGCGGAACTGGGAAGGCTTGATTAGCAGGAGATGAGGTTGGCGATGGGCGTGTACAGAACGTTACGCGATACACAGGGCAGAATAATACTCTTTGGGCGAGGGCTTACCGTACAGTACAGTGGCTGTAATTAACGCTGTGTCTCCGAGATATTTCCTATTCCTGACCAATACGAAATACAGTACGTTAATTACCATTAATACACAGCCAATTTAATAGGAATCTATTATCTATATAGCAGACATCCCCCTACTCTATATACTATACCCAAGAACAGTATATATCACCCTACAACTACCCCCCGCCGCCGCTCCTTCACCCGCTCCACCGCCTCCTTCACCTCCTTACTATCCCGCACACTCCCCAGCACCAACCCCTCCCTCATCCCCCGCCGCAACTTCGCCACGCTCTCCTCATCCCCCTTGAACGGCGCAAGCCCCAGCTGCAACAGCCGCGTCACCTCCGCATCGTTCGCCCGCGCCAGATGCGTCAGCTGCACCAACTGCGCCTGTGTCTGCGGTGTCAGCCCGCCATTACCTGTCGCAGACGTCTTCGAGCCCGACGACGAGTCGCCTGGCGGCGTGAGTTGGGAGATGAAGATGTTCAGCGTCAGCGACGCGCTGCGGGCCAGCGCGAGCGTTTGGAACGGGAGGAGGTAGAAGGTGTCGAGCTTTAGTAGCGAGCATAGCCAGCCGGGCAGGTGCGCTGATGGCATGAAGATCCCGTTTGGGTGCGTGAGCAGGGAGAGTTCGAGGGTTAGTAGTGCGAAGAAGGTGTAGAAGCGCCACTGTTTTTTACCCCTTGCATTAGCATCATTCATACATATAGTCATTTGAAGGGGGCAGGGTGAACGCACATATCGTCCCCACCCCGAAAACCAAAACAAATTCATCAGCGTCATCATTATAAACCCCCCCGCATACTGCGGCAGCAACGCATACAACCCCGCATACAAAAACTCCCGCATCGTCTTCGACTTGGCCCCCTCCACCACCTCCTGCCCGAACCGATGGTACGCAAACTTCTTCACGGGATCCAGCAGCGTATCCTGCGCCAGCCGGATGTGTCTAAACATCGCATCCGGCGACACCCCATCCCGCAACGGCTGCTGCTGCTGCTTGTCTGGATGATGGAGGGTGGCCAGACGGCGGAAACCGGACTTTATGGCTCGGTCGTCGGCTGTCGGCAGCACGCCGAGTGCTTGGTAGAAGTCCCCGTCTGTCCGGAGCTTGTGGTAGGTTTCGTAGAAGGAGTAGAGGAGGTAGCTGGTTACGACGAAGATGTAGATGCGCCGGTAGTGGCGGGCATAGCGCGGGCTTTGGGGGGCGGGGTGTGGTTCGCCCGCGCGGATGGTGATGCGGTAGTAGAGCGATTGGAGGAACGAGGTTACATACTGTGCCGTTGTTAGCTAGAGACGAGGGAACAAATGGAGAGGAAGGACTCACTCTTGGGAGAAATGCCCAGCCTGCAAAGGAGAGGACCTGGGAGGCTACACCACTCGACATATTCGCCGTTGGGGGGTATGCGGAGGTGGATGTTGACAGTTGTCAGGGAATACGCCGGAAATGGCGGGTTTTCAAATACCGCGGAACAGAGGCTGATTTGGACAAATCGCGTGCATATCTCTATAAAATCCCCAAAACAAAATACAAAAAACACACACAAATCACAGACTGAAAAGATACAAATCTCACCATGCGCTGTTGATGTTGTTGTATGGAGGGCGGCTAACGGCGTCTATCGCGGAGTATTGGCGCCAGCGCGGCTAAATCTCCACCCAAAAAAAAATATCTCGACGACAGAGAAACATTTGCTCGACCAGCAACAACATCCCCAATTCCACAGCCACAACGCCTGGCTGACCGCCTCTGTTCACCATGTCCGCGGACGCCATGGATATCGATCCCGTCTCCCAATCACCTGAGAGAAAACGCAAACACAAAGACAAGGACCACCACTCGTCCAAGAAGCACAAACACCTCGAATCCTCCTCCGCCCCGGCCGAAACCTCATCAAAGGGGAAAAGGAAGGAAAAGAGTAAAAAGCACAAGCACTCTGAAGCTCCCGAACCCGCCTCAACCCTCCCAGATACCCCCAATGCGCGCTCAAAAACGAAACATCATAAAAAATCCCACGCCCACGCCCACGACAGCGACAATGAACCCACACAATCCCCCTCCACCTCACGAAAGCCCCTTACCAAATCCTCCTCCACCACCACCGCCCAACCCTCCCAACCCTCCTCCCCCTTCCACCTAATAACCTCAACCCTCTACCTCCCCCTCTCCCCCATCTCCATCTCACCCACCCAAGCCCTCCCCTCCCTCCTCGCCGAGCACCTCTCCCCTTTACTCCTAACCTACTACCCCCCCTTCCACGGCATCGTGCTCGCCTACTCCAACGCCTCCATCTCCTCCAGCCCGCCCCGGGGCTCTCAAACCCACCCAGACCGACCAAACACAAACCCACAACCCCTCACCCTAGCCACCAGCGCGGGCGAATACGGCGTGCTATACGTCTACCTAACAGCGACGTTTTTGATCTTCCGCCCCGAGCGCGGCCAGGAGCTGGAGGGCTGGGTAAACGTGCAGTCGGATGGGTTTCTGGGGGCTGTGGTGCATAATTTGTTCTCGGTGGGGATTGAGAGGAAAAGGTTACCGGCTGATTGGCGGTGGGTGGCGCCGGGGGAGGAAACAGAGGACAACAATGCCACTGCCAATGCCAAAACGACAACCGACGACGAAGACGAAGACGAAGACGAAGACCCCGACACCCCCATCGACCCCGACCAAGAACACTTCAAACCCCTCCCCGCCTCGGCCTCCGCCGCGCTAGATCTCGGCCTGGGCCTGAGTAATCACAACAGCAATAACAAGGCAGCTGACCCCTTCGCGGACACCGCGGATGCGGCGACGGGCTATTTCGCGACCGGCTCAGGGAAGAAAGTGCGTGGCACGATTCGGTTCCGAGTGAGGGATGTGGATGTGATTCCGGGCGCGGAGGCGGATAAGGGGTTTTTGAGCATTGAGGGGACTATGTTGAGTCCGGAGGAGGAGGCGGGGGTTGTTGGGGAGGAGAGGAGGAGGGCGGGGTATGGGAGTGGTAGTGGGCGGGATCAGGGGGTGGTGATGTCGGGGGGTGTGGGTGCGGAGGCGGAAGAGGAGGAGGTAGTGGAGGTGGAGGCGCCAGCGCCGGTGAAGAAGAGTAAGGAGAAGAAGAAAAAGTCGAAGAAGGGGACTTTGTGATTGAATTGTTTGTTTATTTGTATGGGTCACACACGCCCTCTTGCTTTGATCTACGGATGAAGGGGGTGGGGAATGATAGGTAGTTCGGGTTCTTCCCCGATCCCACATATTCATCACTGTCTGAAATATTTCTCGACTTTTTGCTGGTTTGTTTGTTTGGAAAGTACTTTTAGCATTTTTCATTGTCTGTTTTTCTCTACTTTTTTGTTCCTGCTTGCCTTAGTTTGCAAAGGGGTTTTTGAGAGAAGCCATGGTGATTAGAATAAAAAAAAAATAAAGATTTCATTTTTTGGCATTATTTCATGATTTACGCAGTATTGCTCTGTTTCTCCAGATGTCCTTAATCACGGTCCGCTTGTTTGTTATTCAGGCATATGGTCATTAAAAAAAGGGGACGCCGTTAGAAAAAGGGGGTTGGAAAGGGGTTTTATTTTCATCCCATCCCATTCCATCCCATCGCATCCTTCCTTCGTCCATTCCTTCATCCATTCTTTCATTACCCCATCCCACCCCTCATAACCCCATCAACATAACCCCATGAAAAAACCCCCCCTCACCTCAAACCCTCTCCCCCCCCATCACCCCACCCGGCAAATCAACCCCCAACACATCCACCCCCCCCTCCACAATCTCCCTCTTCCCCGGCATCCTCCCCCTCCTCATCAACTCCGCACACTTCGAATTCACCGGATCACTCCCCATACTCGCAACCGCCACCACCGTATCACCCAGCGTATAATACGCTACAAACTTCGCCTGCCCCGGCTCCCCCCGTAACACTACATCATCGTACCCATTCATCGTATTCCCGCAGTACCGCAATTGCGCGCCCAGCGCGGACCAGAAGATCGGGATGAACGGTTTGGGTCGTAGGGGTCTTTTTGACGGCGAAGAAGAAGGGGAGAGGGCATGCGCGAGCGTTCGCCCGGCGGCCCGGCCCATATTCTGTGCCACGTCCCAGTGCTCGATGCGGACGTGGGAGACGCCGCCTTGACCGCCTCCGGGTCCGGAGTAAGGGTACGAGGCGATGTCGCCGACGGCGTAGACGTCATTGTTCAGGCCCGGGACAGCGAAGAATTCGTCTGTCTTGAGACTTCCGTCGGGCTCTAGGGAGATGGCCGGGTTGTCTTTGAGAAATTGCGTGGCGGGGCTGACGCCGACGCCGAGGATGACGAGGTCGGCGGGTAAGGAGGTGCCGTCTTTTAGATGGACGGTGCCGACGGTTGCGGGGTTTGAAGGGGATGGGGTGGCGCGGTCGACTGAGGCGGACATGTAGAATTTCACGCCTGATTTTTCGAGGTTGGATTGGAAGATGTGGCCGACTTGGGCGCCCATGATGCGTTCTAGGGGTGCGGATTCCATGCCTACGATTGTCACTTTGTTTTCTTTCGCGAGGCAGTTGCCGACTTCCATGCCGATGAAGGAGCTGCCGATCACGATGATGTTTTTACCCTTGTGGTCGCCGACGGCGGAGAGGATGGCTTGTACGTCTGTCACGGTGCGGAGGGTGAAGATGTTTCCTAGCTCGTTGAAGCCTGGGAGGGGGAGGCGGCGGGGGGTGCCGCCCGTCGCGAGGATGAGTTTTGTGTATGGATGTGATTTGCCAGAGGCGGTGGTAACGGTTTTGCCGGAGAAGTCTACGGCGGTGGCTTCGTCGGAGACTGTCTCGATGGAGACGGAGGAGTACCATTCTGCCGGCCGGAGGAGGAGCTTGTTGGCGTCGGGAATGAGGGCTTTGGAGAGCTTGGTTCGATCGAGGGGGAGGTTGGGTTCTTTGGAGATCATGGTGATGGAGCCGGCGTAGCCGTGTTCGCGGAGGACTTCGATGGCGCCGATGGTTCCGCTTCCGCTGGATTTTTGCAAAGTGCTACGTTAGTAAATGGGATAAATAGAGGCCTGGTGGATATATTTATTTAGTTCTTACCCTCCGATAATCACAACTCTCTGTTCCTCGTTAGCCACGCGGCAGGAAGAAATAGGCAATCTGCCATTCCCCTTGAAGCTGGCCTCGTCCGCCTTGACATACACCCCTCCATCCTTCTCGAATACCTCGTACTTGATCAACGCGTTCAAAGCTGGCGCATCCTCCACGTCACCAGTTCTGACATTAAAGCAGGCTAAATAAAAAAGAAGAAGAAGAATCAATTAGCCAAACCATTTTCCAAATAGAGATACTTTAACTGAACAAATACACCACCCAGCAACAGGAAACAATACATACCCCCATGCCACGGACAAGTCAGCCTCGCATCCGGCGTAAGCACGCCCTTCACCAGCGGCGCCCCATAATGGGTACAATTTGCCGTGAGCGCGTGCACCTGGCCCTCATGCTTTATGAGGATCAGCTTGGCCTTCTCGATGCCCTCGACTTCTACCTCGATCTTGTCGGAGGGGAGGTCGAGGGAAGTGAGGTCTTTTAGTTTGAAGGTGGACATTGTTGATGGTGAAGATGGAGATGATGTTACTAGGGAGGTTGAAAAGGGACGGTTGGGTTCTTTTAAAGGTGGTTGAATACCGATATTTCTGGGGTTATTGTTAGTGATGCGGGGGAGGAGACGGGAGTGATAATAGTGATAGCCACGGGCGAGGTTGCAGGATGGAGAGGATGCAGATGACGTGACCGGCAATCCAGATGCCGAACAAGTAATCAGACTAGCAGCAGAAACTATAGCTGCAGCTGGAGTAGGCAGAGAACAGGACAATCGGCCGTATGTAATATGGCGCTTAATACCGTGATGAAAGGGAGTCAAGATGCGGGCTGGTGAGGGGCAGACCGGCATACTATGAGGGGGCTAGAATGGCGCAACAGATAATGAGGCATCAACAATTGCCCCTGGGACTGCGGGTTCCAATTGATATCTGAGATGCTGTTTATATCGCCCGTCTCCAACAAATCTTGGAAGTAGATGTTGGTCTGACTTGATTGACGTCGGGCTGGCAATTAGGGCTCGGATTGCGAGGTTGCCGGATTGGTAATGGCGTGCCCTAATAGGCTGAGGCGGGATGACGTAATGAACCAGTTCTCCTCTGCTTTTATTATTAGCGACGAGACATTACGGATAGAGATAGATGTACAGTATTACTATTAAACATTGGCCGATGATTAATATACAAGCATGGATTCAGACACCGAACTCAATCCATGAAATCAACATAGAGAGCAAACATACGCCTTGCTGCCCCCGACACATACCACAAACTCAGATCAGATCAAGTCAAGTCAAATCACACTTCTCCTCCTCCGCAGACTCGCCCGGCGTGCCGCCTCAGAGCTACTCCTGCCGCCACCACCCCCTTGTCCATCTCCCCGTCCTCTTCCTCTTCCTCGGCCCCGACGACTACTAGGAACTCGCTTCTTCACCCACCCCGGACCACGAGGAAGCCCCTGAGACTCCGCAAAGTCCCCATCGCTATTCCCCGGCGACTCGAGGTCACTGGAGACAGTCAGGTCAACAACGTAGCTGCTTTCTGGTGGCTGGGACTTGGGCGCATATTCAGAGTGCGGTGTTGATTCCATCCCAGCATCTAAGAAGGAGGGATCATCGTGGTTTTGACTCGGCGAGGGTGAACGCTGGCAGGGAGAAGAGAGGACTTTTCGTTTGTTCTTAGCGGTAGGAGGGCCGGATGGAGAGTTTAATACGGCTGTTGTTGTGCGTGCTGGTGCGGTTGAGCTAAATTTTGGCATAGAGGGTGACACGGATAGGTTTCGGTCGGATTCGTAGAAAGGGTTGGTGATGATGGAGCCGGCTCGAGAGCCAGGACGCTGATTCTCATCTACCGTTGATGGGATGGTTGAGAATAGCGAGTCATCCTCTGGAGGGAGGGCGTTTTGACCAGGCTGATAAGAGGGAGGGGAGGTTGGAACAATTGCAGGAGAATGAGATGTCCGGTTCAACTCCTCCTTGTGGCTATCTTCTACCACGCTATCCAGCATCGACTTAGGTCCAGTATCTGGACCTGTTTCGAGATTTGTCTCGTCAACATGGGTTCCCAACTCTGATGTGGCCTCCGTGTGCTTAACAGGCGCCATAGAGTCTTGCACAGAATTCCCATTTGTTTCGAGATATTGCAATTGATCATCCGACAATACTGGTGACTTTTGGTGGTCACTTCCAGGCCTAAGAAGGGGCCGACCTATCATTGCAATGCCCCTAGCAATGGAACTTGGCACTTCCGTAGTGACGTGCTTTTCATTCCTGCGTGGGGTAGACGTTGCCGATGCCGCGGGCAAGATAGAACCATCTCCATACTGAGGAATGTACAGACCAGGCGGGCTAGAAGGGAAGCCAGCGAACGTAGGAGATTGAACCGTAGGACTAGCCGCTTCGTCGGGTTTCGCGTTTTCGTTGGCGTGTTCATGAATTACAGAGCCTTGCGCGGTGAAAAAGGTCTCTTCTGGTGGGAGAAAGTCCGAGTCGAAGCCAGATCGAAATCCGGCTTCCCTCATCATCTGGGAGATCTCATGGCGGGTAGGGGAAGAAACAGTAATTACTTCAGGGATCGGCGGCGGGAGTTGGGCGGGGCTGCTCATCTGGGAGTAAGCGGACAGGCCCAACAAAAAAAAACATAAATAGGGATTCGTTATACCGACAGGTCAACGGCAATGGGAATGCACTGAGTCTCTCCTACCACCGCTACCGGCTCCTCATCAGCGGTCCCTGGGGAGACTAATTTCGGTTCAATTAGATCTCTAAATATGAGATCGCGGATACCATCATCTTCGCCATCCCTTTCGTCATAGCCTGGCATTTCAAATTTTGAGTACTGGGTGGGTTGGTCGTCATCTTCGTCGCGCTCCGGTAATTGGTCTCGATCACGCCGTGCCAGGCGGACGAGGATGGTGGACCCCTTCAGGACACTCTCCACGATAGCTGTGCGATATTCGGACACCTGTGGTTGCCAGTTGGTAGCTTTTGACACGTCCAGCTGCTTAAAAGCAATAATCACTCCTTTCTTGACGTCAGTCTCCTTCGCGTCTTTCAAGGTAGAGATATCTTCAGGTAAAGAAGGAAGATCATCCTCCTTCTCCTGCGACGTCGCCGAGGGACCATTCACATCGCGCATCTCCTGGTCGTTGCTAACGCCATTGACGACGCCATTTACGTGGCGTTGACCCTGTCCTCGGTCATCACCAGCCCCGTCATTGCCATAATCCAATTCAAGCCCATGCGAGTATTCTTCTTCCCCATTCCATTCCTGCTGCTGTCCCTGACCCTCGTCGTAGTAATTCTCCTGGTAAGTTTGAGACTTTCGTTTGCGTTTCTTATTATTTTTCTGGCCTTGTTTTTGTTCGTAAATCGCGGCCTGGGCAGCTTTGTCCCATCGTTGAACAAACGGGAAAGGTGGAGTGGAGAGTTCGACATCCTCATAAATGCATTCCGTTGCCTGGAGTATCAATCGATCTTCCCAGTTCTCGACCGGCTCGATATAGTCCTTCGAGGCCTTTCCGAGATTCGGGGAAGATACTGATTTAGACAATGTTTTGAGAGGGGCAGCTTTGGTAGATAATTTTTCCCTCAACTGCTGTTCGTCTTCCTTTGTTTTAGGAGTTTTTAGGCCAAGAGACCCGAAGAGAAGCCGCCGCGAACTATCGATATCCAGCTTTGACTGCCTTTTCGATGATTCCGGTGTCTCGTCGGATGCATTTACTTGGGGGGTTGTCGACATAGACTGGGGAGGACTCAATTTGACCTGTCGTGGGCTCCCAGGGGTAACATCCACTCCGCCATTTGCAATATCACGCAGCAACTGCGCACGCTTCTTTTCAAACTCGGTCTGTTCCATGTCTTCCTCCGTTTGGATCTCTGGTGCCTTGTCGTTCAAATTCAAAGGGAATTTATCCGGATTGGCGTCACACCATGCTCGCAAATCATTAAAGTTGGCGTCTTTATGAAGGATCCCTGCTTCTTTCAACTTCGAAAGCGTTCTTCGCAGCTTGTTTCTCTTATTGGTATTCTTGGTGCTCCGAGATCCTTTACCAGGTGGATTGGGGGGCACTCGCGGGGTGGTCACTGTCGATGATGGCACCGCAGACTTGGTGACAGAAGCGATGCTGGCAGCCTCCGACTCTGAGGAACTGCTTCCTGCACTTGAAGACTCTGAAGAGGAATCACTCGCGCTCGACTCGCCGGAAGAAACGGAATCTGCTTCATCCTCGTCGCTCGAGTCATAGCTGGAGTCATCGCTCGACTCTTCCGAATCGGAATTAGACTCACTGTCGCTCTCGGACAACTTTTGAGGGGATGCAGGCTGCTTGGAATGTAGCTCTGGCGGTTCCTCGAAGGTAACGCTCAGTCTACGCTTCGAAGAGGTCTCAGATGGTCCCCTATCTTTTCGATCCAATATCCCATGAAGTTTGGTTTCCATCGGCTGTGGGCCTGGCTGGTTTTGCGAGCTGATTCTTGGCACAGATACCTGCTCCCCACACTCTGCATCGTTGACCTCCTCTTGGCCTCGAATGAGAGCTTCGACCTCTCCCTCATCAACTTCATCTACATAGTCCTCATCCTCCTCATCCTCATCAACCAAAACCAGTTCTTTCCCAGTCCCTTCTCCGCCCTCTTTCCAATCAGGATCATCCTCTTCATCGTCCCCATCGTCTTCATCTCCCGCGTAATTCCCCTCAATTAACCTATCCTCATCCTGCCACCCACCAAAATTCAACCGCCTCTTCTTCCGCGGGGGTATCGTAATAGGCGGTCTTGAAGAAGACGCTTTCTGTATATACGGTCTTCCAAAGGGTACTCCATCAATCAAATGTTTCCCATCAACAGATATTTGATGTCGACCAGTTAACCTCCTAGCCATGAGATCACCGAGTTGCAGAGCACGTATTCTATGATGACAAAAAAACGTCAGTAAACCATTAAAAAAACCAGCCGCCCTCCCCACAACAGTCGGTTGAAAAAAAGAAAGAAAAAGAAAGGGCAAGAAAACTCACACAACCTCATCCCCATCCCTCAACAACCCATCAACCCCCATAAAATGCAAACACTCAGACCCCTGCACCTCAACCACATAATCCTCCAACCCCCACTGACCCCCCACCACCTCACCACCATCACCATCACCATCATTCTGAAAATCCCCAACCTGCGTCTCAAGCGGAATCACCTCATTAACATCCTCCAGCAACTGGGCAATAGTCAACCCGCCACTCCCAGCACCAGCACCAGCACCAAACCCAGCATTTGGCGCACGGGTAGAGGTAAGGGTAGACGAGGAGACCGTGGCGAAGGAAGACGCGGCGGAATTGGTATTTGATGTGGCGGCGGTGGGGGAGGAAGTTGTCCAGAGGACTCGGGTTACGGGGAGGCCATGCCGTTGGATGATTAGGTGGAGACGCATGGTTTTGGTTTTTGCTGGACTGTGGTCGGACGTAGGCGGAAGAGGCAAGAGAGGGGGATGGCCTTCCTATGTATGTATCTTGGGGTGTTTTTCTCTCGTCCTTGGGTAACCTGCAGTAGGTTCTTCCGTGCTTATCTTATCGGCTGGGCTGTTTCATGCAGGGTGTTTGTTGGACTTGGTGGCCTGACAGCCTGAGGTTGAGATGGATAGCTGCGGCTTCGGCGCGAACGTCCCTGGTAGGGATTCAGCGCGACGCTAACGCAGAGCAGGGTGATGTCGTGTAAAAGTTTCCAATGGTACGCTGGTTGACAAGGAGCATAGCATTGCTCGTTGGTTTCGTCTTTATCAAGAGGAGGATGGGCTGCTGTTGTTTTTGGCGTCGTCGCGAAAGGGTTGAGGTTTCGTCGCGTGGAGCAGATTCTCGAACAAAGTCTTTTGCCCAGTGTGGTTTAGCGTCGTTGGGCGCGACTCAATATTCGATCAACGCCCCCCTGGAAATGGCTCCTAAGATCTTTACAATGCCCTGATTATTTCATTGCCTATCTCTGTAGATATTTATGACAGGGCTTTTGGATTGAGAGGTCCATACATCTTGAAATTTTGAATATAGGTAGATGTACACGGAAACGGACGCATGCCATTATCTATCGATGCAGAAACCCCGAAATAGCCGTCAGGCAAAGAAATACACTCCTTCACAGTGTGCATTCAATAGCAATTCGTCGCTCGCATGGTATATCATAACGAATTAAAAGAAGAAATACCCAGAAAAGAATCAAATATTAGAACCCATCACACCCAATGCAATGCTTTCGTTACCAGGTATATAATTTCCCCCCCGTCTCCCATTAAGACAGAATGAAGAGATTCCTCAGCCGATCTGAACGAACTGCCCTCCGCAACCCTCGGCTCACCTCACCGTCTTATCCATACTTGGGCTCCTCGACCCTGGCACCGGTTTCCTACTAGGAACTCCCATATTATACGGTGTTGGCCTCGGCCGTGGCGGCTGCGGCTGCGGCGGCGGTTGTCCCGATTCTGGCTCCGGCACAGAAACAGGCACAGTCTGGCTCTGACCAAATGTAGCAGAACCCTGGCTCTGGTGCTCCTGGAAATACGGATTATTGCTGTTTTTCGTGTCGTCGCTATTGTACCCAGGCACAGGCGTGTGGGCAGCAAAAACATCAAAGGAATCCGTGGAGGTATTATTGGCATTCAACACACCGCTGTTGGGAAACAGGCGATCATCGTCTTGGTTATTTGTAGCTGGACCTTTCGCATCAGTTCCTGGCCATGACGAGCCGGTGTCTGGAGGGTTATACTCGCGACGGGGGCCATCCACAGGCCCTAAAGCCTCCGCCATTGCGTCTTCATAGCTGGGCGGGGCGTCCTCAAACTCGTCCGGCTGTGTGGGGGGGAATTGGGGTGCAGCCTGGGCTGGTTGCGGCCGTGGTGGTTGGGGTGGAGGTGGTGTGATATCGGGCACCTTGCCAGCCTTGCTGGGGGACCTCCGGACGGCATCCAGGAGGGCTTGTGGGGGGGCGATTCCAGAAAATACTTGAGTGCTCATCCGGAGCGGCAGGACACTGAGTTCAGGCTAAAGGGGGGTTTGATGTTATTCCGAAGTCCACCCATAACTTGAGACATGGAAATCACATCAACGCAAAAATGGATCTATTCACATACCTTCATCACGCTGCCAGATCCATGGGTTAATCCAACCCGCACCTCCAAATCATAGCTCCGAGCAATATTACAAGTATCAAACGACGGCGCAACGGAATTGGGCAACGGAATACGCTTCCACATGTTAGCATCCAACACCCACTCCTTCCCCGCTGGATCACTACCATCACCAAGTGGTAGGTTCACATTGCTCTGGCTCAGGATAACCCAGCTCACGCTCTCAGGTCTCTTGAGGTCATGGGCCCGGATGTGAGTGTAGCCGATCAGCTCAATCTGTATCATCTGTAGAAAGACCGTTTCTGGACTATCATTCAGTTTCTTGACTAGTATCCGTAGTGGTAGGGGTTCGTTGCACGTTATTATGGGGGGACTGGGTAGTCTGGCATCGACAGAGAACCGAGGCGGTTCTCCGTCAAGGTCTAATAATGATGGTTGACTGGATTTCCTGAAAAAACCACCTCCTTTCCTATCTGGCGTATATGGGACTTTCGAAAATTGGTGCTGTCGTCTGGCGTATGTTTCTTGTCCAAGATCCGGTTGCCGCGGTGGCTCGATGGGGAGGAATTTGAATTGGGTAAACTACATTGAACTTGATATCAGTACTGTCTTGGGGCTTTGGATAGTTGATAATTTGGATCTTCCACAAGCAAAGATATTCTCGAACATACCGCTCTATAATTCTCCTTATAAAACTGCGGCCTCGCAATCGTCGCCTTGACATAATATCTAATCTCCGCCTCACCAGGAAAACCCACCAACGACGGCGGAAGGGCCTTTCTGACGTGCGTATTCATATCCCGATTGACCTCTAACCGTAAGCCTGGAAGGGGGAGGGAGCCCGTGGGCACATTTTCGGTGCAGTTGTTGTTGAAAGGTATCTGTAGTAGGGTGTCGTTAGCTCCCATCAACCATAAATAACCCCAGCTCCCCGCGGCCTTGCCCTGGAGCTTTGAGGGGTCTTTCCCCCGGCAGGGCTGGCTCACTTTAAATCGGAATGGATATTCATGCGGTCCAGCCGAAAGGGTATACGATGTATTCGGCGCACCGGGATCGAACATTTCCTCCGTCGGAAATAACGTCACGACTTTATATAGCAGCTGCGGAGCGGGCACGTAAAAAAGCCGAATTAGCAAAAGGACAAGCCGATAATCCCCCTCCCCATCACCACACCATATCATACCTTATGCACCTCAATCTCCTCCCTCATCTTCTCGCGGTCAGCCCCCGGATACTTTGGAGCCGCGAGTCTTGTCATACTCTCTCCCTCCAACTTCACCACGACGGATGATATGGACGTATCATTGTGAAGATGCAGGATGACCTTGCCGGTGATGAAGTCGAGGTTCGTAAAGTGTGCGTGCGGCCTGTCGAGCTGGATTCGGAGGGTCATGGTGCGAGAAAAATCGACCTCATGCGGCGGGATCTGAGGAATGGGGGTTTCCGTAATGCGACAGTGGGAGCTGTGAAAGGAAACGGGTATCTAGAGTGTGAATCTCCAGCAGTTATTGTCTTCTCCCTTTCGAACGTCCGCAGCTACACAAGCCGGGAGAAGTTCGGGCTCAGATGTTGATGTCAACACGCGATGACGTTTTCGGATGGCGGCTCCCCGCTGTGTCTGGGCCCACCAATATCGCCCCTCCAAATACTCGTAAATAGAGGGATGATATCTATAGAATTTTAGGCTTCACTAACCTCGCATTCATAAATTTTACACTGTGTCTGGAAAACTCAATTCTCTCTTATCTAGCACCCTGAGCAGCAAGGCAGACTTCTACACCAGCTCAGTACTAACTAGCAGTTAATGCTGAGTTGAAACCGCCAATCCATCGATGACGAATTCGGTCAACTCACCAAACAGGAACAACAGGGCTCAAAACAAGCCCCAAATCCATGTCACTAGTCCAACTGCCCGTTCGAGATCTTTGCTTTTAAAAGTTAGGCGCCGTTCCGAGCCACAGGTGCGTTAGGATGCTGAATGGTGCTTGATCGAGAACTTTACACAGCCTCTTCCACGCGTCACCGACTGCTAGGAACAGATGGAACACTAGGGAAAGGATCATTAAAGGGGCACTAATGCGATATTCTATACCAATGGGGAATAGTCTCCGTCTATTCTTCAAGCCGAATAAAAATATATATAGTACAAGGCGGTTTTATCCAGTGTCCAGGGCGCATGCTTTACTAACATGTCTCCGGAGGCAGATAGATCATTGAATCAGGGGGCCCATTAATAGACAGATAGACAAAGTCACAGCCCTTCCTTTGCAAGCATATCTGTAACCAGTTAGTCAGTCAGACAGTCAAGATAATACCCCATTTGGCCGAAAGCAGCTCTCTTCTCTTACCGGCAACATCAAGATACAACGCCAGGGCGTTAAACCTAATCAGCAAACACCCCATCTATTAACAAAAATCCCAGGCACCACCAGTTAACTATATAGAAAAACTAACTCACTTCCTCGTATTCCCCGTCAACTCAGAAACCAACCACTTGAGCCGATTCGTCCAATTGATCAGATCAAGATGGCTCACACCCACCAGGGTCCCCTTATAACCCTCCTCGCCTCCCCATTTGCTACTCTGCACGCTAACAAGGCCATCATTGGGGCCTTCTTCTTGCTCGAGGATCCGATGGGATCGGCGGAATACAGACCACATGCTGGGCGTCAGGGAGGCGCCGTAGGAGAAGTAGCTAGATTTTTTTTTCGCGGAGTTAGATCTTTTATATCCCCTGTCTTAGCTGGTCTAGGAACGGGGAGAGGGAGGGGGGATATATGAACCTAACGTCGTGGATATCAGGAGTGTGCGGGTTAAACTCCTCATGCATATATTTCCTCGTAAGCTGATGAAATGCACCGCGTTCAATTTTCAGCCGGTCGAGGGCTCGGTAGAGTTGTGAGACTCGTTTCTCTAAGCACAAGCACACCTTGTGAGCTTCATCTAGTATACACACATTATTGCCCCTCATGAATCAATCCTTGAAATGGAAACGAACCTCCAATCTGGTCAAAGATATGATCCGCAACCGCCGAGCCTGCAGATATTCAGTATCAGAACCTAATAAGATACTTAAGCGGGGAACCTAACTAACCTCGATGCGGCGTCGCGATCGTGGTCAGGGACACGACCCGGAACTTCGTCGGGCGGAGCCTGCTAATCATATACCGGGAATCTAACCCTCTGTTTAGGAGGAGTCAGCGCCCTATTCCGTATACAGACAGTTCCATGCTCTCGATAGAGGGGGGAAAATTTCCGCATACCCCTGAATCAGATCCGTAAGCACATATCCCAAACAAACAAAAACCAAATCTAAAAAATCAGCAGGGCAAAACCTACCATACTATGTCTATAACGACAGAACAATCAAATCAAATCAGTCACAATCACAATCACAACATCCCCCCCAAAAAAAACCCCCCCAGGAATCCCAACTCACGCAATGATATTAACCTCCCCCCCCTCCACCCTCTCCTCAATCCCCTTCATCAACCCCTCCGCACGCATCTCAACAGAACCAGACGGGAGCACAGGCACAGTAACCACCTCCATCCCCATCATTGCAAACGCATCCTTGATACCCCGCCAGTACTGGATGCCGGGCAGGTACTTCCCAGCCAGCCGTAGCTCGTCGAAGCCCAGGAGTCCGTGCGCGAGCACGATTGGGTGTTTTGGTTTGACTTTGGGGAAGCTGTTAGTATGTATGGGCATGGTATGGTAATCAGGGGGGGTTGATTAGGCAGCTTGATTATGCTTTGCTGGCGACAAATTGCCATGTATGGAAGTACTACTGACGGTATGTATTCCGAACAGAGGCATATTGATCTTCAATCAGGGGGCCTAGCTCCGAAAGGCGCGGGTCTCGTGTATGCGTGGCGCTTGATGAGGAGAATGAAGCCGAGTATGATATGGGAGAGATACCTGGCAAGCTGAAAGGTCGCACGGGGGGATGTCCTCTTCTGCTGCCGGCAAGCGAAATGCGGGGGTTATTCGTTACATGCCGCATTGCTGTGTTTGTGCATGGGCTATAAATAATCTATATCCATATTTGTCGGGTGGTTTCAGTGGTTGTTTAGTATTTTATGACGACGTTTCGTCATCTTGGTTGGCTTCAAGTTAGAAGTTGGTTTTTCGGTTGTAACTAGTTAAATATTTACTTGGGCGTGGTTGATGATGACGCAACCATCGATGAAACCAGCGGACATAGGGAGGCTTGGGTTCTTCAGCTGCGATAGGATGATAGTCTTCAGAGTTAATATGGCAGATATAAGACATTGCAGTCAGCCTGACAGGGCTATTTTAAAAATATCGCCTCATAAGCCATCTATCTCTCTATGCTGTCCTGCAGCATCCAACGATCAAACCACACCCAAGCAAATAAAACGATAGCTTGATTGATCATGAGAGGAAACATGGTATATACGACGGAATAACAAACCCAAGAGGTTTAGAAAAGAACAAGAACAAGAAACAAAGAAAAATTCATGTGCCCTTATCCCACCCATCCCCAGCTTTCAAGCGAAACAGCACATTCATCCCCCCCTCTCTACTACGCCTTTCCAACAAGTTTCACCGGCACCTGCGGTTGAACATCAACAACCGCATGGATCAGATCTTCCACGACCTTGCTGCCCTTCTGCTTGCCGATATCCGTGATCTCCTTGACCTTGCCCTCGGCTTCCTTGCTGGCTTCGTCTTCAGCAACCTTGTTTCCGCTCGTGTGCTATATCCATCAAAATCGGGTGGTTGGGAGGTATCAAGTCAGTCTCATGCTCAGCATACCCACCCAGCAGGGGGGGCTGTAATAGGATGAAGGAATCCACAAAGTAATAATCGCAGCGGACACGATGTAGGGATTGGGGATTGGGTGGATGGGCGGTTTATCCCAACTAACCTCAGACTCGAACTTCTTGAACTCATCCTCCTTCTTTCTCCGGTAGTCCTCGATTTCCTTCTGTGCTTCTGCGCGCGCATCCTTCACTCGTTTCGTGCGGTCTATAAGCGGGGTAAATATTTAGATATTGCTCCGTAGCTATATGGTGGGGGGGGTATCACGGACATTCTCGAGCTGATGAAACAGCGTTAGCTAACGTCATCTGGCAACATTGTGGTAAGGTTGGGGGTTGAAGAGACTCACCATTCTGTACAATCTTCTGCGCTTCTCTCTCAGCCTATTGATTAACTGTATCAGCTGCGAATTCTACCTCAAAGCCACGTAGAGGGGAGAGAGGCGGGGATATTGCCATACGTCGAGAAGGGTTTGGATGCCTGCGGAGTTCTGGGCAGACTGGAGACGACAGTTAGTAATGATCTGGTGGGAGTGGACAGGGAGGGAAACTTACCATTTTGTGCTGTTGTTAGGGAATAAACCCGCGAAATCAAGGGTAATCAGTAGAACTGCAAATTGAACGTTGTCCCGAAGCTCTCTGTCTCTCTCTCTCTCTCAGTCTATCAGTTGCTGGTCATGGCTGCTGGTTGGAGTGGAGATGGGCCGTGTATTCTGCCGCTCCTCACCGCGTCCCGGAAAGCTGCAATCCCGATTTTTGATACTATTTATCTTCACCACCATCACAACCAGCATTCCGTCGTTTCAATTTCATATTGTTTAGGGAGGAAGTTCGATTAGAGAGGGGCAGCATCTCAATTTCCAATTCCGCTTGACAACACAATAGAAGCAAACATGTCGCGGGCCTCAAAGCTCACATTGGCGGGCACCACGCTGATGACCGCCGGCATCGTCTATTTTGTCCACTGGTCTCAGGAAGCAGACAAAGCTGTAGGTTCTATCTTATCCCTAATACATCTCACTGATTTATTTACTACAGCATGCGATTTTCTCTATTTTCCTACCAAAGTTCAATTGCTAACTTCTTACTATCTTCACCGGATCAGGCCATGCACGCCGGTGTCGAGCGCGATATGGAACAGCAGCGGATAAAACGAGAGCGACAAGCGGATTTTGAGATGCAACGGGCCCTGGAAGCTGAGTATAGGAAGATCCAAACTGTCTCGGATGGCGGCGTTGGCGGGAGTGGCGTTGGAGGGGTCAGTCAAGGGACGGCATAATGGGTCCAATCGATGCCTATTATTTGCCTCAATCGTGTCCTGATACGGATAAAGGCAGAGGAAAAGGAAGCCTCCTTCGCCACGACGGACGTTCTCCCCTGTGGGCTGGCCGAGGAGGGAGATATATCTTCTTGGTGAAACAATGTTGGTGGCCTGGTTGTCAAAGGGGAGGGAGGTGTGAAAGGGAGTCGTCCCCCCTGCTCCTGTCTTTTTGGAAGAAATCCATTCTCCCAAAACGAGTGTCGCTGCGGAATTATTTACGAATTACGAACGAAAGCCGATGACGTACCTTGTCCGGCTGCTGTACCATATATATCAGGAGTTATGGAAGCTGGGTTATTATTGAAAGGGCTGGATCTTGATAAGGATTGTGTACAATACTGAGAATCAACCATCTTCACTCACACCAAGTTCCTATGGCCCTGAAGGCGTGGATGGCAAACACCCGAAGCGCAGGGATATGTGCATACCCCGCAGCCAGCCACGTTTTTCGGGTCACATCCATTTGGAGGAGTTGGCTTGCATGGGAGCTCCTGGGCTTTTGAGATGCCCATATTTATGTTGGCTTCTCTCAACAAAGATAATGCAGGAAGTTGGCGGCAGATATTGTATTAAAGGGTCGGTATTTTGGTACTGAACGGCGGATCGTAAACATAAAACAACAAACCGGGTGTATCCAGCCCCCGTCGATAATAAAGCAGTGGCTGGGCGTATCAAACCGACATCTGGCGTTATCCCTGCCAGCTCTCAGTATCCCTAAATACAGGCGATGTCACTGCGTCATGGCTGCATCTCAATGGACGTGAACTTCCCCACTCGCCATCACCAAAACACCAACCACCACAACCAAACACAACGACATCCATCACCACGCTCTCTTGTCACTCTCTTTATTTCGCAATTTGCTTCCCGGCCATCCTCCTCTCTCTCGTTCTGCGGTGGCACAGCTGAACTCGTCCAGCGCATACACTCTGGCGTCGCTTTCCAGGCCGCCCAAAAATGGTCCGCGCTCGAAGACTCGACCAACGCCCTCTCTGAATGGACCACATGTCGCAGGCCTTGCGATCTCTGCATGACGCAGGTCCCATAGACTCCTCGCACCGCATCCGCCCCTCCACGCTCGACTGCTGCTGTGGCCGGTCCGAGTGCGCCTATCTCCAACATAACTCTGCTGCGTTGGCCGGTCTGGAGAGGGATCTCGAAACTGCCGCTCAGGTGGGCCAGGTACGTGCTGGGTTTATTATATTCCTTCGATGTCCTCTTATCGTATTCCCTGCTGACTGCCCCTCTTGGTGTGCATTAGGCTCTTTTACACCGTCATGAATCGTACATGTCAGAGGCAGAGGGGGATCGCAGCAGAATGCTTCTCGAAATGGAAACCCTCGAACGACACAAGCGCGAGATGCTGGCTGAGAATGCACGGATTATCGAGGAAAACCGCGAGCTGCTCGAGCAGCTGGAGGACATGAACAAGGCGATCACGGACTCCGATGCTCATATCAAATCCCTCACGACCACGCTGGAGAGCACGCAACTGGAGATGAAACAGCTGTCGATTTCAGCGTCGCGAGTGGCGCAGCTCGAGTCCCAGATCGATGCAATGGAGGCCGAACAGGCGGAGTTGCAGCAAAAACTTATTACGACGGAGGAGGATGAGAAATCGGCAGTCCAGCGTTGGAGGCAAGCAGAATGCACGTTGCGGGACCTACAAGATCAGCTGGAGAGGATAGAGAAGGAGACCAGAGACGAGCGGGAACGCCATGTTGAACTGCTTGGGCGCATGGAGAGGAGGAGGGCGGTTGAACGAGAACTTGATTCTGCGGCTGGTCGACTTAAAGGTGCTGCAGCTACTTCGTCTCTTGGTCGAAATAAGCCCGGAACTGGTGTGGTCACTCATTTCGTGCGAGACATCTTGCAGGACAATGCGAACTTGCAAATGGGCATCGTCGAGCTCAGGGAAATGCTTCAGAACTCAAACGAAGAGGTACAGAATCTGCGGGAACAGATTCTCCTCCATCAACCACTCGCTTCGGAGCCAAACGATGCATATCAACAGAAGAGACTTCCGCTCAGCGATGAACTGGATGCCAAAGCACCGCAAGTAACTTCCCAGGAGTTCCATGTTCACCATCATTACCACTCTCCTACTCCATCACTGCCCCAGCGGAAAGAAAGGCTCCAAATACCCATCCACCGTCGCCAGAAGAAAAGGAGACCAATATTCCCTCCTGTCGTCCCTGAATCTCCTCCTCGCGGGTTCTCACGGATGCAACCAATCTCGCACCGCCCGCATGGCTCTACGTCGTCGACTTCTACCATTCTTTCTCAGACCTCAGTGTCGATTCCCCCTTCTAATGGCCGCCAATGGTCTCTCCAACCAACATCTGCTGCTCCAGAGTCACTGGCTTCGTCGATGCCAAGTTCTCCACAATCTGCATATAGAACCTCTTCGATTTTCGATCGTGTGGAGAACGGCTTTGATTCCTCGCGACCTACCAGTCCAGAGAGTAATGGCTTTGCGTCTCCGAGTATTCGACCCTACCATCACAAAGGTGCCTCTGATGTTTCTTTCCAATCTATATCCGGTCCTGCTGAACTTCAAGACACATCACCAGGCAAAGTAAAGGATGAGGCTTCAGAGTTTGCGGACTACACTGCTGAAAACGACACGTCCCCATATCTCCAACCTCCTATCCCAGAAGAGAGGGAAGACACGCCTAGCATAGAAACCACAGAAGCTGGCAAAATTCCGTCCCATCACCCGACAGATACCCCTGAGCCCTCTTCACCGTTACAATATCACCAAGTGAAACGAGCAAGTTCCCACGATAGCCTCCTCTCCGTCTCAGGAATGGACATCCATACTCTCCGCAACCGCCCCTCGCAACTACTTAGTCCATATTCGATCCGAACACCCAGCCGCATCGCAACCGCAGGCACCGAATTCTCCTCAAGCCCCCCTGTCATTTCCCCCATGAACATCATCGTCCCGACAGTATCACTTAACACGGGCGATAACGCTTCGGATTCACGCTCACTCCTTTCATCCGTCGTAGCAGCTGCCGCGGATGCAACTCCACCTGGCTCACTCCCTAACCCATCTTCACCCCTCCACCACCACCCGGATGATATTTTTACATCCCCAACCCCCAGCATAAGCAAACGAGTTGGCGGCTGGGTTCTTGGAAAATGGGGCATCACGCCCATGGCATCAAACGGGGACCTGCACTCCTCCCGATCCTCCCGCCGCTCGTCATCCTCGTCCAACACAGCAACAAAACCCCCACTTTCCCCGGCCGCCGCTTCCGCTGCCGCCGCGCGATCTGCAGCGATTGTCATGGCCAGACCACCTGGGGTAAACCAGAAGGGTCCAATTTTCGGTCTCCGCCCGCCTGCAAAGCCGCCTACCGTGATACAGCCGCAGGCGGTTGATGAGGAGGCACTTCAGGAGAGTCTGTTGGAGTAGCTAACCTTATAGTTCTTTCTTTTTGCACATTGCCGATGCGCAGTAAAGTTTCTTTTCTTTTCGATGCGCTCTTTATACTTTGCTTCGTTTTGGTTTCTATTTTTGAATTCATCTTGATACCCAATATCTGTCCGTCCGTTGCATTGCATACTCGTCATTTCTGTCTGAAGCAAACTTATACGATACTTACTTAATTTCCTATGTTCCATCCAACCCGGCTACCTAACTACCCACCCATTCGATGGCTGACTTGTCTCATTTTTCCTATATTACATTTATCATATCACCTTGGTGCATTTTCCGGTTTTTTTGGCTCTCGTTGGTTTCTTTTGGACTATTGGCTTTTTTCATATTTTCTTTCTGGTCTGCATATCTACTCGGCCCCAAATGAATAGCTCGCGCGGGCTTGTGTTGGGACGCTCATTTCGTTGGCATTCCTCCCAAATTTCCTCACCATCCTTACACATGGCCTACATTACATCCTTTCACAATGGACATACCCATACATACATACTCAACG
Organism: Emmonsiellopsis sp. PD_5; assembly: GCA_032988985.1. Lineage (NCBI taxonomy): Eukaryota > Fungi > Ascomycota > Eurotiomycetes > Onygenales > Ajellomycetaceae > Emmonsiellopsis > Emmonsiellopsis sp. PD_5. Next base: position 27,284 of record JANTQI010000150.1, read on the forward strand.
TTCTATTTAGACCTTTCCCTTGTAACAATAAATAAATAAATAGGTGATACCCACCACCACCACCACCAACTACAACAACTACCGCTACCACCACCACCACCAGTGCTAGACGGGCCGCACGGCTACGACAACACCTATGACCGTACTATGATCCAATCTGATGCTGAATTTTGTAAATACCACCTGCTCTACATTCTTCGTCGACAAAGCACCCCGCAACGAGACACACGTCTTCCAATTCGGTGTTCAAACGGAAGGCGCACCTCAAGCGGTCCACGCCGATGACAAGCCATACTATCTATACTACCATAATACCGACGTCAAAGTCCGTGACGTCGACATCGCCCTCGCCTACCATGAATACGTTACCAGTTTCGCGTTGACTGGGACTGCTGTTGGGCGGAATCGTCCTGAGTTCCCAATGTATGGCCCAGATGCTCGGATTTTGAATTTCACGCTCGATGGCATTGTGACTGCGACGGATCCGAATGCCAATGAGAGGTGCAATTGGTGGCAGAAGGGGCTTTTTGCCCTTGATGCTTCGTGAGTGCTCCATGTCGTATAATTCAAATTTTGGGGTCGTTAACCGTCGTCCTATCTTCTGATGACCCGTTATTCGAATTGCGAGTATTCAGAAACTACTAGTAGACAGGATACTAGTAACCTAATGTTAACCTCTGAAAGAAAGGAACAAAGAAAGAAAGATAGAAAGAAAGATAGAAAGAAAATCCTACTTCATACTCCGTACATTCATGGGTAATGACTGCATTAACATTCCAAAGCCCATTCTCTGTTAAAATTGGATGTTAAAATGAGGTATTCTGTTATCTCGATTATGTCCTAGATTAACCATAACGCCAGCAGCCTAATGTACATGTACATACAAAACCACAAACGCCAGCCTTTCTTTGCGTTAAATATCCGACGAAGAAGACGACAAGATACCCACACACTTCGACGCGTCTTCGGACAACGCTATATATATATATATATGTATGTACAAAATTAATCAAGCCTCCAATTTCGGATCTTGAGCAAAAAGCATGTTTCTCCCAGAGTAGGAACTCCGTAAATGCAAACCAATCCATTTGTCGGATAGTAGAGGAAAATTGCTGTGCTGAATCTTGAATTCCAACGGCTTATGTGCATGCAGAAAACAGAAAACAAATTCGATCAGTCAAGGGGGTATATAATATACTCATCGTTCAATTATGATGTTCAGGAACCGGCGCCGAGTAACTCTTGTAACTCTCCTGGGGTTAACGTGCTTTTCCGCCGTCTCGTCTTTGGTTTCGATCGTGTGGATGAATTGCTTCTCTTCTTCCTTTCACTCTTCCTTCGCTCTTCTTCTGCTGCTCTTGCCTCAGACTCAACCGTGGCAAGCTTTTCAGCCATTGACATACTTGCTTTTAGCTTCGATGTCTGCTAGTCCCCCCGCATTAGTAAGTTTGGCATCATGAGCGCGAAATATGCATTCTTCCACTGACCTTGGGGATTTTTGATTCTGGGCGCCTCGTGTGATTCTTCTGGTATCTTTCACCACCCTTTGATTTGCTTGATAAAGCGAGCTCATCGTCACTGCATTCGGATCCTTCCCCTGGGCGCGACTTGGAGCGTCGAGTAGAACGGCTTGGGCAGGCATTTCCGGACCGTTCGCCAAGAGCGCGATGTTGTTTGACGTCTTTCGTGGGACTAGTTTTGCGTACTGAGGTCACTCTAACATCCTCCGAGACGCCAACACTTTCAGTATCCTCGTCAGTTGCGTTGTCATCATATATCGATGTGGCCGGATTGTCTTGCGCTGGACCCGTCATAACCGGCTTTGGTTCGCTAACCCCTAATCCGAGTCCCATTCCCTGCTTAAGCTCATCGATATTTACTGAGTTTCCTCCCTCGGCCATTCGTCGATGCCAGCCATCCATCATTGCAACTGCTTCCTTCCACCTCTCTTCCATCTTTTCCCAGCCATCTCTCAGTCTAAATATCTCATTATCCCGCAATTCAACCTCTTCCAAAGGCACAAATGATGGGTTTGTGAGTAACGACCTGAGCTGTTCAAGTACCAAATCCATTTCAGCAGCAAGACGCTCGTATTGCGGGGCCGGGTCGGTTCCTGGCGAGTCCTCCTGAGCACTGGTCTCCCAGGCAGTTGCTTCGGTGGTATCTAGCTCGTTCGAGTCTTTCCCAGGAAGATCCGGTAAACCTTGTAGGCTCCGTAGAGTTTGTATTGTGTTCTTCGCTATACGAATCATTGCATCATTTTCATCGCTCAATTCCTGACAGAGCCGAGTCAAAAATTCCGTTGTTTCCTGCTTGAGGCTATATCCTGGACTTTCCAACCCCTCGCCACCTTCCATCGGCTTCCGGGAAAGATTCACTTTCGGAGTAGGTGTTATAGTTATTGTTGTTACTCCAAGCCCATCCCGCTTTCCTCGCTGCCGGTCTGTCAAATGCGATTTAAGTTTTTGGAGCTCAACGTCCCGCTTCCGAATATCCGTTGCGCATTGGGCTCTAATTTGTTGGATCGATGTTTTCATGCGCTGTACTTGGTCCTTCAATCCCCGGTTGGTAGCTTCCGCACTATGGATGGTAGCTTTGAATGCGCGTTCTTGTCCTTCGGCGAGGGCCAGAGAGCGGGCCAACTCCGTTGTTTTCGTTTGCAGTCGTTCCTAGAAGAAAGGGGGCTGATTATTAGCATATAGTTCCTCGATGGTATAAGTCACCAAAACTGCATACAATCTCAGTAGTCTGCTTCGCTTCCGTGCTGCGCAACGCTCTGATATTCGTCGCCAAATTCTCCCTCTGCTCCGACTCACGCTGAAGTTCAATTAGCTTCCATTGGATAAATATCATCAACTTCACAATATACTAACATCTCTCCTCAAAACCAAATCGTGAACCAGGTTGATGACCCGAGCCATAGTTGCATCGGTACCCCCTGGTGCATTTTCAGGATGAGCAAAGTCGATCGGTTTCCCATTCCGAAGCAAGCCCCGAGCAAGCAAAAGATTGTTGATATATTCGGAGGCGGTATGTAAATTCTGGGTCTCCATTTTCCTGTTTTCTGGGCCCTAGAGAACCAGAAGCTGGTCCAAGGAGCTCTTCAAACTCGAACGATGTGCGAATGAAGCCAACTCCGCGTTTCCCAATTAGGAAGAACATAAACATTCCTCCGGTTGCGCGCATGGGCCACAAGCGCAGTCCGGGCCGATAATTATCCGAGGCTTTTCTGGCGTCTTGGCGCTCCAATTAAACGCCAGGCGCGTCTATACGCGTCCTGGAATTTAAACTACCTTGAAGAGTTGGCTGACTTGAACCCCCGTCAGACCGTCGAGGAGCGGCCTTGGGGCTACCAATTCCAGAAAATGTCACTGGTAGATGTTGAATCTTTGCAGCTCGTTGGACAGGATGAATATCGTCGCAGCAACTTCGATGGGGCGCTCTGTGCCTTTACCAAGGTAAGTTCCTCCTGAGCTTCCCGGCTCTTGTTTCTGAGAATACTAATGAGAGTAGGCTTATCAAGTAGGAGGAGGTGACATTGTTGGCATCTTGGATAACAGAGCTGCAACTTACTGCAAACTCGGCTGTTTCAAAACCGCTCTACTTGATGGAAAGGCAATGGTGTCTGAAAACAAAATGGATGCACGAGTAAATCTGCCCTGCAAAAGGCACAGCCATATTGGATATGTTTTCATCTAATGCCTTTTCCAGGGCTATTTACGAACTGCTAAGATCCTCCAGTTAATGGAGAAGTCGGAAAACGCGCTTCGAATATATCAGCGTGCGCTCCGTACATTGCCTCCGGATAACCCCAGGCACCAGGTTCGTCGAGGCTCTCACAGCATTCTTTGACGTTTATCGTGCTACATGATACTGATTCTGCAATAGCAAATCAAAGATTTAGCTGAAAAACTCGACCACCGGCTCAGTGGCCTGAAGACAGCAGATCCGTTTACTCGATTGCCATTGGAGTTGGTGGTCATGATATTGGAAAATCTGGACTTAAAATCCATCCTGTATTGTTTCCCTTCTCCCCTACATTTCCCAGCGATCTAACAAAATTTGTCCAAAAGTGCAGCGATCAGGGTTTCCAAACACTGGGGAACAATATTAAACTCCCTACCCAAACTATGGAGCCATCTCGACCTCTCAAAAGCCGGAAAACAAAAAACTGTCTCCCTCAAAAGTATTCAGGCATTCTTACGCAGGTCACGTTGGGGCCTGACTCGGGCATCGCTAGTAAACCTTCGTCCCGCAAATTTGCATAGACTCATCCCGGGGCTCAAGCAATGTCGTTCACTGGAGCATCTCGAGATCTCGGGGGGTTTTCCCCCGGATTTTGCAACCCCTCCCATCTATACCCTGATAAATCTGAAAACTTTAAATTGCTGCCAGCTGCCTCGTATGTCATATTCAGATTTCGCCCAAATCATGACCCAGTGTCCGAAGCTTGAACGCATCAAGGTATCCATATCACTTGCTGGCTGGGATAATAGCGTTGACCTATTTCCAACAAACCTCCCAAATCTACGCTCGTTGAGCATTTTTATACATCGTCCACGCACAATACTCTTTGCGCGGGTGGCAACTTTCCCATTTCTACGTGATGTACATTTCCCCCTACCTACAGACCTAGTGCATACATCCTTTCCCAGCTCAATATTAATACTAACCTTTACTACAGGTTACTCTATTCGATATCATGCCAGGCCTAGAGGAATTCAATCTAATTTTCCCGAAAGAGGGAGAGTTCGCAACGCAAGATGTACCAAAGATATCGAACCTGCCTAATCTCAAACAGCTTAGGCTCCGAGCCGTCCCCCTCGACAGCTTCCCAGAACTGCCCGAATCCCTCGAACACCTCTCGCTTAGCAGGAGCGAACTTGATCACGGTGCCTTCACACCTAATTTATCAGATATGGCTCCAAACTTACAAACATTAAACATCTCCCACTTTCGATATACGGAACTACACACCTTCCTGCCTGCATTTATAGCCCCGAAGTTCTCTCTGACGCGCCTCAATTTCGAAAGATGTCACCTCCTCCTACCAGAGTGCTTAGTGGCGTTGATGATTCGCGGCAACTTCAAAAACGTGACTCACCTCAATATCGCTTCCCTTCCGGAAATCGGCGAGTCTTTCATCAACACCATAATCCACACGATGCCTCACCTGAAGGAGCTAGATATTTCACGGACGCAAGTGAAGGAATATTCCGCCAGAGCCCTAATCGATTCCGACTTGTTACAAATCGAGAAGTTGATTATACACGGGACAGAAGAGCCTTTCAGTCGAGATTTCCTTGAATATGCGAAGCGTAAAGGGGTAGAGATCCCGCCTCCGATGAGCGGTGAAAGATTGAAGGCGCAGGATCGAGCGCGCTAGAATGCCTTGCTCAATCCTATAGATTAGACACCTCTTGTTTTGGCGTTATCGTCCAGCTCATGTAGGCAGGTTACCTACTTCGGTGTCCCGGGCTGTTAGTTTTGGTCATCTATCGTTAGGGGTTTATGAATTCATCCCTCCTGTACACTTTCTCGTCCTCTTTCTTTTGGTTGGTGTAGATTGATTGGTGGCTGGAGTTCAGAGGACGTATGGTAGTGATTGACGGGCTGGTGACTTTCCGCCAACATAAACTCTCTTTTTTATCTTCCTCGCTGCTTATATTATATTTCGTGCGCCGTGTGATCCGTCCAAGCTTGACATGGGTTTAAATGGGACCAGGCACCTATAAAATGATTTGCTGATTCCAGTAGTTACCTCTTTTACCATAACCAGTGAAGAAGACATCCCAAGCCTGATGCTAACAGTTGAGGAAGACCGTGAGACAAGCGGAGACGTCAGAAAGTGAGTTGGCTGTGGCTCATTATTCCATTCCTGATTTCCATCCTACATGCATTTAGGTCAAGACATCTCCTGCGTTAAAAACAAGAAATACTATTTACCAGACTACTCATCGCAGCCACAATACCCCTGTCTACAACATCCCTCGTCAAGAAAAGCTCCACGTGTCAACCACACACACAATCAAAAAAAAAAATCAGGAATACCTCGCCTAACCAAAGCTAATTTCACACACCTCGCTCCTTACACCACCTAGCAACCTCCCTATCCAGCTTCTCTTTCTGATCACGAACCAGCGTCATCATATCTTCCGCCTGCGCCCGATAATAGTAGAACGATTCGAGCTTCTCTACATTCTTTTGCCCAGCCTTGGTGGCTCCGGAACCATTCGTCCCGATATCAGGAGGAATTTCGTGGCTGGTGATGGGTGCGACGTATTTGTCGTGGATAGAGATCATGAGTTCGAGGACAGCAAAGAGTTGATTCGGGAGCCACTGGCGTGGGGGAGAGCGTTAGCTTAATTACCGCCATCACCAAGACAGTTCTCCAAAAAGAGGGAAATTTTCATGAAGAAAAATATAAAAAGGGACGCATGCGGAATCGGAACGTAACGTGTTTTCACATACCGTGATAATCGGACTTCCGCCAGTAGCCGTAGGATGCGGGGTTCGTTTAATAATGTACTCCCGTGTCAACAGCCAATGCCGCCATCTGAAGCTGCGGACATGATCCAGCGCTTTCAGGTATAAAAGTACCGTTTCTGGATCCTGGACGGAAAAGTCTTGGACTCCGACTTCTTCAGCCTTGGCTGCCACGTGGGACAGAAATTCGCGTTGCGGCCGTGGGCGATAGGAGCGGAATTCATGCAGGATCTTTGTCAGGGGGGTAGACGGCATGGGTATCTGAAGGAGGTGATCAAGGAGCGGGATCTGGGGGATAAGGTTAATACATAGTCATAATTCACGGTATGTATAGGAATGGGCAGTGGTATTTACCATGCTATCATTTGCTCCACTCTCTCCACGGAAATGCAAAGGCTGGTCATCATTGACGCCCTCATAGACGACACCATTTGGGAACATTGACTGAGAGGTAATTCCAAAGATAAATACGCGGAAGGACAGGTAGTCTGCGGGTTTCGAGTTCTTCCACATATCTATTCAGCCGAATCAGTAAACAAAAACCTTAAAACGTAACAAGAGGATTTCAACACAGCGAAACCAAGAAACACACCTTCCATGCAGTTTTCAACCCTCTCCATACCCCGTAGTATTTCTCTGTATCCATCATTAACTTCCTGTCGGTCTCGTGCTTCATGTCCTTTTTCTAAATTGTCGAGAATGCGGATAGTTCCGTTGACCAAGGCCCCAGACTCTTTCACCATGTCAACGTGCGTGAGGATGAAGCCAGCTTCGGAGCTCTTGGGGTTAAGACCCTTTTCGAAAGCACGAACAAGGCGCATGTTGGAATACTCTAGACCCTGGGAGGGGTTATCGAGTGTGTAGTTAAACAATGCGTAAGAGGCTGCGTAGGACATAAAAGGGGGTATGTCCAGCCTTGCCACGCGAGGGTGTTAGTGACTTGGACCGGATAATAACAGCATTGAAAGTAAGGGCGAAAGAAATATACAAAACGTACAGTTCTGCGCATCGGTAGAGAGGACGGGCAATGGATCGAGGTAAAACTTCCCGGCCAAGGCCATAGCCGGCCTCATGATCCTTTGACCACCTCTCCCAGCATGGCTCAAGTAGATAGGCAGAACAAAGAAACGAGTAGTCTCTGAAGATAGCCGTGATCATAAACAGATCCGGTTTCCCATCTTCGGTGACAAGCTTATTGACCTCGTCGGTGAGGTCTGGCAGCTCTGCAAGAACTGCTGGGCCAAGCCCATACGTGGCTAGCAGACCGGGTGAGCCATCGTCTTTAACCACGGGAAGCCGGGAAAGAAGAGAGCCTAAAGGCTGAAAGACATCTGGTAGGTAGCTATTAGGGGTCACGACAGGTAAGAACCCGTTTGTAGTGGTGACTGTAAAGGGGTCAAGCGCTTTGGACAATTGCCCAGGTTCATCGAAGATATGGGGGAAGCGTTGCAAGGTTGAACAGCTTTCTTCGATCTTTGGCATGTCTACAATAGTTGTTGTAATGGTAGACGGCAACGGGTGTTTGTTTCTGTGTGTATAGGTGTAGGAGGCGAAAAGGGGGGGATGGGTACCAAATATTGCAGATAGCAGGCTAACTCAAAAAGGAAATCTAGCCCGTTGAAAAGGAAGTAGATATCAAAGTAAATAAAGGACTTTTAACAGAACGGAAAAGCAGATAAAGCTGCGGGAAAAGGTGGCGGATTATATACTTCATGAGGCCGGAATTGATACCGGCCTCGCCAACCACTATTACGAAACAGAACGGGAGGAATGGAGATCTGAGCAACATGATCGCATCAGGTGATGTAACCCTGTTCAGGATGCCTTATGCACCAAAATAAAAGATCAAAGCATATAATTCAAGCCCCCGAAGTGCATAACAGAGAGTATATATGCCAACATTGAGGCGCAATTGTTTGGTCTGAGCCCAGATATCAGATTGAGGTTGGGAAAAGGGTAAATACGCCATGCCTATTACGGTTAGCCTTCTTTAACTAGGGCTAAAAAATGGTGCATGGATCCGCGAGCCGAATTCTTTGATGCATCATCAATCATTGTCCAAGAGCCAAACCATCCTGATTATACCGCCATTAACGCTCCCGAATGCGTTCTAATGTCAGAGATGATGCCATCTACTATCTCACTAATCGCCTGTGTTTTTCACGGTATATATATTAGTATCCTTCCTACTTATCCCCCAGCCATATCTGCTTTCTCCGCCCCCGGCATGGACCCAGTATTGGTCCCTCCATCAATCGTGAATACATACATCAATGAATCAATGCGAGCAGCATACAGCTCACCTACGCATATACCTATGTAATGCGTCATGGCCTACATCTGCTGGGCAGATGCAAACTCCTGCCTGAGCTTGTTCCTTGAACCACAAAACTACCCGGCGCAAACATCGGCACAGAGCTTCATTCCATCAAAACGGGAGAAAAGAATATCCCATTCCCCCTCCACCTACGCTCCCAAGTGATTCCAGAAGAGTTCTTCTCCACGCTTTCACGCGATTCCGAGCGGAGGTGCCTGAGGTACGAAGGAGAGAAGAAATCCCGATATTCCCCCGCGTGTTACCTTCCAGTGCGAGGACGTACATGTAAGGGCGGTCCATTAGAGTTGCCCGGTACCCCTAGCCTCAAGCAGGTGGTGGCAGAATTCCCATGCATACCAAAAAAAGGAGTATTGGCTAACCCATCCATTCCCCACCTTCCCCTTGCAAACCAATTATTCAAGTGGCGATACTCAATTTGATAACTCACAGCCGTAGCAAAGCATTTCGAATCCCCAAAAAGCATCAGGGCGTATAACTCCCAAGAAAGACGTTCAAAGCTTACCCGGCCCCAACCGGCCCCATGCGAGGATTTAATGTTCCATGACAAAAACAACCTTCCCGAATCCCACGGTTAACAAACAGTCTAAGCGGGATAAGCCAAGCTGGGGGAGGGGGTGGGCGGGCGAATTCCGGCCTCCGTGGATATCCGCAGTTTAGCTGCTCCGGAGGGCTTATGCATGCAAGATGAGAATGAGGAAAGAATATCCCCAGCCAATCGGATTGCGGGAAGGACAACATATCTGCCCTGATGGTCAAGTTTGACTTTCGCTACTGCGCTATTGTTTATTGGTGGAGTTGGATGCGGGCTCTTCATTGTCATCAAAGAACTCGAGGGAGGTACATCCCCCGTACATACTTCGCGCAGCGGCTGCGTAAACATATTACGTCCAGCAGAGAAGAACCACATGCCAAGCCTCAAATGATAGAAGGACAGAAGCCCTGGGAATAATATTCATTCGATATAAAATACAACTTGCATGACTTCCGCTAAACAAACTATCAGAATACAACCCGCCTTTGTCCACGATGGATGCACGCTTAGGTATCAACCTGCAGGTTCAGATGGCAGAGACAACAATGCCAAACGCTACACACAACAAAGAAAGTATCCAGACTTGCAGCGGAACCACCGTCGGTGCTATCGATGATGGGTCTTTTCTACCGCTCTCGATGCTGGTATCGAGACAAATAGTTAGGTTCGATGGGCCTCCCGCCTTCTCGCATCGAAGGTTAAATGTCCTATCTACCCCTCGTTCGCTTGCAGATGTATTGTGGTAGATCGCTACTGTTCTGACGCTCATAAACACATCGGTCGTACTTGGAGTCCCGCTCCACGGCCCGCCATCTGCCCAGAGGTTCATGTACACATGTCCGGGGACATTTGGCACTCGCAGGGCATTCGAGTGTACTTGTGTTGAGTTTTGGTAAAATCTCAGCTCAGTCGGAGTCCAGTCAAACCGATGCTGTTGGAACGTAGCCGCCGGGTTATTGCCGCGAAGCGGTATGACTTCTGTGGCATTTTTGACAAGATGACCATTTTCGTCCAGGGCAGGGTGCGTTGTATAATGGACCATTACTGAATCCGACTTGAACTCTCTCGCCAAAATCTCAATGTCGATTTCATTTTCATCGTTCTATCCCAAAATTTAGCCTCTCACCAGTTCTCTCCCAGAAGGAAGATAAAATACTCACATGATACCAAAAGAACCCACCGCAACTCCCACCCGTGGCATTCTCCATCTTAAGCTCGACCCTAAAGCTCCCGTGAATAATGTCGCCGTTCTGGCTCGCAATCGACGCCACGCTCACGTTACTCCCAAGCAATATATTCTCCTTCGAATACCCCTCCTGCCTCAGAACCAGATTTCCTCCTTGGAGAAAAACGTTATCCTCCTGGTTATCAATCGCCAGCGGAGTCGCCCAGTTCTGTGGTCCAATGCCCCATTTCTGAACCACCCAGTCCCGCGTAAAATCGGGATTTGATCGCAGTGTCCTCGAGGGAGAAAACGAGCTGAAATTGTTGTATATGACATGCGTGAAGTAGTCGTTTGTGTCATTGATGGCAAACCCGCATTCGCAATCCGCGTTGACTACCGCGAACACGGAGAAGAGAACCAAAGGAAGGAGGAGGGCAAATGATGCCCGGGGTTGGATGAAACGCAGCTTCATCCCGATTGATTCGTTGTTGGTTGGCGGTCTCTTCTAACTACTTGACGGAATAGTGCTAGAGTCGGACGCCTGCGATAATCTTGAGCCACTAAAAGGCAATAGAGGATAAAAGCGCACTCACTCCCAATTACGCGACGTATCTGCGCGTAGACAAACGGCCAAACAATTCCCTGCGTGCAATCCAAGGCCTAGAAGTATGGCGAAAGAGCTGGGGCGGCTCATAGAGGTGGGAAATATCAGCAGAATATCCAGCACAGGGCAAATCCATACAGCAAGATAAGTGCCATGCAAAATAAGTATGAAATGTAAGGAGAGCTTTTCATGCACGGAATGTTGCATAGGAATCTGTCTGGTGTTTTCTTTTTCCCGTCTCCTTTGTGATTGTTCTTGCTCGGGAAAAGGGGGAAGGAAACAACCACCCGGTGCCCCGGAATTTTCAAGCAAGGCAGGGGCGTTGCCATCATGGCTTGCATCGCAGCTGCCTTGACTCATCCGTCAGGGCTTAGATTCGACATCTTAGCTTTAACGTGAGATGAACAGTGTGAACGGAGCTCCGAAAAATCCCTATCAGCAAAGTATTATCGCCTTTCAGCACTTACAGACCAAAAACCCCCGTCATCAGCTACATCCTTGTCGAAAGCGCAACTGCAAAGAGGTCTTATCAGTCATATTCATTCCCATTCTTAGCCCATGGCAGAATAGAGTCAACCCAGCAGTTTGAATTGAGTGGTGGCATTATGTACATGTACTTCTCAGAGTTTCCTATCCCCATCCCGCGCTACATTTCAGCGTATGAAATGAGCTGATTGATCAGGATCCTCCTTTTCTCAGAGCTTTATGTTAAAAACAACAACATAGCCCGCTTACCGCCCTCTCCCCCCCTTTTTTTTCCTATGAACCATAGCCATATAAACGCCCAAAATTAAAAACCAACCATGAACAAGCCACCAACCGTTCTTTCCTAACAATTTATTAACCAACAGCCTCTTATGTCCCCGCTCACATCTCACATCCCACATATCCGCGTCCGCATCCAAATTCAACGCCTACATCCACATTGCAATACATATACTAACATCCACCCATCCCTGGCTAATCCACACATACCCCCCTTTATGAGGCCACAATCTCTCCATCGCGCATATACACAGAACATCTACTGATATCAATACTTCTATTACTAACATGCTATGCGTGAGACATTCAATAGCCAGCCAGCCAGCCAGCCAAACAGAACACTTCAAATATGCCACCACTATGCAATTCTCAATACCACCGAGGAAGAGGGGGAGAATAGGAAGCGAAGAGTCAATCTATAACACGCACGGGATGGATCTATATAAAGAGAAAGAGAAAGCTAAGAAAAACAAAGTAAACCCAAGTTACACAATATTAAAAAGAAGATATAAATATATATTCCCTTCTCTTTTTGCATATAACATATACATACAAAAATAACAGCCTGAGAGTCACAGCCAAAGTGCCAGACAGCTAGAGCAGAGCAGAGCAGAGCAGAGCAGAGCAGAGAAGAAGAACATTGCAGTATAAGGCCCGAAAATAAAACATCAAAAACGATCAAGCTATATATATAAAAGTTCACCAGAGTAAAGTAAAACTACCTACTTACCTAGTCATAACCTAACATACATACATAGGTCCCACAGAGAGTGTACAATCATGCTCTGCATATAAACTCATGACTCGAAGAACAGCATAGCATAGCATAGTGTAGTATTGTGTACCTAGGTAGTATACACCACCCACTACCGGCATATTGCCCCTAAGGTAAAAAACTAGCAAGCAGCAAAGTCATATCCTATCCTATCCTATCCTATCCCATCCCATCCTATCATAGATATAGATATAGAAAAGAAAAAAAAAAAAGAAACAAAAGCAGCGCAGCCACCTCCTTCCTTCTATTTAACCTGAACCCGAACCCAAACCCGAACCAAAACCAACACACAAAAAGCCCAACCAACCAAACTAAACCGGACGGAGCTAGCAGCAGTAGAATCATCAGCAGCATCATCAGCAGGAAAAAAATCGCGCCCGGTTTTTGTGAAGTTAGTAGCATAGCATAGCATAGCATAGTAGGCAGTAAGTGAGTACCTTTTGCGAAAAAGAAGAAAAAAGAAAATCAAATCGGGTAGATTGATTGGCATTTTTCTTTCTTTCTTCCCTTCTTCCCTTCCCTTCCCTTTTTGTTTTCACTCACATGCGTGGACGGGCACGTATTGCTCACATGATGGGTGGATAGAGGACAAGAAATAAAGGAAAAAAAAATTAAATAAGGAAACAGTTTTTTTTAAAATCCGATGTCCATAGCTTGAAATTGAACTTTGAATGGTTGGTTGTAGGTAGGGTGGGGCGGGTAGGGCGGATGGGATAGGTAAACGGCAGCAGGCTGGAAATGAAAAAATAAGGAGATGGATGGAGTACAGTTTAGTAGTAGCAGTAGTAGTCAGTTAAGAAGTAACACGTCAATCAATTGAATGAAGAAATTTAAAATGTAAAAAAAACCAACATGACTGAAATTTGGTGAAGTTCTTTCTCTCATGACACAGATACGCGGGGTTAAAAAACAGTTTTTGAACAAACAACAACAACATAAAAAAAGAAAAAAAAAGAAGGTTGCAAAGGGGAGGCAAGAAAAAATTGATGAAGAAGCGAATTGTGGGCGTGAAAGGTACCAGTGGCCAGGAAAAAGGAGATGAAAAAAGCCGCTCATAAGTTTTTGAAAAAGCAGAAATATGCCTAGCACACTATAAAAAAAATTGGAAGCGGGAAAGGCGAAATATCACACTCATCAAGAGCTAAAGAGTTAGAGGTCTTAAGAATCGAAAAAGAGAAAAACAACAAGTTGATCCGGTTATTTTTGATACACACAAGACCCAATCTTTAAAAGCGACGCAAAACTCCTGCTGGTGCTCTCACGAAGAAGGAACGCTCTCACTGCTGGCGCAGACGTTAGTAAAGGGGGTGTCCGTCAAGGTGCGTAGGGGAGAAGAAGGGAGAATAAGAAATCATACTTTCATTGGTGCAAAACCACCGCCGTATTGGTGGGAAGGAGGCATACCCATGGAGGGGTACATGGGTGGGGGAGGGGCGGGACGGTAGGGGGTTCCAGCAGGGCCAGAGTTGTTCTGCGAACGGCCCCAGCTGAGTCTGACGCGGGAGTTTCCAATGGGATATCCTTGCATCTGGTTTATGGCCATCTCGGCAGCGTGGCGCTGGACGAACTGGACGAAGCCACAGCCCTTTCCGGGGGGGATCTTGACGTAGGTGATCTCGCCGAAGCCTTGGAAGAAGGAACGAAGCTCATCCTCGGTGACGTAGCCAGAGAGTCCTCCAACGAAGACGGTGGTGTTGTTGGGGTCTGTGAATTGGTTCATTGGCTGGGGAGCCCCGTAGTATCCCATTGGCGGACCACCCATGGCAGGAGGGTACATACCAGCGGGGCCAGCTCCAGGGACACCCATTTGACCAGGCGCAGCACCAGGGCCCTTGTTCTTGGGGGTAGCGGTGGAGATACGCATGGGGCGGTTGCCACAGTAGACACCCTGCATCTCGCTCAGCGCGCGCTGCTGATCGGTCTCGTCGGAGAAGCGAACGAATCCGTATCCACGCGACATGCCGCTGATGGGGTCGGTCATGATCTTGGCGGATTTGCAGGACGGGAAACGGCTCTGGAAGAGCGAAACCAGGACGTATTCGTTAACCTCGGGGCCGAGGTCGCCAACGAAGATGGAGAATTCGGGGCCACGCTCATCACGGCTGAAAGAGTTGTTAGTACAGCACATATCAGGGTTAGAAACGGGTTAAAACGTACCTGCGATCGGCCAATCCACCACCGGAAGCCCAGTTGAGCTTGAAAGGACGGGAGGTGTTGGGCATGGGAGTGCCGTTAACGGTCAGAGCCTTGGCAGCAGCGGCAGGGCTGGAGAAATCAACAAAGCAGTAGCCCGCGTTGCTTCTAGGGGGATCAATGTCAGAGCGCGATTATTTTTTCTCTCTCGTTTAGACAACACTAGACAACACCAGTGGAGCGGGGGGGTAACACGAGTTGAAATTGGGCAGTTACGTACCCAGAGAATTTGTCGCGGATCATCTTGACGTTGACCTGCTCGCCCATCTGGAACCACAGGTTGCGGATGAAGTTCTCATCGATCCAGGGCTCAAGCTCTCCCATCCTAGTTGAAGAATCAGTCCACATTGCACGGCAGTATAGATTGCGCGACGGCTCGCAGCAACGTACCAGAGAGTAGTCTTGGCCTCGCCGCCCTGCTGGGCAGCGCCGGACGAAGGCTCACCAGCGGAGGGGCCCTGGAAGGGAGCTGGCGACGGATCGGACTGGCCGGTCATGGCGGTGTCGGTAGCGGCGGGAGCGCCAGAGGCAGCGGCAGCAGGGTCAGCAGCGCCGTGCTGGTTCTGGAAGGTTTCGAAGTTTTGGAAAGACATGACGAATGCTTCGGGAAAAGATGCGGAATTACGGATTGGAAGTTAAAGAAGATAAGACGACGGCAAATCGAATAAAATGCGACAGTCGAAGTGGTTAGAACCTGCGAGTGGCGCGACGCAGCAGCAGTTAGCAAAGCGGTTTCTTTGCTTTTGTTTCTTTTTTTAGGCGCAGTCAAAGGGGATTTGTTTGCGGAAAACGGGCCGAACGCGTAAGAAAGAAGCGAAGAAGAGATGACACACACCTTGCGCCCGAATAAACCGTTGAAATGCGTAGTATTCTCCGAATACGGCCGTTGCGACTTGAACTCGTAGGGGTCGTTAAGGAGAGACAAGCGAGGAACACTTCGTTAAACAGTGCAGGATGGACAGGAAGAATACGCCACGGGTCTGCGCAGTCAGCAACACGCGCGGGGAATGAATGAGGAGATGAGGGGGAGATGATGAAGGTGAAGATGATGGAGGTGAAGGGGAAGAAGATGAAGAAGATGCGACCGCAAAGAGGGCAAACGAGAATCGCGTCGAGAGGGACAGGAAGCGACAGAAAAGAGGCGCAGGGCAGAACAAGACAACGACAAGCAGGGCAACAGGAAGCGCAACAGCAACAGAACGACAACAAGAAGAATGCGCAGATGAAAAAGGGCGACGAGGTGGGAGAAGAGAGGGAGAGAAGAAGAGAAGAGAGATGGTGCGGGGAGAAGCGAGGAAAAGAAAAGGAAGAATGCCAAGCGCAGGCTGTGGCTGGGCTGAGAGGGCCGGGATGGGCGGATGGATAGATTATGATGAAGGGATTAGGGATAGATGAAGGGATGAAGGATGAGTGATGAGGCAATGATGAAGACAGGCTCAGTTATCTATCTCAATCATGTATCTTGGATATCTCATATATCTCCAGTGAATGGGTTGGAGGCGAGATGCACAATGAGGCTGGAGGTGGCGGAGACATGCCGCCCATTGGAACATCGAGTGTACAGTGCATATATAGATAGATCATAAATAGATAGATGTACAGAATAAATAGAATAACTCACCAGATACTAATCAATCAATCAACCAACTAAACGCTGCAGAAACACACTGATCCAGCGGCCGATGGAAGACGGGGAATGACGAGGACGAGAAGAGAGACGAGACACGAAAAAAAAGAATTAACCGATGCCAGACTCCGCTTTTGTTCTCTGCTGCGTAATCAATCAGTAAGGAAAGAAGAATAAAATAAGAAACAAAGGAAGAATACCGTGAAGCTCGAGCAAGAAACACGAGAAAAAGATGCAAGGAACACGACGGGAAGAGAAGAGGAAAAAGAAAAGAGAAGAGAAGAGGAAAAAGAGGCGGCAGAATCTGGCGATTGGGGCGTCTTTCCACGGTTGGCCCCTCGCTTGGGAAAAGGCACATCGCCAGATTCTATAGACGTCATGGACAATTCTCTAATTCTCTGCTCTATCAAATACTAATAAGCATGTAGATACTCCGCATGCATCCGCAGACACCGTTGACCCGCGAAGAAATGCAAGAAAACGCGAAGAATCATTCTTTTGTTTGTTTCAGCCTCTTCTGTTCTTTTCTTAGCCCGACCATAATGCACAATTGCAACTCCTGTGCATATGAGAAGTGGGCAGACTACTTTCCTCGGCCGGAGAAGAAAAGAAAAAGAAAAGAAAAATCATATCTGATCAACCAGTCATTCTTCGCTGGACAAGCCACACCACAGAATATCAACATCATCATCTCCATCTCTGTTGATGTTCCAGCCTCCCGCCAATCAGCCATCGTCGTCATCGATCATTGGGCTGTTTCTAGAAGGGCCAACATGCACGAAATCGGAATTGCTTTTTCTATTTTCTCTTCACTTTTCACTTTTAACCTTTTGTGTGTGTCTTGAATCAGAAATTATTATATGAAATGGATGCCTTGTAGAGGCCAATCAATCAATCAATGCTTTGGTTTCCAACGACTTGCGAATTTATATTATATGGCTATACACACCTACATACTACCACCTTCTCTCTGTCCAAGTTTATCATCATACTTCCCGGTTTCACATTCCGCTTTCATTCGTCTTCGTCTTCGTCTTCGTCTTCGTCCCACAGCCAGGCCAGGCCAGTCCACTCCATCCAACTAATAAAAAATACCCGGGAGGAAGAACAAGGAAGAAACCCGTTTCCGGGGAGTTACTGGGATTGTTGAAAGAGAAAGAGAAAGGATATTATTATATATATAGTTACCCACCCCCAGCTACCAGTTTAACATCCTTTGACCGTTCATTGATGTCAACGGTTTGTAGCAACTATACCACATTTATATACTGTTTTCAATCTCGACCTGGCCCAGTTACGTTACGTGTATGGTGATTAGTATTTATCCGCCAATTTCTCTTTTAGTTATTGGGTTTTGCTCCCCCGGTCCATCCTTGCTTGTTTGTCCCTTCGATCCACCCAATCGGAGATATCTTCTACGCCTGGTGGACTTGTTTCAGGAGAGGGGGGGCTGGTATTGGTTGGCATTGAATCACAGAGTACGTATAAACCCGGTAGTATATTCAGGGGATAAAGAAACGGCAATCATAATGACATGGGGGGTATATATAAAAAACGTTTGGCTGCTATATATCAGTTAATAAATATATCATTTCGCGATAGGAACATTCATTAAATTCATTAATTCATAACACATCCATCCGTATATCCACCAACACTATTCCAAACACCAACTAATCAAAATATATAGAAAAAAAACCAGAACCCCTCCCTACCTAGTTTACCCATCCTGCTTCCCCAACTCATCCCCTAACAACTGTATCGTCCTCTCATAAACCCTTCCAGACTCTGACTCCCACCTCCCCAACTCCGCCCCAAACTCACCCCCATTCCCATACCCATTCCCAATCCCATACCCATCCCCCTCCTCATCATCCTCATCCTCCTCCTCATCCTCCTCCTCATCCCCCCCATCCCCCCTCCCCTGCACACTAACAGTAACAATCCTCGCACTCTCCGCAATACTCTTAATCCTCACCTTCTCCGTCATCGACACAACCCCCCCACCACTACTACCAGCCGTACCTGTAAACCCAGGCAACGTCCTCCCCGTCTCCACATCCTCCCCAATTAACAACGAAGCAAAGATCGCATCAAGTTTCCGAATGAGTTTGAACGTCGCGCGAGCCGAGAAGGGGAAGTCCGGTAGGTAGGTGCTGACTAGACCTGCGAGGGAGATGAGGTAGGGGATTTGGAGGGAGGCTGTTGGTTTTTCGCTTGTTAGTCCTTCATTCTGTATATATAACAAATCTGCACTGGAGGAATCGGTGGGAGGGGAGGGTCAATCCTTACGCGTCCCACTAACCCACAACACATCCACAATCCCCTCTACATCCCTCGCAACCTCTTTGAAGCTCTCGTATCCACGCGATCCATCACCATCGTCATCTGCAAATGCGCTACTAAATTTCTTCGCGTGTCGTCGGTTTATCGCGAGCATGTGCGTGTCGACGTAGTTTATGACGGCGGTTTCTTTGGCGCTGCCGGGGCGGAGGGGTTGTTTGCGCTGTTGCGGGAGGAGGAGGGGGGGGAGGGTTGAGGGTGAGGTTGAGGTTGAGAGGAGGGAGGAGGGGGCGGGGGAGGGGGAGGGGAGGAAGCCTCCTCCTCCTCCTCCTGTTTCAGAGTAGTTGGTGGAGTCCATCGGGGATGGATAGTGTATGTTTGAAGATATGTAGCGGTAGATATAGATGTGGAAGAAAAGATGCGACCCGCCTGTTCGTCGGTATATAGATAGATAGATGGTACGTAGTAGTAAGTAGCCTGGCTAACTTTGGAATGACACTAGAATCGTCTGATAGCAGGCAAGATGACGGGACATATTAATAGTAATATTTTAAGCAAAGCAGGAGAGTCGTAGAAAAACACGCCATCCATCATCATATATTCGCCGAGTCAAGGGCGGCCTGTTTAAAAACATTTTGGCAGATGACATAATCGTAAGTTCCCTTCCTTGCCAAGACAGCGACGTCATGATTCAGACAGACCACCTTCGGGTGGAATTCAACGGCGTACCGGAATATTTAATCTGAGTTGCTATCCCATGGTTTTACCGCTTTGTAACTGTGATAGCATGCAAAAATGGGCGGAGAACGATTTCAAAGTGTTATCTCGAATACAGAGCAGAGCAGAGACGGGAATATATCAATGCCCCCCACTGGCGCATCATAGTATTGATTTCACACAAGGCCAGTTCAGTTTTTTGCCATACTCTGACTAACATCGTTGAATTCTTTAAAGTACAAAGTAAGCCGTGACGCCAGGCTAATTAAAAAAATCCAGTCTCGATGTTTCCCAATTCAGAAACCGACAAGGTGGAGTTCCTCAGGAGTGTATGAGGGCGCGGTCTGTATGGATATGGGTTGATTCCAGCATATCGGGGGTATATTTTGTAGTAGCTTTATGGACCCTTCCTTGCCTCTTATCGACTGAGCTGGTATATGTATTTCGTGAGTGGCCTAGTAGGATAGTCGGTCTAGAGCTGGGCGCCGGCTACGATGATGATGCTCGGATAATCGGAGCGAAGCGCTGGGCAGCCCGCGTCGTAAATTTCACATATAATATCGATCATTCTCCCAAACGTCGGCAGGGCACGTTTATTCCGGCTGCGAAGAAAAAAGTTAGCATCCAGCCAGCCATAAACAAAACCATCACCAACCCGCGCAGCACCAAGCAGAAAAGAGACGAAAAAAAAAAACAAGAAACATAACATACCCTAACCTTCCCCCTCCTCCTCCTCATCTCCTCTACCTTCCTCTTATCCTCCTCAAACCTCCTCACCAACTCCCCCTGCCTCTCCTTCCTCTTCTCCCTCATCTGGAACCGATAAAAGTCTCCAAGCCCCTTATTCCTCTCCCTCTGCCTCTCCAACAATTCCCTCAACTCCTCCTCCCTCGCCACATTATTAACCCTCGCACCGCGCGTAACAGTCACGAAACCATCCTCATCAACCTCCTCCGCCCCCCTGGCCGCCTCGCGCATCCGCGCCTCCTCAACCTGCCCGAAGAGAGTCATGTAATCGCTCACCGTCCACAGCAGCTCGGCGCGAGATGGGTATTGCAGCTTATTATGCGTTTTGTACCGTTGGATGCCGAGAGGGGGTACGCGGCCTTCGTCCTCGACGCCCTGGCCCCAGATGATCTTGGTCTTGTTTTTGGCGGCCTTCTTGATGGCTTTCAGGCTGGCTTCCATGCTGGGTCGGTCGACGAAGACGACGATCGCGTGCGAGCCGCTGGCGTGGAGTGGTCGGTCCCAGGTTTGTGGGAGGGTTGTTGTGTCGAGGTCGTGCTGGAGGTCTTCGGCGGTGACTCGTTTGCGCTTTTTGCTGTTGTTGCTGTCGTTGGCTGGTGGGCCATTTTGTTGGGGTGGGGTCGTGGTGGTGGTGCTGGGTTTTTTCGCGGTTGATTCGTGGAAGTCAACTCTTTCTACGTGGCCGGATGATAATTGGGCGCTGAAGAGGTGGCGGAGGTGGGTTTCTGTGGTGGTGATGGGGATGTTGACGATGAAGAGGGAGCGGGAGGAGTCTGGTTCGGGCACTCGGGGTTCGTGAGGGTGGATGTAGAGGTAGTGGGTTGCGGAGTTGGGGAATGAAGGGACGGGTGGAAGTTCGATGGGGAGGACGGAGTAGCCCGATATACTGAGGGGAACGGAGGATTTGGGCGCCATTTTGAAGTTTTGGTTGGTTGATTGATTGAATCGATCTCGGGAAATTTTTCGATGTTGCAGATTAGGTTAATTGATAGCTGCTTAGATAAGGATATTTTACGCGACTGGCTATGCTTGGCAGCTCGGCTAAAACTTCCACCCTAAATCGACTTTCAACATCTCAACTCCGAATAAATGACCACAAAGAAGTAACAAGAGACAGCAATTCCTCTAAACATGGCACTCAACATCATGGTCTCACTCATCCCCGCCTCGCCAGACACACAGATTATGCCTTATCCGGATCAGTGATCCCTCCATTTGTGATCACATAAGTGGCCTCGCGCTCAGGGCAATCTACCACGGTTATAAGCATGCATGCCGCCTCCAGGTTTTAGAGGATGCAGTATACAAGGAAACACATACCAGGCGAATCTTGAATCTTCGCGACTCTCTCCTCACCTCGACCCTTTCGAAGTAGGACTCGTGTGGTTGAAGCATGGGCGAGGATATGCCCTCCAACCGGTTTGCGGCCATCTGCGCCTGCAAACAAGGCGCTTGCTCCTGGGTCGCTCTGTACTTGGTTTGTCTATACACTGTTAAAGTCCAGAACCCAGATAAACTCCATAGCTGCATGGGGGAAACCTACCATCAAGACACAGATGTTGAATTCTAGACGGACCTGTGAGCCTACTTTGAAACATTACGGGGTGCAGTGTCGAATACATACCCTCCGCCATATGCGCCAGCTTCATCAGGAACTGATTCAACTTTTGCTGCCGATCCGCCAACTCCCCCCTTCCACAGTAATCGACACGGAAGCAATTCATAATACTGTCAATAATTAGCAACCTGTACTCACCCCCAGCAAACTCCTTGGCCAGCGTATTCAGCAACTCCAGCTGATGCTCGCTATTCAATGCCCGCGCATATGCGATATTCTCCAGCGCTGAGTCTGGATCAACACCGAAACGTTCCGCGATCTGTGCGATTCTTTCGGGTCTGAATGTGCCTTCGGTGTCGATGTAGGCGACCTTTCCCTCGGCCCCGCCCATGTCCTTGGGTAGCTGGGCCATGACGGACATGGTGTGCGAGAGCTGGGTCTTCCCGCAGCGAAATTCGCCGTAGACTTCGCTGATGCTCATGCTTTGAAATCCACTATGGAGCGTGGGTTAGTATATGCACAGTGAATCAATTACCATACCATGTATGGGGGATGCATATAGCCAACCTACCCTCCCAGGATGGAGTCGAACTGTTTACTCCCAGTCGATATCTTCACGACCCGTTTCCTCTGGTGGCCTAGTTCCATGGCAGTGATGAAGCCAGAAGCTGAGGGCTGTATATTTTGTCAGGTTCCATCTTTAGCAAAGGGAGAAAGAAATAACCAGGGGGTTTCAGTTGAAAATACCTGGCACTTCTGAATAGCCTCCTTAATCTTCTCAACCTTGACTTCGCTGAAGCCTTTGATTTTCAGTAGTGTTTTTCTTGTCGCACCGTGGACGGACTATTTCCCACCCTCTCTGGTCAGCTGAGGGCTGATGGACGTGGACTGTATAGCCAGCTCATCCCAGACAGTTAGATGGAATTCATACCGCAACAGTATAAAATCCATTCGCCTTCAGCTTCGTAATATCCGCTGCTCCAACCCCTATAAAGATGATGCCAGTTTAGTTGGGTTGTGGGTTCGCTAGACGGAGGGAATGCCAAAACGCACCATGAGCCTGGATCCCGTCGATATCGACGATGAAGATGTCCTGTGGATAGCAGAGGGGAATAGGGCGAATTAGTCAGTGGTTGTCGTCCCCTGGGTGGATAAGGTAGACGAGCAGAATCGGGGAAGGGAGGGGAGACGGAGAGGGGATATGTGCGGGAGATAAAAGGGGAGGCGGAGTTCGTATCTATTCCCCTCCCTTGAATGAACTCACATCATCAGCGCCAAACTCGTCGCTCGCGTTGGACGCGGGCATTTCTGCTCGTTGGTGACGGTGGGTAGGGTAGGGAATGATCTTTTAACAGGCAGAAGGACTTGGGGGGGATATGATATAAGCTGGATAGGGAGAGAGGGTGTCAAGGGATGAGAAGACGAGGAATCGAGAGAGATGGGAAGGGAGGAATCGAGGATTGACGTTCATGGAACAGTCAATCGAGGGTTGGGGAGGCGGGGGCAGGTCACGCATTTCCGGATCAGGACAGGAAACGCAGAGCCTCATTCTGCCCCAATTGGGAAGAGAACCTCCAGGCCCGGGGCTATGTATATATCATCAGCCATGTAGATCGTAGAGATCTCACGCAGAGGAGTAATGATAGATAAAGTGACCATGGCAGCCAACTTTTCCCCTCAGTACCATTCTGGCTCCCTTTCATTTTCTGCGATCAAATCGAGACAGACACCAGACAGACAGATAGATAGACACCTGAGGAGGCCGGTTTTACAGATATATACACCCATATACACCCATATACACCATCAATCAGCCATGGGCCAGCATGCTTTACAAAAAGCAAAAGAATCAAGTAGTCCATTTCAACCATACTCCTTTCCTCCCGCCAACCTCCTCTTCTTCTGTCTGTTATGGGTACGCAAACCAGACCAAGGATGGAAATATATATGCACGCATACATACACCCGCTATATATCTCTCTCTCCAAGATAAAAGCACAGTGACCATCAGGACTCAACGACAAAAAGAATCTCAGGATTGTTAACAAGAACAATAATAGCAGTGTCTCTCCTGCAAAAAAATATATTGAGAACAAGCCCACGCTATCCATCATCCATTTTATACCCAATTGACGGGAGGGAAGAAACGGACGGATATCGATCATTAATTTGCCAATATCCATATCTTAAACACCAACAAATCCAGTCCGTACATAGTTCAGCCCTTTAATTGTGATTTGAGCTCAATTATCTATCTCGAGCTTCCACCCCTTGTCTGATAAAATCACCCACACCCCACAACCCTCCCAACTTCAAAAACATCCAGAAGGCATATAAAAGTTATAACAAGTCCCATTTTTAGTCCCCTAACCCTTTGAATTTATAGAACAACCGACGCCATACATGAAGGCCTTGCCTATAATTTTTCTTTTTGTTTTGCCGGGATTCCACGTCATGATCTCAGATTCTAGGATTCGTTCGTGAAAAAAAAAGAGGAAAAGAAAAAAATCAAAACTTTTTCCAAGTTTTTGCCAATTTTCGTATACATAACGTAAAAAAAAAAATTTGGTCGGAGTAGTTAAGGGGGGTGGGTGTTGGAGGACGTAATATGTGCAAAATTTTTCTTTCCAGGAAAAGACCCAAAACAAAAAATGAAGACCAGGGGGGGATAATGATGGACCGAATTGGTTTAACCAAAGATACAAAAGCGGGAATTGGGCAAAGATAATAGTCATTCGTATAGGCTCCCGTTATAGAATAAATGGATCGTTGGGGTTGTCTAGGCGTTCAAACTGTTGACTTATGCAACAGTGGGCGGGGCGACATTGGCGGCGTCCGCTGCGGCAGCAGGAGCAACGTTGGGATCGACAACGGCATTGGCTTCGTTGACGTTGGTAGGGCAATCCCGGGAGATATGGCCGGCCTGCGAGCACTTGTAGCAGACCTTGCCTGCAGAGCTCAAGGGGCCGCCGTTGGGCGCAGTGCAATCACGGGAGATATGGCCCTGCATAAATTGTTAGATATCGAACTCTGAATACTGTTGCTTTTCTTGATAGCTTACCAATTTGCCGCATGCATAGCACTTCATGGCCTGGGCCTGGCAATCCCGCGCAAAGTGGTTGGGTCCACCACACTTGTAACACGTAGCGGCTCTGGGGTATCCTCCAAAGCCACCGCGGAAGCCTGCATTGAAACCTCCACGGGCGGCGGGAGCGCCCCGGGGAGCGGGAGCACCCTGAATTCCTGCAGTGGGGCAGTTGCGCTGTAGATCGCTGTAAGTAAGGCGCACACAAACCAAGTACGGAAGAACTTGGGAAGAACTTACGGCAAGATGGCCCGGCAGATTGCAGTTGTAGCATCGTCCGCTCGTAGCACCGCCGTTAAGACGCAGGGTTGGGCAGTCAGCCTGCACATGTCCTAGACCCTGGCAATGATAGCATTGCTTGGCTGTGGGGAACGGGGTTGTTAGCATCACCGTGGAAAATCTGGGGTGAAGCGGGTGTTGCTTACTCTCTGTCGTACGAGGCTTGGGGCAGTTGTTCGATTCGTGACCTAGCCGCGTATTAGTTGCCTAGAACGATATCGATGCCGCTCATTTGTTCGCTTCCTCTAGTCGCTTACCGGGTTGCTTGCCTGGTATCATGTTAGTATTCACAACTCGCCGAAAAGTTGGGCGGGAAATCTTGACTCACAGTTATAGCAAAGGCGTTCAGCCGAGGAGCAGACCTCTGTTTCAATCAGCACACGCTCAACACTTTCCATCAAAACCACCAATTCTGTGTTTCCAGTTACTAACCGGCGTAGTGGCCAATGTTGCCACATTTGTAGCATGCGCGGCGAGATGACAGCATCCTGAAATGTTCCCTCTATCTCAGATATCAGTTTCAAATCCGCCTCGGGTACTGTGCAGAATAACATGCGTATAAATAGCATCGATGGATAGGTGCATGGTGCATGGGAGAAGCATGGGACGAAGCTAGTGGGAAGGTACAGGTATTTGGGTGGTGTCTGGCGATGTATTTGGCCGATGGAAGACTCGATGACACGCAGTCGAGAAATGGACAAAGAATAGGATTCCGTGATGAGAGTGAGACTCACAATATATACGGGCTTGGTTATTTGAAATGGTCGAATTAGGCCCCTTATCCAAACTGCTACAAGACCAGTACTTGTTAGCATACAACTTATCCAGATGCGAAGACAGGCCAGGCCGGAGGGTTGTGGTGACATCGAAGCTGACAGACCGGGCAACATAACTCACTTCTCAGCACTCCAGACTAAACCCTCACTTCTCTCCGATCCCACCAGGCCACGGAAATAATCCTTCGGGAGTTAGATAGATAGCTTGTGCGGTGTGCGGGTGGAAGAGAAAAAGTCAGAAACAAGTTGTCCGGCTTTGGGGAAAGCAGAAATGTGAAAATCTTTTGGGAGCTTGCAGACCTTGCCGGATCGGGCTTAGCGCGGCTCCCCTTCCCCAAACTTCGCGGTGTCAAAGCAAGGAACAATCCGACTTTTTTTCTTTGGGGCGACAACTTCACGAAATATATAGACAAGTGCCATTTCTTTATACCATGCTGCCATAAACAAATACGGAGGAGTTCCGGACAGTAACTTGCTCATATTGCACGGCTCATATCCCGCCCTGTGGACGTTTGCAGTCTACGCTAACTATGCCCATGATACATCCCCCCCTTCTTTCTCCCTTCAAGCTTCAGCAGCCTCGCTTTCAATCACGGCCGGTGCTTTGATAGTCCGCCCATTCAGGAATCCCAGACCCTCGCCGCCCTGTGTAATGATTATTAGCTTGCTTGCACTGGTCACTGGAGTATGTCCAGGGATGTAACTCACGTAGCTTATTAGAGGGGAAACCTCGACGCCGGACGCTTGCTCAGGCTCTGTCACAACAACGCCCCCCGCAGCCTGGACCCATCGCGCGCCTTGCGACATAATATCTCTCTTGCTAGTATCAGGATCATCCTCGCCCGTGCCGCGGGCGTTCTTCAGTGGGGAAAATTCGTCTTCCCGCTTCACCTCGATCGACGCGAACTTGTTAAGCGGGAGCAATGGGAACACGTCAAAGACAAACTGCTCCAGCTTGATTCCATTGGGCCGCTCAGGCTTGATGGTCTCCCCCGTCTCCGTGTTAACGTAAGGGATCTTCTTGCGGGCGACATGGTGTGGCAAGTTGGGGGCCCAGACTTCGATCGACTCGAGGAAGCTGAAGGAATAGTAATGGTTGACGATATTTGCAGCGCGGAACTTGAGCACGTCGGGGTGTTTGGGATCCTTGGCCTCGGCCGTCTCCTTGTCGATCTCAGAGTATTCCACGACATCGGGCTTGCCGTTCTTCAGCAGAATCAGTCCGACGGACTCGGTGGCATTCCGCTTGCGTACGACTTTGGTAGCAATATCTACCCCCTTGGAAGCTGCGAAACCAACAAAGATGGGGTCTGCAACCTTCACGAGGCAGTTATCGACGCAGTAAGCGTGGATATGCTCGATGCCTCGCTCCCTCATATCTGTTCGAACGCCTGATGTTAAGAGCGCTTGGTATATGCCCCCGTTTCCATCGGGTGCCACTGCTACCTATTCCTCAAATAAATATATAAGTATGAGGACCTAGTAGTTAAAACCCAACGGCAAGTAGCATAAAGAAAACATACCTTAGACTTGCTCTCCATTAATATCTTGCCCTCATTAGATATGCAGGGCAACACCCCTTGCTCGAAGATAATAACATTCTCCTTCTCCAGCCCAAAGTAGCTATTCTCCTCGAAAAATGACTGTGTTGGTTGCCGCGTGGGTCCACTGGTCATGACATACCAGGGGATGACCACCTTCTCCTTCCCAGACGACTGACCCGCAAGCTTCTGCAGCCGTAGAATCCTCTCAGCCTGTATCTGGAAGAGCGACTTCTTGCTCGGCAAGCCAATGTCAAAGCACCCCTTGGGCGCAGAGCTACCTAACCGCGTCCCCTGGCCACCAGCCATCAGCACCACGGCCACTTTATTCGCCGCGATCAACTCCAGGCCCGAGTTGTAGAATTGTTGCAGAGAGGCGGCATCGGAATCGATCATGGACGCGGTGGCGTTCTCTGGTAGGGGTTCGAGGGTGGTCTTGGTGGGCTGGACATCCTCTCCTGCAGAGGCGGCGCCGGTCTGGTTCAACGCTCTGTCTGCGAGCTGGTTGATGCGGGTTGGATCGAAGGTGGAGAGTTGCTGGAAGAGGAGGGCCTTTTCGGTCGTCTTGAGCTCGTCGAAGAAGGCAAATACCTGGCTCTGGCCTGCTTGTTCGTACTTCTGCTTCAGCTCGACGATTTCCTCCTGCGAGGGTTGGCGGGGCGGGGCGGCCTCCTTGCTGCCGAGTAGACTGGATAGGACGGAAGACATTGTGAATGGATTGGGGGGGTATATGGGGCAGAAGGAGGGATGTTTGTCTATGTGAAGTTCTATTCTGTGTGGGGAGCGGGAGGAAAGGAGACGGGCTGCTCAATTTAAACAGAAGACAGGAGCTGGCTGATGTTGTGAGGACCTCCGAGGCTGCGGCGACAACCACAAGTCTCACGCTGGCTGAGGCTGCCCCGCCAAAAATGTATTTTTAGCCCAGCAATGAGAATTTGGCCCAATCCTGCCCGTAGCTGATCTTCCCGCCAGCGGCCATGTGGGGACTCAGGGGAAAATAACCACAATGGGCGGCTCCGATTTGCTGCCACCGCTCTCGTCTTAGACATGATTCTCACCACTGTGGCTGCATTCTTGACTTTAGCCACACTTGCAGGTCAAGACTCAACAGTTGTCGTGGGCAAATATATACATGAGAACGCTACAGTTGTGACTGGTTCTGTGCTGTAAATGTACAAATAGATCGCTGGGAATCAAATAGTAATATACACGAATGGGACATATGCGCTAAATGAACGAAGAATATGATCATGATATCACCGCCTGTATCTTCCGCTTTCTTGCCCATATCGAGAAGACCCCTCTCTTCGTCTGTACTGTCCACCATCATCGTCATCATAGCGGCGCCGCTCAGGCGATCTGCTCCGATGCCTAGGTCTCGGGCTGCGGCTCCGGCTCCGTCCTCGAGAGCCCTTGTATGGTTCAGCATCCCCCCGCCTGCGCATTTCGTCCTTGTCGAATACCATCCCATACCCATCTCGGCGAGGTGCATCAGACGCCCTGTATTGTCGCTTCCTCTCCAGGCCAGATATGCCCCCGAACCCGCCTCGTTGGCTGGCTCGTTTTGAGTTCGTTGCGTTCCGCCAGGTATCTGATAGTTTCGACACCTATTCTCGTATTAGCAACCTCGACAGGAATGAAAAAAAGAGGTAAAATCTAGGCCCTACACTTTGGGAAAAGTCAACGTGGATTCTGTGATCGTCAATCAAAACGCCTTGCATTTTGAAATACGCCTGTTCGCAATCTTTCTGGTTCTCAAATTCAATAAACGCATATTGCAGACTGTCGCCTGTCCGCTTGTCTCGTATCACTTCGCAGGATAGTATCGGCCCAAACCGACTGAAGATGAGATTAAGATCCTCGTCTGGCATGATCGCTTAGCAGGGTCATCAAAGTGGTAACTGTGTTTGATTAACATACCTTGCGTTACAGGGTTGAGCTTGCACACAAACAGGATATTCTCAGGCGGTTTCACTTCAGCAAACGGCAAATCTCCAACCATTTCCAAGGTCAACGCCTGTGCCCGCGCTTCTCTTTCCCGGCGTAGCTTCTCCATGGCCTCCTCATCCATATTCTCATCCAATTCTTCGTCATCCCTAATCCTTACTGTGGCCAGCTGAGCTTGAGAGGGGACGGGGCTTTCTGGCGGGACCATAAGGCCGGGGGGGTCGTCATAAGGATCGTCTAGAACCACCGTATGCCGAATCCGGATATCTTTGAGTGGCAGTCCCTTATCATCAATGAACACATCGTTTATTTTTTCCAACACATCAAATCCCTCCACAACTTTGCCGAAGATAGCCGCTTTCCCATCCAAGTAGTCCAGATTATCACCGAGCGTTATAATGAACTGGCTTCCAGCCAGGCGCTCATCGGGGTCTGTGGACGAGGGCACAGTGGCCATGCTCACGGTGCCACGCTCGGTATGCTTCATCTTGGGAGGCAATTCGACGGCGAACGTTCTGCGCGAGGGCCCATTGAGGACGCCCCATATCGAGGAACCGCCATCGCTGTCTTTGGAGTCGGGGCCAATGGGGTCGCCGGTTTGGAAGGAGAAATCCTTCTGGACATTGTACACTGGGGAATAGTTGTAGTACTTGACCTTACACAATTTCAAGAAGCTGGACCGCAACCGGATGGAAATCTTAGTTTTTGTCATTCAGCCACTTCATATTTGTACAACTCAAGGGAGTGCGGGGGGGGGGTGTGGGATGGAAAGAGGGGTACGGAGATTAAGACTCACTTCTCACAAGCTCTGGGGGAGGCGTCGACAAGCAGGTCAATAACGATATCGCCAAGGGATGTCTCCAAGATGACGCTCATGGTGGCCGGAGAATGCGCCAACAAACGGGGTTAAAGTGAGGCAGATGTCGAGGGTATGGTGACAAGCAGCATTAATAGCTGGAGTATTGGAGATAGCCCGCAGAGAATGGTGTTGGTCAAGAATCAAGATGGAGGCGGAGGTGAGGCTTCAATCCATGGATGATGTCTGGCAGCTCCGTTTTGGGTTAGCGCGGTGTGGCACACTGAGTTCCTCCCAACCACTTCCCACCCGTCTTCTCTTGCAGATATACATATCAGACTGAGCTATTGATGCCACTCCCCTCTGATTGCCTTCTGCTTGCTTCGAGTTGCTTGCTTGTCTGCTTGTCTGCTCGCTTGCTTGATTGTGCCCCGGTTCTGCTTGTGTCAACCCCCTGGCCGAAGAGAGTGTGCCCTCCCCTGCCTCTCCAACAACCCTCTTCTGTCCTGCTGGCGTGTGCGAGTCTAACGTGCTTCTCATTGAAACCGTCTATAAACAGCCCTCTATCGCTGTCTTGCTATCCTGCCTGTCTTGTTTTTCAGCGAAACGTGTGTCTGGGACCCTGGGGCTGGCCGTTTACTGACAGCGGATAGCCCGACCAAGCGGCAAGCAGCCAAAGCCCTCCCCAGACTCCCCCACAATCCAAGCTGTCAGACATTCTAGATCATTGTCCGTCTTCTGGCGATCTGATACCAGTCATAATCCAGAATACTTGGCAGCCAATTACGAAAGGGTTATGCTTCATCACAGTTCCCTGCGTCCCAAGGCTTGACTTGTTGCCATTTTCCCCAACAGTTTCACAAATAATATTACCTAGTAAACCGTTGAAATGGGAACCGACATCGATGTCCGGACCCAATGCTGCCGGCCTGGATCTTATTTATTCTTTGCTACAACACGTGGAGCGGGACCGGGTCCATCACTGATTGCTGTAACAGGAACACTAACTCTTCATTGGTATCGTCGACAATACCCTAGGCCCTGGTCCTGGGGTTAGTCTGAAGAGTCTTCTCAGGATCCCCATTCACGGCGGCTTGGAAATCGTGCATGTAGCATGCAGCCACCGTCTGCTATATTGCATCTGCAGAATCCAATCTTCTAGCGCCTATTGGGTTACTTCTTTTGAGCAACCTCTGCTGCGACGTTTCCCTTCCCAAATGAAGCTGGTCTAATCTCAAAAACCGGAATATTCTGTACGAAGCATTGGGGTATATCTCCTTCACCAAGTTGAGGGGGGACGGGTGGCCTGACCGACCACCACACTGCCGGAGCATAATTCTTCAGGTATCACTTGTATTCATACCAATTGTTCCACGATGCGCCTTGCTATATATATGCCTGGAGAGGAATATGTGTGACATATGCATACCTCCCTATCGTATCTACTATTATTGTTCTGAACATGAGAGACAGGAGATCAAAAACAAAACCGTTTTTTTAAGTTTAGCGGCCGCCGCCTTGCCGCCTACCTTCCCTGGAACCGATGGGATTGCTCCAATCATCGGAGGACACACATTAACTACCAGATTCCCTGAGCAGCAGTCAAGTTGTCGGATGGGAAGCGCCCGGGGAAAGATCGCATCTAGACCTGGGCAGTTCAAACAGAGCTCTGAGGCTTTGAAATCTTGTCAATTGAATCGAAAACGCCAACCAATGGTAGCTCCCGAATACGACAAGCTTTTACCTTTCAGATCTCGGATATCGCCAAGACAACCCTTGAAATGAGCGTTTGCGGGGTGCTTCTTGCCTGTGTGATATTCCAGATATATTTCCTTTCGACAAGCAGTATTCGAGCGGCTTTCCTAGTATATTAAGATGTGTTGTTTGCTATCAGCATAGCTAGCCAATCAGCGTGGCGTAAATGCCTAGCATGTTTGCTTGACAAACGCTTTGGCGGTTGCTCACACCCAGTCAAACTCACATGCATGATTCTCTTGTTGAGAGGAGTATTTACCTTCCTTGCTTTTTGCTTATTCCTCTTTGTTTGCTAAGTGTTGTGCCGAACATGATATCAACTTTATGAGGGGGGTTCATCATTCTATCCGGGCTTGAGTAGTCCGTATTTACTTTCTTTTACTTTCCTTCTTTTTTGGCACCCATTCCTCGTCAGGATCATCTGCATTCGATGGTAGCACCCAATATCCACCATGAGGACGAATTAATGTACTACGATATATGGTTTCACTGCGGTCGTGAAGTGGAGCAACCGCTTCAATGTTGGATGGATATTGCCTAACACTTTTTGCCGGAACCCTGCGTTTTTCCTCTCTGCGAAACATGCGGCCAAACGCATCAAAACGTACCAGCCAGACAGATTAAGGGTCCAGCCCAGACTGAAAAAAACAGATGCTAGGTAAGGGGATTGAACATCGTAAACCAGAAAATCAGACAATATCTGTCTTCTCATCTGCAGATACACTTCAACGTGCCACTTAAAGCCACTTCATCCCCTGATACGTTGGACTAACTCTCCTCACTTTTCCAACCACCTTCCTGTGGAGACATATCAAGCTATGCCCAATATTCTCTTATCTCAAGAACTATCACTTCCCTTACTTCGTTGAATTGACCTAGTTGCCATTGCCCTGGAGTTTGCTCGTCACACAAATGGTGACCGTTGGGGACATATAGAAAAGGCCGTATCCTCCTCGCTCATCTCTGTTTGTGATATCAGATAATGGCTCGACCTTTTTACCATCACCCGGAGGACATGCAATTTTGCCGCCGCTCCAGCAGAGGAATGACCTATCCAGTCTCCCAAACCATTCGAGGAGACATCCAACAAGATATGCCGACTGGATATGGTACTCGAATAGGCTCGATGGGGGAACCCGAAATCAAGGGCAGTGGTTCATCAGCCCGGAAGCGCATACCAGTTGCGGTATGTTACAGTGCGAACTTGCGGCGATGGGAGTGTTGTTTTTGATTGTTGGACTTCCCCTAACTTACTCTTTTTAGTGTGGCCGATGTCGAAGGCGGAAGATCAAATGTAGTGGAGATACTGGGACCGGCCAGTGTACCAATTGTCGGAACTCGGGGACACAATCTTGTCAATTTCTACGGGTATGTTCTATTCTTCATAACTGCGGGGAGGTTATCCCATCTACGTTGGCTAATTAGGGCCTAGGTGAATTCGTA
Organism: Emmonsiellopsis sp. PD_5; assembly: GCA_032988985.1. Classification (NCBI taxonomy): domain Eukaryota; kingdom Fungi; phylum Ascomycota; class Eurotiomycetes; order Onygenales; family Ajellomycetaceae; genus Emmonsiellopsis; species Emmonsiellopsis sp. PD_5. The sequence continues at coordinate 60,696 of JANTQI010000150.1, forward strand.
TATGCCTCCGGCAAAGTCAAATTTGAGTGGTTCCTGGCCATATCCCAGCGCAAGTTCACTTGGGACTTCGTACGGGAACGCCGGCGGGGGCGTATTTGAGATCCACGCTGGTTCAAGAGCGAATGCAGCATCCGTTCATTCAATGACTCCCTCCCTGCCGATGTATGCAAAAGCACAAGCTGGCTATGAAAACCCAACTCAATTCTCCGCACTTTCTCGAAACGGATACATGTCTCCATGCACAATGAGCTACGACGGGGACTCATACGGGATTCCATCTCCCTCCTACATGTCCGTTGGCAGTGGGAGCTACTGCCCTTATCCCCCAAGCCCAAGAGGTTCATCTCAAAACAGCAAAATCTCAACCGAAGATCTATACGGCGACCAAGACGGCACCCACCACCTTAACGGATCTAACTATTCCTCCTACCTCCACCAATCCCAACCCCAATCAGCCGTATCATCCGATATTTCACCCGTATTCTCAATCCCCAGCTCCTCCTCCACCGTTTCAGGAGCCGACAGGACGCTGCCAAACCCAAAAGCCAGCCGAAGCAGCCGTGAAAACGGCAACACAATTCCCATATCAACAGCAGACACCTCATGCCAGCTCTCCTACGGCACCGTTCAACTGCTAAACACCCCATCTTCCAACCAGTCCACCCTTGACGGCAACAACAACAACACCCTATCCTCAATGCGGGCCCCATCCACCATATCCAGCGAGTCAATCTCTCCAAGCAGCTCAAAGCCCTACACAACCAGCCCCACCGAAATGAGCTTTGGATATATAATCTCAACCAGTTCACCGACAACGACGACCATGACGACGACCATGCCTCCCACGCAGTTTTTACCCTCGGAACCAGCTGATATCGGAGGCGGGCATGGGCACGCGTTCGGATACGACCATACCACCGAGATTTCTTCAAGGCCCGGCAGAAGTGCCGGCTTCGGCCGGTTGTCGGATGGGTCGAAATATGTTCGTCCACCCCTTCGTTCGACGGCAGCGTCGAGCTGTTCGGATGTGCCCACGGCGTATCAGACGGCGAGTTTGCCGATGAGCAAAAATGAATCTTATTAGAAAAGTGCCCCCCTACTAATGATTTTTCCCATGTTTCACTTTTTTCATTGGAAGTATTATAGACCTGGAGAATATACATCTCTCTCTCTCCCTCTCTCTTTTTTTTTGTGCTAAGTTTCCGCCCCTTTTATTAATTAACGACGGCCAGAGATATGAGTGAATACAAAATAATGAGTTCCCTTTTTTTTTTTTTTTTTTGTTTGGAAATCGAAAAGTTTCATTTTTTTTTCCATTTTTCCCTTTTCATCTTCGTTCCTTTTCCCCATGTGTTCTTTTCTATACTTGGGCGGCATGGGAGTAAGTACTACAATGCGCGTTTCAGTCCTTCCACCGTACCTCCCCTACTGTCTCAGTCTCATGCAGGTCGGGTCGGGAATCTGTCGAAAAAATGGAGCGGCTTTTTTCCCCCAAAACAGCGTTTGTCTGTTGGTTTGGTTGCGTTGCGTTGCGTTGCGTTGGGTCAGTTGGTTGGTGGTTTTCGTTATTTTCAACATCCATGTTAAGTTAAAAATAGCCCCCTTAATTTTTTGGGGGGCCGGGAGGGGGAGGCTGCTCTGCGGGAATCTTGGAAAAATAATAGAGGCGTGTTTGTTCTGTTTTTGTGTTTTGGCTGGACTTGAGTGAGGGAGGGAGGGGTGGCTGGTTGGTCTTATTTTCAATATACAACAACCCTCCCCTGTTGTTATGTTTTGTTCATTTTTTGTTTGCATATTTATTTATTTACTGCCCGCCCGGCTATTGAAATCTCCCCAGAGCTACATCATCCCCCTGTCCCTACCGTATGGTATGTACCGACATCGACATGACCGTGTATCTTCTTCTTGACCGACAACCCCCCCATTTTATTCAGTTTTCCCCCCTTCTCTCTCTCACTAACTACTCATTTTCTTCGCCTCCGGGACCATAGGGACAAATTCGCCCCTAAATTCATAAGCCAATTTTTGTTTTTTTTTTTT
>JANTQI010000151.1:0-14640 GCA_032988985.1 Emmonsiellopsis sp. PD_5
GTCATAGTCTTTGACTGCCATACACCTTAAATGAAGAAGAATAATAATAATAATATAAGTCTATAACATTTCACATGGGAGATAAAGTCCTAGTTTCAGTAAAGAACATTAAGACTATAAGATCTTGTAAAAAGCTGGATAATTACTGGCTTGAACTGTTCCCAATTATAGAAATCATCAGAAAGCAGGCCTATAGGGTTAAGCTATCTCATTCATTTAGAAATATCCACCTGGTCTTTCACATTTTACTCTTAGAGCCATATTGGCAGAGACCTGGGTTGGAACCACCCTGTCCTAATGGAATAGAGGTGGCAGGAGATATTAAATATATTATCAAAAGAATTTTAAATAAATAAATAGGGAAAAATTGAAAGCTGAGATACCTAGTCAAATGGGAAGGTTACTCAGAGTCAGAGAATATCTGGGAGTTTAAGAAGAATTTGGAAAATGTGCAGAATCTAGTTAAAGTCTGAAAGAAGGCAAATTATGGCTGAGACATAAGGACCCCCTATTACCACAGAAAAGGATGTGGTTGAAACTGTTAAATAATTTACCTCTTTACCTCTTTTTCCTACAAGGTTTTAAGTAGGTAGATTGGGGTTAACAACCATAGATATAGGGTAAAATGGTACTTTTCTCCTATTTTCCTATAAGGTTTCAGAAGTTTAATGAGGCTATCACTTTATAAAAGTTGAATGGGAAATGATGTTAAAAATTGACTACCCTAAAGGGTAAAAAACAAATATCAAATTAAATTAAAAAATGCCTAAAGGCTGCAGAGTAAGACACAGAAACAGACATATAAAAACATCTCTTTCACTTTAATCTATTACCTTACAGTAAGTGGGCCTGCAACTATATGTATATAATTAGCCTATAAATCATTTCTGCATTAGAGTTGAAGAGACACTTACCTTCTTCTTTAATGTTGCCATTTTCTCTCTTATCTCTCTCATTTTCTTCTACATCTCTGATACTTCCTCCTGAAGTTTCAGTAAAAGGTCTTTAATCTTCTATTCCTAAATTATAGGGCTTGTAACTGCCAGCTTGTACAGGGAATACATATAGGTGTAAAATTTCACACTGAAGATAAATATAACTACTAAGGTCTTAATTACCTCAGTGGAAGTCAGACTAGCTGCCTTCAAGTCAGTCAGCTCCTGCATCATGCACAACTGTTTACAAAAGGGTGTCAAAATCTATATGCATATGATTAGTAAATGATATATTAATAAAATATGAAATACTTATAGATACATAGAGGTTGTGGCTCTTCTTACAGTAATTACATTTAGTATAGAAATTCACTCTATGGCACATAATCCCCTTTCCCTCCCAGTAGAGCTTTATGCAATGAAGACAAAAGGGCAGATCTATAAATATGACTGAAGAGATAATAACTTTTACCCCTTTACCCCTGTCAGTCTTAGAGGTACACCCAAGTAAGAATAAATTATTAATGTTGTTAATAAAAGCATTCTGCTGGTCATTTTCCTTTTTAACCTTAGAAGGCTCTAAGGTTTCCATCACTGCCATCTGCTTAAGATAATCTTATGTATGTAAGGCTTCATTCTTATGGTCCCCCACTAATGAAGAGTGCAAATTCTTGATGAAATCATTGGTATCTAAGCTGGAATCCTCAGAAATGTACAAATATAACTACTTTATATTAGTGATTTATCCATAAAATGTTGAAAAGAACTTACTGCCTTAAGCCCCTCCAGCTCTCTCTCTCTAATCATCTCTACCTTCTTTATTATCTTCTTGATCTTCTTCTTTCTCTTCTACTGCATTTTCACCATTTTTTTCTTCTTCTTAACCCTGCCCTTCTGAATGCAATTAGGAGGGGAGGCAGGGAAGGCTGCAGGCAGATGAGACAGCAGGACATAATGAGCTACTATACTATATTAGCTATAATATGTTTCTGTATTATAGCTATATTATATATGAGACACTTACTCAGAGTCTTAGAGGTGAGAGAAGGCAAGCACAGATCTAAAACCATTTCAAAAGAGGAAAGTGCAACAATATTTATGAATATTTATCTATATTTTATATTAGTTTTATTCCTATCTCATTTTAATTGTTCCATGCAAAAATTGCACACATTTTGGAGCTTTATAGATGTAATTTAAACATACTGATGCAGAGGTTTGAAAGGTTGCAGAAAGAAGAAATTAAGAGGCCTGCAAAAATGTTTTATTAGTAATTTACATTGCTAGGGGACTCATTGTTAACCCCCCAATTTGGCTATGCAATGTCAACATATTAATAATATAAAGTTTGCCATATTATTGTCTTATAGTAATGCATTTAAATGGTTACCTCTGAAGGGCATATGACCTAGACTTCAGAATGAAGCCCCTTAAGAAGGAGGTAATTATTATGGGCTGCACTGCAGTTATACTGCAACTATATAGTAATACTGATTAGACTGATATAACTCTTTACCAGTATAGCTGTGCTTGGCTGTATTAGACCAGGTAATGCACTTTATACTCATTAAGATGATATATACATATTGCCATCAAATCATGTATATATATCTGGCTGACCCTAGGGTTCTGAAGGTCAGTGATTCATTTCTTAATCTACCCTGATTATTAATATCAATCTATTTCTATCTATCTGCATGCTACTAAGTGACTAAGCCTTTATACTCTGATCCACATCCCCTTATTTCCTATGCAGTGGACTTAAGTTCTTTACACTATATTAACATTAAGGCTTTATCATACCACTGTCACAGTTTAGAAGCCAATGTATCATATTTGCTTCCTCATTTGATTTATAAAGCTTATTATTAAAGTATGTAGCATCTCTATTATCATTGTTTTCAGTGGGCTGGTTGGGTTGATCTGTTGCCTGATTTTCTAGGTTAAAAGATAAAGTAAATAATTGAATTAGAATATAAACACATACCTTTCCATTGTCTGGTATGGGCTCTGACATAAAATCCCAAGATCCTATGTCATGATCAAATATTGGATCATTTATATCAGTATTAATATGGTTTTTAGAGGTGTTCTGTAGTAATTTTAGATGTCAGTCTCTTAGAACTGAGGGCTTAATTACTGCATAAAGAATATGCTTTCTAAGATGGTGAAGATTTCAGAGGGCCATATTGAAGGTTGGATTTTTCAGAAGGAAAAGTGGGAAAATTGGAAAAAAGATATAGATATAATAGCTCTGAAAAAAGAAATGGGACAAAATGTGTACTAAATATATCTCTAAAAATAGGAGTTCTAAGTTACATTATCAGATAGAACTATAAATTCCAATCTTTTTCATTTTCTTTCATTATCTGCAGGTTTCCTTCTCTATCAGATAGAATTTCATTTTTATATTATTACCTGGCTCATCTGTTATCCAGCTATGTCTGCCATGAACTCCTTCACTTTGAAATCAAGTTTTATTAGTTTCTGATCCATAAATGAGAACTTTATGAATGTATTACTAATTAGAATTAAATTAATGGTTAAGAATATAATAGGCTTTCTTCTGTGGACCCTTAACTTAGTAGGAACAGTAATATATCAATAGAAAGTCAGAATCATATAAATATGAGTGTATTCTTTAGAAGTAGTGTATCCTCTAATTCTAATGGACAGCATAGACAGACTGGGTTTAAATTTTATAAGCACATTAAGTAGGTAAATCATGCAAAGGAAAGTAAACTTACATGGTAAATAAGATGATTATATCTTTTTACATTCTCCAAGGAAGTAGATGAACTGGTGATACAGATGTATCAGAGTTATAATTGTAGATTATATAAGTGAATTACAGCACAGAATGGCATATATGACACTTTTCAGACATAGAAATGTAAAACACTTAGCTATATAAAAATAAGAGTTAATTCAGATACCCAGTGGAATCCAATTGAAAACTCAGCCAAAGTCAGCCATGGGGTAAGATGAATCTGGAAAGAATTAATGGAGGTTTAATGATAGGCAGAGAAATATAAAATATAGATTAATTAATAATTCTAGAAGAATATTTTAATGATGAGCATGAAAATAGATTTTAAAGATAATGGCTCTAAGTACTAACCTGGTTATTAACTATAAAAATGAATAAATCAGCCATTTCATATACAGGGTGTTTGGCAGGGTCACCAATGCAGATTCAGAGTGCTTATGATTAGTTAATAAAGCTTTAACTTGAATTAAATAGGAAATATTCTAGTGCTGGGCTGTGTAGTTGACACTGGCCATGGTTATTTGAAAGTCAGAATAAATTGCTAACATGTTGGCTTTATCATAAGACTATGTCAAGTGGGAAAAAGAGTTAGATAAAGCCAACTGTTCAGCCAACCATTTGGAATGTAACATATACAACAGTAAGAATGAAAAGAATATCTTTCAGTATTTCTTTTAGAGGTTCACTTCAGATAAGTTCCATTTAATGTTCTTTTAGACTGTACTGATTCTGGACTATGAATGGTCCAATCCCATAGGGTAATAATATATCAAACATATGTGTTGGCACCTGCAAACCTGAAGATCAATGGCTTATATCTCACCTAGAAATATATGTAAATCTTGTGACTCAGGTTAAACTGTGAGATGATTTAGTTAATGGGAATGAGAATAGTCATATTATAGCCAGAGGATGAGATGAAATTTTTGATTTTTAAGACCATATGGTCTCTACAGACTAATACAGTGTAATAGGCCAGAGGAACTTTACAGAGGTGGTTAACCATTTAAAACCAGAGAAGAAATGAAAGGCTGATGCTAAAACTAAGAAAGTTATAAAAAAGAAGATATACTTTTCCTTCATCCCAGAGTTAACATAATCTGTAGGTTTGTAAGGTAAAACCTATAACTTTAAATGTAAGATATAAATTAGTAGCAGAAAGTGCATTTTTGGAGCATATTTCTTGCATGAAATTCAGGATAAAATGAATCACTGAATGCAGAACTAAATGTATTGAATAGAAAATAAAGAATTTAATGATTTTATTATGAAGGAGATAGTTCTAATGTATGGTTAGAGATAATGTATGGGTGAAGATTTTTAACTGAGAAATTATATATTCATTTTGGATTACTTTCTGTATATCTTCCACATAGTATTAGTTTAATTTCAGTGTCTTTGCTGCTGCCAGGTAGTAAAATGAAGCATTTATAAAGCATTTTCAATATCTATCTTAATGATATGATGAAAGATGTGGGAAATTACTGCACATACTTTTTGTTATTGATATGTACTCACTTTGCATATTTATATATATATATTTTAAAGCTGTCAGTGGCTAGTTCACATGTGTATTTTAAAAACAGTGAGGGTCCATATCATATATTATTTTAAAGGACATCAGTATGAGTTCATTTCATAGTCATATTTGAGTTGGCTAGTTCAGTATATAGAAAATAAAAAGAGATGTTGTTGATTTCAGATATGAACTGAAAGTGAGTAAATAAAGTGATGCAGTAGTTGCCAGGTAGAGTGATCAGATAACCCAACCTTACACCTAATTTATAATAAAATGCCCACTTTCTCCTTTCCCTTTCCCTCTTTCTCTTTCTTTTTTAATTAAGCAGTCAAACATCTCATTTACATCTATCTCCCTCCTGTTCACTGCATCCAGATGTCCTTCTCCTTCTCACTCAATTGGAAATGTTCAGTAAGTTATTTCATTTGAATAAGTATGATATTTTAGAGATATAAGAACTGATAACTCCTCTAGAATGCCTTAAACCAAATCTTCCAGTGCTGTCACTCCCCCTACTTGCAAGACATGAAACAGTAAAAATGATAATATATAAGATGAAAATTCTAATACTACTATGGCTTAAGAAGACAGCCTGTATTACTGTTATATGATAGACTATATCTATTTAAAACACCTTAATTAGCCATGCAATAAGGTCTCAGGAAGTAAAAATACCTGCTCCAATTATATCTGTAATAAGAAAATATATGCAGAGGTTTCAGCTGAAATATCAGAATAGATTAAAAATGTATGGGCCTTGTATGAAAATTACCTTCATACATTAAATGCCTTTATCAAGTTGATTCATGCAAAAAACCTTAACAAACATACTAATATAATGAAGGTGGAGCTGGCCAATATCATTAAAAAAGAGGCCAAAATCAAAAAAAAGACTGCTATAGGAAAAAGGGGCTTGGGTGTCAGCAATGTTAGAGATAGTCAGATAGAACATGAAAAGATGGCTGTACTGTAGAAGATAGCCTTCAAACTTAAACAGTAGTAGAAGATTAGGGAAGCACAGCTTCAATAGATAGCTAATCTGGCTGAGGTGATTAAGGTATATGCATGCATTTAATTATTATATTAATATAGCTAATGAATTATAAAATAGAGTATGGGTAATAATCTGAGCATAATCAGACTTGGAATTTAAAACCTGGGAAAGAGTGTCTGCAGTCTGAATGTACAGGTACAGTATAACCCAAATTTAATGTATTTTATAAATTCTATATGAATGACTCTATACTAATTAATATCTTATTTATATAGGTAAAATAGAAGTTAAGTATGAGAAGTATAATATAGTTGTCTAGCCTAAAGAAGTGCTCTGTCCCATTCAACTATAATACTCCAATCAAGCCTTTTAATCAGTTTAATACTAAGATGCACTGAAGCCCCTCTCTCCTGAAAATACCAGAGACAGAAGATTTTTAAGAATGTATACATTTTATGCTCTTTCCCCCTATTTACATCAGTAATGCAGATAATGAGATGGCTATAGAAAAGACAGGGTTAATTTTAAAGCTTAAAGATAAGAGGGGAAATACTGCAGAGAGGGTTGATGATGATTATTTCTAAGTTTTTCAGGTTTAGAGATAGAGTTTGATTTCTTTTTCTTTTTTCTAGATAGGTAGATAGAACAGATATAATGGATGAATGTTCTTTTTAATTATTTTTCTGATTTGAAAATTAAAATATAATAAAATATTAACATTCTACCCCAGAGCATGATGTATGCACAGTAAATCCAATACTCTATAACTATATTACAGCTTTAATGTATAGAATGATAGTAAACTAATATGGTAATTAGCATTCATTATAGTATGCTATCTAATATATTTGCTGGAGCATTATGCCATATGAATTGTTAATGAAATATCAATGTTCTACCTCAGAGTGTGATGTATACACAGTAAATCTAATACTCTATAGTTATACTATAACTCTAATGTATAGAATGGTAGCAGACCAGTTGATAATTAGCCTTTATTATAATTTATACTTTAATATATTTGCTGGAGCATTATACCAGATGAATTATTAATGAAATATTAACATTATATTTCAGAGAACTATAGTTATACTGTGAAATTAAGGTTTACTATCATATTATGACTTTAATGTACAGAATGGTAGTAGAATAAAGCAACAGCTATCTATATATCATAAAATAGTCACATCTTCTTAAAATCTTTGATTACTTTATTACATACAGGTCAAAAGCTTTAACATAAATTAAATATCAATGTTAGATTTCAGAGAATGGTGGTTCCACAGTAAAATCCACATTCCATGGTAATATGATGGCTCCAATTCATGTAACCATGTTGGAGCTGTTGGACCACTGCTCCAATGGACCATGAAAATCCAGTATGGTTGCTTTCTTGAAAATCCAAAAGGATTGCTTGCAGTGGGGGAGGTGAAAGCATGTTGCAATGGGGTGGAAAAGGTGCCATGGATCCCTTCCTTCAGCCTATGTTCCACCCCACCCGCATGGTTCTAGTTCATGTTTGTGGTTATGCCGCCTAGGGAAATGGTAAAACTGGTCAGTGAAAGGAGGGAGGGGGGATTCTGGATATAGTATATAGCTTAAGAATGCAAATAATTAGAACAGAGAAATACCCGATTTTTCCATCGCGGAACGGTATTCATCAAGCGTGAAAGTTTATGGATTCGTCTCTGAACTTGGGTATGTATGGATGTATTTTTATAGAATCGGGGTCGTTGGCAAAGCATACCGGAATCTGTAGCCTGAGACCTTTCTCGATAACGAAAACGAAACAGGGCAACCGGAAAATGAATGCATGATAACGTGAAAGATAATTCGCAATATGGGACAAGGGTGGAAAAAAGATATATATCATCAGTTCATGTCATTATGTGACTGTTATCAAACCCCCTCTTCTCTTTCTTTTTAAAATCTCCCACGAGTTCCTCGGAATGTCTTTTTATCATTAAACGCTAACCCACAAACAAAATAGAGTAAAAATGAAAACAAAAACCATATATATCCAAATATCAATCATCACCACTCCAACGGCTCCCCCTTGACCTCCCCCCTATTCGTCTTCGGTACAGGGGCAGCTTCCACCATGACGGGCCCCTTCCCACTACCCCGTCTCAAATATCCAGATCCATCCAACCAAGGCGTCTCCAGAGTCCGCTTCACCTCAAAAGTCTTGATCTTAGACTCCATCTGCATGGTGAGTCCGATATCATCCAAGCCATTAACGAGGCAATGTTTCCGGAACTCCTCAACGTCAAAGTCGGCAATCTTATTACCGGCAGCATCATTGATGCGCTGGTTAGGCAGGTCAACTTCGAGTTCGTTACCAGCTCGTGCTTCCGCGAGGATCTTTTGGTGGACGGCCTCGTCGGGGATGATGATGGGCAACATGCCGTTCTTGAATGTGTTGTTGAAGAAAATGTCGGCGTACGAGGGTGCGATGACGCACTTGATGCCGAAATCAAGGAGCGCCCAGGGTGCGTGTTCGCGGGAGCTGCCGCAGCCAAAGTTCACGCCGGCGACGAGGATTTTGGAGCTGCGGTAGGGTTCCTGGTTGAGGACGAAGTCGGGTTTCTCGGAGCCGTCCTCGTTGAAGCGGAGGCTGTAGAAGAGGGCGCTGCCGAGACCGGTGCGTTTGATGGTTTTCAAAAACTGTTTGGGGATAATGGCGTCTGTGTCTACGTTGGCGCGTTCAAGAGGGGCGGCGACACCCTTGAGGGTGGTGAATTTCGGCAGGCCAGCTGACGATGTGTGGGGGACAGAGCTATTAGTATGGGGTTCTTTATCCTCGGGGAAATCAAGGATACGGTCGAGGTCAGTTTCGGTATCAATGTCGTCAACTTCAGGGTGAATCTCAACCTTCGGCGAGGCTTTCTTTTGGGTCGATGGATGCGCAGTGGAGATCTTGCGGATATCAGCAAGCTTGCCAACAATGGCAGCAGCAGCCGCCATAACAGGCGACATAAGATGAGTCCGTCCAGCAGCGCCCTGCCGGCCTTCGAAATTTCGGTTGGACGTACTAGCACATCGTTCCCGAGGGGAGAGAATATCGGGGTTCATGCCGAGGCACATAGAGCATCCAGCTTCTCTCCATTCGAAGCCAGCATCGGTGAAAATCTTGTCTAGGCCCTCAGCCTCCGCCTGTTCCTTGACCAAACCAGACCCAGGAACGATCATTGCTCGCTTGATATTGGCGGCAATTTTCTTTCCTTCAACGACGTGGGCAGCGGCACGCAGATCCTCAATGCGGGAATTCGTGCAAGATCCAATGAAAACTTTGTCAACCACGATGTCCTGCATGGGTGTGCCAGCAGTAAGACCCATATATTCCAATGCTCTCTTCGCGCTTGACTTCTTGTTCTCATCAGTGAAATCATCAGGCCCAGGAACAACGCCAGTAATAGGGACAACGTCCTGAGGGGAGGTACCCCAGGAAACAGTGGGTACAATATCCTTTGCGTCGATGAAGACGTCCGTGTCATAGACAGCACCCTCATCCGACTTCAAGCTCGACCAATACTTGACAGCCTTCTTCCACTCAGGGCTATCGTACTTTGGTGCGAGGGGTCTTCCCTTCAAGTATTCGAAAGTGATCTCGTCTGGCGCAACCATGCCGGCTCTGGCACCAGCCTCGATACTCATGTTGCAAATCGACATACGCGCCTCCATGCTCAATCCCCGAATGGCCGAACCGCAGAATTCAATGACAGCTCCATTTCCACCAGCGGTGCCAATGACACCAATCACATGAAGCACAATATCCTTGCTGCTGACTCCAGGTGGAAGATCGCCATCCACCTGCACGCGCATGTTTTTGCTGCGCTTGGTGATGAGAGTCTGTGTAGCCAAGACATGCTCGACTTCGCTGGTGCCGATGCCGAACGCCAAGGCACCAAAAGCGCCATGGGTCGAGGTGTGAGAGTCACCGCAGACGACGGTGGTGCCAGGGAGAGTGAACCCCTGCTCTGGGCCGATAATGTGCACGATTCCCTGTCTCTTATCCCCGAGACCGAAGTATGTAAGGCCGAAGTCCTTCACGTTCTCCTCCAGAGTCATACATTGTAGGCGCGAGTCGGCCTCTTGGACGAAGTTTTCGACATCCTTGAACGTCTTGCGGGAGGTGGTAGGGATGTTCTATGGGGTTGTTAGACAATGCAAAGGAGTTGCTGAAGCGGGGGCGTTTGGAACTTACATGATCGACGGTTGCCAAAGTGCAGTCTGGTCTCCGTACTTTCCGTCCTGCGTTCTTTAGGCCTTCAAACGCTTGCTATACGCTAACAGTCAGGATACCATGCAGTTTAAGGTAGGGAGCTCTGTGCGAATAACTCACTGGCGATGTAACTTCGTGGACGAGATGTCTGTCTGCGGGGTAGTTAGCAAACAGCTCCTTCAGACACAACCTCAGCTAGTGTAGCAGCATACCGATATAGAGCAAGATAGTGCCATCTTCCTGTTCATTCACAACATGGTCCTGGAAGACCTTGTCGTACAGGGTCTTCGGCTTCTTCTCAGCGGAGGGCATATTTTTTTATTTTTTTCGTTCCTGATGTAGCGTGTTGATGATGCAGGTTCGTGCTGGGATAGCCGCTGTATGTGGAATGCTGGCAACAACAGCAAGGAAGATAGAGAACGAAGAGAACGAAGAAATGATGGAGATATCAAAACAGACGTGAGGCTCCAGGCGTATATAAGTGAAGATGAGCCGCATCAGACCGGCGTGAAGCTTTGTCGCGAAAGGGAGGGGTGGCCCCGATGTCGGAGCGTCATCACAATGGTACCGTCCCTGATTGGCTGGCTCACGTGACGAGTTGCGTTGCAGCGAGCTGCCCAGACTGTGGGGCGGCGCGCAGCCCGAGGGGCCGAATATCGGAGCACGGCGCATTCCATGAGTCCAGACAAATATTGTTGTTGCGACTGATTCTATGTCAAGGCTCTATATATGTACATATTTAGCGGGGATATCATGCGCGATCTATCTATACCATTCCCAATGATCCAAATCCTCGGTTGTCCTCCAGAAATACCCATAACGCCAATTTGTGTCGAACCAGCAAGCCAGCAATGCCGCAAAACACCTGCAGCCCGACTATGTGCATAGCAAGCTTGTCCTCCCTCAGAGGACCGAACCACACCAGCCACAGGTTTAGTATTGTCAAATTAGTGGATTCGGTAATCTCCCCCGCCTCGTTTTTGCGTACCCGCACAAGGCGCAGCTGGTGCAGAATGTCCAGAACCATCGCGATGATAAATGGGGGTGGGCGTGCCCACTCGGTTACCGACGGCTCAAGCAGACCCGTGCGGGCATTGAAATGGGGTAGTCGATGTCTCGGGCAAGGCACCAATTTAAATAATTGAGGCGTAGAATAAACAAAATTGAATATCTGCGGGATAAACATGAGCAGAAGGGTCTTGCTGAAATGTCCCAGAATGCCAGCAACGGCAAAAACCATTCCGGCGAAATAACAGTAGGTATCTCCAACAAACACTTTCGCCGGGTACCAGTTGTGCCACCACAGTGCCAATGATACTGCAATAAATGGCAGGAGTAGGTATATTGAAAAAAGGTGGGAGTCGGTTGCCGGGTGAGGATACGGCGTGAAGGGTGCGAGGTATAGGGCGTCATTTATCACGAGCAGGGTTGCAATTACGATAGATTGCGATACCTCGATTCCATTGATCCCAGCAAGCATATTAATGCTATTGGGACAAAAGATGGCAACAGCACCCATGTATGCATAATAGAGCCAACCCAGGTCAATAAGGGATCCGAGATACTTCTGCAGCGGGACCGGAACAACCACATGGGTGACACCAAAATCGACAAAGTATACGATAAGCATTGGTATCGACGCAACTGCGGGAATCAGGACTTTATGTCGCCATCGTATATCGAGCAAGTCATCTCCAATGCCAAGGATGACAATGGACTGAAGCGACAAAAGACCGGAGAGGTAAGAAGCAAGCTACAACGATGGGTAAAGAGTCAGGAACCAAAATCCAACCAGAGAGAGGACTGAACAGCTTTTACCTTATTATGAGGGAATCGATGGAGAAACCGCCCCGTCTCAACATGACTGATGGGTAGCACCACATCACGGTTGCCCCCGCCAGACGTTGCTGCGACGATATCCTTATAGAATGGAAACGGGATGAACATTATGATAATTAGTATATAAACGATTGCACAAACGGCCCCCATAGTCTCTGGTCTAGAAAATCGTTAGCAATGCACCCTAAACTGTAGCCAGGGAAGCCATACATCTCAACCTGCCGCAACTTGGACATATCCTTCCCCTTCAGCCCCGCCTTCATAAAAACACCTCCCAGCCATCGTATCAGAGCAAAGGCAGCGGCAAAGGCAATCGCACTTAGCGCAAGAGAGGCGATCAGAGGTTCACCGTCGTCATGAAAGGTATTGGTGATGATACCGAGACAAGCGACAACCAGTGCCAGTAAACTCCAGCTCTCATTGCGAGACAGGTCGGTTTTCATTTTCGAGAACAGACAATGCGCACACCCCGCATAATCACCACGCTAAGGAGACACCCGTTTCCGTATCCAGCTCCCTGGAAGCATGTCTTGTTGTAAAGTTCACTTGAAGTTGTGCCAGCTGTCATCAAGTCGGCAGTTTCTCCCCAGCATATTTATGCCGCTATTCACCGCTCGGCTAGTTAGGGCTGACTAAATACTCCGATCCCGATCTGAGCTTAATCGCACGTGACATGGCTAAACGTCATTCAAGCTTCTCGCGAACTGGATGTCAAGCAGCAACAAAAGACCAAGCTGTCTGGGAAACCTGGTGAACGAGGAAGAAGGCCAATTGCCAGACTGACCGCGAGCCCCCCGATATGACCGCATTTACTGACTTTGATGCCGGCCACCGCGACCTGGTTACAGTCACCAAATTCAACTTCTACGGCAACCGGATCTTGACCGCGTCCTCCGACCATCGCATCAAAGTCTGGGATCAAAAGGATGGAAAGTGGCAACTTGTAGATACCTGGCGAGCACACGATGCTGAAATCCGCGATGTAAGTTTTGGTTTTGTTATTTCTGACAGGATACTGGGGTTTCTTTGGGAACCTTGCACATTCGCAGCCCCCATGCGCATAGCAAAGCGAAGACCCCTTTGATGCTGACTTGCATTTTTCTCTTTGTCCTCTGCGTCAAAAAAAGGCAGCATGGAATGGCCCTTTCACTGGTCAGCACATCGGCACTGTAGGCGAGGATATGAAGTTCAAAATATGGCAGGAAGACGTTACTCAGCCTCCCAATTCTGGGCGCCGGTTTCGGAATATCTTTCGTCTTACATCCCCCGTTCGCACCCCCTACGTCTCACTTGACTTTCGCAATATCGATCTCGAATCTTATCTCGCACTAATTACGCGCGATGGCCTGCTCACTGTGCTTGAACCCGTCAGCCCGGACAGTCTGGCGGAATGGCAGCAGATTGACCAGTTTAGAGTGTGTGCGGAGCCATCGCGGGGTGAGGAAACCAGTTTCAAAGTGCAGTTCCACCATGATCCGATGGACCTCACGCAAATAATAATGCCGGGATGGGATAGCAAGTGTCTATCCCTTGTTGTCGCAGCCATGGACACAGTCAAGATCTATCGCACAGATGCAAACCGACGGTTTTATCATGCCATTGAGCTAGGCGGGCATAGCAGCTTGGTGCGCGACGTATCATGGGCCAACGGCTCTGTACGCGGTTTCGACCTGATCGCCAGCGGTTCGAAAGACGGGATAGTGAAGGTCTTCGAGGTCCACACTACCCTCGTCAATGCTGCGAATAATGCGGCGAATGGAGCTAGCAATCGTCCTACCTCGAGCTCTACTCATTCATCTACCGGCCGTGCAGCGGCACAGTCTGGTATTGGTACAGCTCTTGCCAGCCGCTCACCCGTTCCGCTCATGAACAGGCAGGCTGGGGGAGATACACACTTCAAACACACATCCAAAGAAGTCGCGTCAATTGATAGCAAACATCTGGATGTATGGCAAGTCGAATTTTCTCAAGCTGGTGAGTGATATATACACACACATGCATTTACCTCGAGTTACATGGTAGTTGAATCTGATTACTGACTTCATTTAATAGGAGACTGCCTGCTCTCTTCAGGAGATGATGGCACAGTTCGATTCTGGAAACGTGCCATATCAGGGAAATGGCTTGAGTTCGCAGAGACCGATATGACAGATGAGTACGTATTCATCCACTTGCCACCCCCGGACTATCTCTAACATGGTCATCAGATAATCCTCACTTCCACACTTTGTAGCTTCGAACCCCAACCCAAACATACTTACCACTAATCACCCCCCCCCCCCCCCCCCCCCCTCTTTTTTTTTTTTTTTTTTCTTTTGTTTTACCGGTGTTGTTTTGTTTTTTCCCTTCTCTTCCTCC
>JANTQI010000151.1:14650-59149 GCA_032988985.1 Emmonsiellopsis sp. PD_5
CACACTCTCAAACCGTCCCATAACACACCCCCCCCCCCCCCCCTTTTCCCCCCCCCCCCCCACCCCCCCCCCCCCCCCCCAACCCCCCCCCCCCCCCCCCCCAGAATTTTTTTTTGGACATTATCTCTGGGAATCGAGCAGGTGTTTTCGGATCGTTCTCACCATCCTTATACCCGATTGGCTTGCACGTAACTTGGGACTTCACCTTGCATTTTCGTCTTTGCGGTTCTTTCTTGTCATGTTTTATTATTTCTTTGCCTCACGAGATACCCTAACCATCTACTTCATCGGCATTTACTTGTCTTGTTTATCTTTTTTTCTTTCTTTCTTTCTTTTTTTTTCCGTTGATAGGGGGTTTTCTTTCGGGAGCATTTACATTTCTCTAATTGCAACCCTGTACCAATATATATAGAATGGGTAGACATTAATGAACAGTCGACTTCAACATAATGATCGTTATTATTGCTTCTCTCGGAACGCATCGATTCACTGCGGCCATATCCTGCTTGTGTGGAGCGCCTCCGCCAGGGTCAGGATGTAACGTATGGCAATACCAATTTTTTCTCTTATTCTTGTAAAAAAGCAAGGTCTATATCACCCCGGTCCCCGATCTAGTATAGCAGAATAGTTTATAAAAGGACAATAATAGAAATGTCAGGACAGCAAGTGACTCCAACCGACCACACAAAAAAAACCAGAAAAAAGTTCAAGTTTTTTTTAAAAAAACCATCGCGAAGTCAAAAAATGCCCCGACCAGTTTCAAAATAAAACTGATAAGATCACTCTAGTTCGCCAATATGACCTAGCCATCCTATGGGAAAAATGAGGAATTGGAGGTTGATTATGCGTTCATGAAAAGTGTGAAGAAGAAAAGAAAAAGAAAGAAAAAGAAGGGCGGATATAAAAAATGTTCGGTTGCTGGTGGGTCAAGAGACGCTAGGCCAAATCGGGGATGGTGTTTGTATCACGTGGCTATGGCTCGTCGGAGATACTATCGGCCCGGAACTTTTTTTCGCACTTCAAATAAAATCGCTTGCTTCGGTTTTTCGATTTCCTTTCCTTCTCTTCATCACCCAACCAATCGACAATTCCTCTGTCACGTTTCTCCTCAACGAGCTTTTCGCCGTTGTGAACACTTTCCTTCTGTTAGGATGACGATGATGATTCCGTTAGTGATGATGAACAGGACCAATGTGTCTGTCCCCTTGGATCTTTGACCACCAGCCTCAGCAATACACGATGACCTAGCAACGACCGACCAGCTTCTTGCCCAGTTTCTTTTGTTCCCTATCTCCTATATCCCCCCCTCAGTCTCTTGAGACAGTGCAGGGCCACCTAAACACATCGGACGGATAAGCTATATGGAGGAAAAAGGGAGAGAAAGAAACAAACTCAATCAGTTGGACAAAAAGCAGCTGAAAAACAAAAACCCCCCCCCCCCAAAAAAACCACAACATTGCCAGCATCATGCCGCCTCTTTCAATGGCCATCGCATGCATACTTCGTTATTTTTTAATTAAAATCGCAAAGTGGAAGATCAAGCCCCATAACAGTTTTTTAGCAGAGACTGTCGTCTACTCCACCCTACCCCTCCTGGTTTTCTATGGAGCGGTTAGGACTATCTATTATGACGGACATATATATTTGAGATAGAATAGCTTTTTATAGGAAGAATGAATACATATGTGTTTCCAGGTTGATGTTATGTTTGGAGCTTCTCCCTTGCTATGTATCAGTGAGATGATGATCAATGCATGTGTATGCTACGTATCTATTCCGTAGAGTTGCCTACTAATGATGGCATTTATCCCGCCTGCCCCCCCGCTGTGAATATCAATCGATTATCACACTGAAGGCCAAGATCTCCCCAAGAGTGCCAAATCAAGGACAGGAACAGTGGAATTACGGTTTTTTGTAAAAAAAAATCTCATTAATAAGACATCAAGGACGAACTCATCCATACATGAAAAAACAACAACAGAAAAAGACTTAAATAATTATCCCTCCACCACAAGCCAAACGTAGTTGAAAGAAAGACAAGAAGTAAAGTGAAAAGAAAACACCCTACATAAATTCAACCTAGATAATGAAAAGAAAAGAAGATGCCCTCCGGGGTTCCAGGCGCGAGTTGTCATGTTAAGGGGCGTCGTCCTGGTCCCGCCGTGTACGACCACCAGGAGGAACATTTCATAAAATAAAATAAAATCTTCGTCACATAACTATTTCCAATAAACCACACAAACTATAAATAATAACCAAAAACGGGGTAGAAGGGTCGACAGCGGATCGAAGTACGGGGTAGAGCGTAGGGAATCCAATAACCAGGAGATATCAGACATTCAGCCTCCAGCAATGCGCGCGTGACCGCAGACTGGGTTATATCCCAGAGCGACTTCAACAAACACACAGCACAGGGCCAGGAAAGTTAGGGTAGGGAGTAAATAGCCCCATAGGCTCTAAACCTGTTTCTCTCTTCTTGTGTTGGGAGGCGAGGTCGCGGACGGTGAGGAAACATCGGCTTCAACAATTGATATAGAAGGCGGTTGCTATTGTCAACAGCAAAATTTCCCGCATCAATGTCGTCGACGTTGAGATCTTTGAGATTTTCGTAACCACCTAGAGAAGCTCGTTAAATACTAGCCAGATAAGGATATAATGGTAGAGGGGGAATGGAAACAGCATGGAAAAGTGTGTTCTAGCTAGTTTTTAGGGGTGATGAAACTGGATCCCAATCTCACCATTAAACATTGAAACCTCTGAAAGCTCCTCAACGAGGATTTTCGTGTTGTCGTCAAGCTTTGAAAATTTGTCCGGCTCCAAAATTTCTTCAACTTGGCATGTTCGGTGGAAAATGCATCGAAGCTTGGAGTATACGTTTTCCAATTCTTTGAGTTCGCTCATAACCTGCCGACCTACCACCACATCCGCGCCTTGTTGTATTGTCATATGGCAAATATCCACGAGAGACATCTGGGCGGTACCGATGGATATCGCGAGCATAATGACAATGTACACGACATGGCCGGTTCGAATCTTCTTCTTCTTCTCTCTCAAAAGCTTGTCCAGTCCACGGAGTACTTTCTTAGTAAATGAGATCAAATTGCAACAAACGGAATACTTAACAATCTTGTTGACCACACGAGGGACCATCCACTTGGTTCGGGTTTTATCTCGGAATCGCTTTTGCAATTCTTTAAGCCCATGGTTCGGTATGGACAAACAGGTAGACATCATTGTTGATAGAATGGCCATTTTCGTGGCGCATCGCAGGATATCATCGGGTTGTTGCTTGGAGCAGCTAACCGGGCCAAAGGGTTCTGGCACGTTAGACGGTCTAACACCACAGTTCTGATAATAATTGCACGCAACACGCAGGATCTGGCAACTGGCTTCTGGAATAACAGTGTTTTCGCGAACTGTAGACACCCAAGACCCCAACAGCCCTGGAAGTCGGACAATGTCACCCAATACCTTGCCAATATTGAACACAATATCTTTGGTGCCACCCACAGGAAGGATTGGAAGCATTTCCTCCCAAGACACAACTACTGACTCGGCTCCTGGATATGCTGGTTTCAATCTGCGAGCTATCCTAACATTTTCTTGACTCGCAGCAAAAGGCACACCACGAATCCGGATGTCTGGGCCAAATCCAGCAGTGAGTGGGATGGTAAACGCCCCGCGATGTCGCCGGGCAAATTCAGATGCGTAATCTCTTTTCACGCATAGGGGATATATTCGTTCCATCATTGAACCTAACATATATCAGTTAGGCGCGCTGTGAAAGTGGGTTTTGAGGAGGAAGATTCACTTACGCGGGAAAAATATCTCGCAAAAATTCCCGAGATAATCTCGAAAACATTGAACTGAATACAGGTAGTGTCCCCTATTTTTCATGATGTTAAGACACGGGGTGCAAGGCACACCTTCCTCCGAGCACTGTGCAAAACGATTAATATCCAGATGGAAGGCTTTAGGGTGTATGTAAAGTACTTACCGGCCCGTGTTTAATGAAACAGTGCCAACAAGCCCGAACTTTCTGTCCGCCACCCGGGGGGGCCTGGGGATCTTTCATAGAGCGCTGGGTTCCCATCTCTTCCGTACCCATAGATGCAGGGTAATGGTTCGAATAGGAAGCTCTATCACGCCTATTAACTTGTATATTGTCCAAATTCGAACGTCGGTTGGGGCTGACGACCCCAAATTCGGGTTCGTTAAGTGACTGTGAGTTATACTGGGCAGAGGCATCATAATTTGACCCGAGAATCTCGCCAATGTTGTAATGGCCATGAAATGAAGCCTGGCTCTCGGGGAGCCCTAATCCCGGAAGAGACCAAGGTGAAAATCCGAATAAATCCCTGGACGGGACCGCGTCTGTGGGAAGGTTCGAAAGGGGGTCCGGGCCATGTAAAACACCGTCCATAGCATTGATTTCGTCCGCTAAGTTTTAAAAATCAGCATAGTCAATCGCATTGAGACGGAGGGTACTCTTGTTCGTACCTCGATTGGGAGTGCCTAGGAGATCTCCACCTAACCCACTCTCCATAACCCCAGGAGTATTTCCATATGGAGCTTGCTCGAAAGAAAAACCGGAAGATGGTGCTCCACCAGGGCCAGGTTCTTCAGCCACCTCTGATATCAAGGGGGTATAAGCAACTCCAGAGCTATCGTCGAAAAACGATTCTGGGATGGTCGAAGGGGAAGAGGAAGAGGTATCCCAGTATATCTGTCCAGGCGTGAGGTGTGTATCTCGGGCTACGGGCCCATTATTGTAAACAAGCGGGGTATTTTGAGAGTAATCCGGTTGCTGTATGCCATAGTCGAAGATCTGGGGCGATTGAACTGGGAAACCTTGTTGCGAAGGCTTGTTTGCAGTGGGGCTAGATACGTGCAAATATTGAGTAGCCGCATAGTCGTTTAGTTCTCGTTGCTGGGTTGCGTTGGTTTCGTGGGTGTCAGACCACACCCATTCCCTGGATTCTCGAGGGGGGCGAGGGGGACGAGGATGGCGGTTGTTGTTGTCCATGTTGATAACTTGCCGGGGATTCAAGGTAGTCCCGTGGCAGCTATAAATACCTTCGACGCTCAAAAAATCAATATTTCTCGAAAACAGGAAGTAACCAAAACCGTCCTCGAAGGAAAGCCAGGGGGTTGGGGAAGGCGAGTAGTGAGCGTAGACGCCTCAGTGATAGAAATGGGGCGGCAGGAGAATTTAATAAATAAGTAACAAAAGCAGACAAAAGGCCAGAAAAGGGGGGCAAGTCCGTTAGATGGAAACCAACCTCTGTAATAGTCGGGAACGAAAAACAATTAGACTCACCCGGACGTCGCCCTGCAGCTTATCGAATAAATCAATACGCAGAGAGAACAGCACAGCTACAACGCTGCGGGCGAGGCGAGAGCCCAAGATCCAGCGCGACGAAGCTCCAATACCAAAGGTGAGGCGTGAAATCCGGAATAGGAGATGGAAACATAGCCTCAGAGCTTAAAACGTTGGGGAATTATGTATATCCAGCCATCTTGCTCCTAGCATATCAACACCGCCCGGTTACGCCCGGAAAACTTGATAGAGCAAGGGTTTGGCAGAGGAAGCCGCAAGACGAGGCTCCGACGTGGTAATGTATTCGTTGGCAAAGGCAAAAGCGCTGTGGGGACGAAAGGAGGCCATTCAGAGCGGGTGCTCGCCATATCCGGACTTGATTCTCCATCATCTGTCTGCCTTGTCATTGCGTGCAAAACTCGGACTGAGAGGAGGGTGGAGATGAGCTGTTCTGATCCAATGCCCCGCCATTCATGGATGTATCGCTGGTTAGGTCAACTGGGCCTGACTATGTGCTGGCGGTCCTAAGCTGCATCAGGGTTCCGCCAGATGACAGGCTAAGGAACTTACTGAGAACAAACCGCCTGGGCTTGTCTCGACAGACCGGGGGGAGAAGGCAAACGATTGCGACCCAGAGGGCGGATGCGGCATGTTGCTCGAGGCGGGTTCCCTCCCAGGACACGAAGGGGCCGAACGAAATAGGTCCAGGAGGGGAGAAGGAGGATGATATAACCAACCCCTTTTCCGTCCCTCGCCATCGGAGGGGATTGTCAAGGCGAGAGCAGGGCAATTGGGCACAGCTGCATTTCTGCTCGACAATTCTCCCCGCACCGAACAGCGGCCGTTGAGGTGGAAAACCGCCCCCGATTGCTGTGAGTGGTGGCTGCTGCAAGATGTCGGAGCTAGTCGAAGCAGCCATCACCACCCAGACATCCACCGTCCACGGCCCCTCGACCCGACAACAATGCCGCACGAAGAGAGATTGGTCCCAGCACTGCTTCATTGCTGTGTTGCGGCTCTCTCGGCATCTCCATCTATCTCGGTTGATGCCCAAACCTGCTGGCCGGCCGATCTGGTTGCTGGTTGCGCCAAGGGATGGCCGCATCCTGGCCACGCCACGGATTCCGAATACAGGAATACTCTATCCCAGAGAACCAGTTCTGCCAGCTCCGAACAGCCTGAACAGCTATTACTGGGCACTTCGTCCAGTAACCAACGTGGACAGAGTATCCACCAGGACATTCTTTCACTCCCTCCTCTGATGCTAGTCAGGGAGAAGGACGGGCAGTGCATTAACTTTCCGGCTTTCGACCCTCTGCCATCTGCCCAGAGACCGTTTCTGGCCCATCATATGGATCAAATCAATGCCCCGATTCCCGCAGCCACCAGTGCAGGTGGTCGTCATGAAGTCATTTTTTGAAACTCAGGTTCAACGCTGCCCTTCCCGCAAGGTTGTCCGATTGTCCCGCACGCAGCACACGTCACTGCCGTGATGCTTTGGCTGTCAAAGCCAAACCAGGGTCCCAGAAGCTTCGAATATGATGGCATGAAGTTGAATTTGGGATTCAAAACCAGGGCCATTGGCTAGCAGCCCGGCATCCGGCCGGTTAGGCGGAGCGTTTCAAGACCTTCATTCGACGATTGTTTCACGCCCTGATAGGACATCCCCTTTACAGAACACATGTCTCTTTCGTTGGTTTTCTCAACACTGACCCCCAGGAGCAGTAGGATTGGTATTTTCCAGACTTTTCGGTTTGAATATTCTCGAGAAAAAAAGACCTCGTTGTTGGAGCAACCGAAACCCAAGTGTCGGTGAGAGATCGATGCATCCACCCCCGAAGTCACCCCATATCAAGTCTGCTTGACTTCAGAAGCTAGAGATATCAGCTAAGCGAACAGCCAATCGACAGGTAACTGAGGTATAGAAACCAGCGTTAAATCGGAAGAAAGCTTCCTGATCCAGCAAAACTCTCTTCTCCACAAAAAACCAAACCTCAGGCCCATACTTACTTGCCTGCCTAGAGGAAGAAGGCCATCCTGACAAACCCAGAACAAGAAGATAAACATAAATGCCCCCTCTAACGTCAACTCCCAAGAGCATGAAGACGATATTAAATAGAAGAAAAACGGGGGAGGGTCACAAAACCCCACTACATAAATATGCCACATATAACAACTTCTGCCCGGGTGCCCAACCCCTCCTTCTCCTATTCTAATGATTGGACCTCATATGTATGTATGTACATGTACATGTACTATGTATGCAGCCAAAACGAACTCTACATTATTACATGTAAAAGACGATAAGATAATATGACAAAACGGCATATTTATGCAGAATCCCTTTTTCGTTTTCGTCCGCGCTCCGCGACTATGTAACACAAAATACTCGAATTGGGAGATAGATAGATATCTTCCCATCTCATCCCGGCCCGGCACTTGAGCCTCTTTTATGAATAGTCAGTCTATAGCCGGCCTTGTTCTCGCCTCTGGGGGAATGGATATGTTATGTTCACATGCTTGCCATGCAAACAAATAAAAAGCTTCTAAAAACCAATCCAACAAATGAATAGATCAAACATGGACTCAAGACTGGTTAAATTTCTACATAGGAAGATCCCCAAAGGAGGGGGTTGGGCAGCAATGGGGCTCCGTTTTATTATTTACTCCGCATTATGTATGGGCAGAGAACATTGCTACAAGAAACCTATCTCGGCTCCCTGCCCTCCCTTCCAAGGGTTTATTTTATTTCCAGGAAATCCCTTCTCAAGAGCAATCTGTGTGTACTTCCATGGAGAAAATATAGCTATTCATTTGCATATCTGGATAGACAGACGCAGACGCGAACTAGCTGGCTAGCTAGCTACATATTTCCAATATAGATATATCATATGTAAACGAGCGTGGTTGTCAAGAGAACAGAGCAAATCTGTCCCTTGCAGTTGGATGGATAGGCATGTGATGGAAACAAAGCAAAGCAGTCTGAAAGCACTTTGAAAAGCAACTTTGAACTTTACCGTGTCGAAATGAGAGAGTGGCTGATAACGAAAAATGAAAAATGAACTCATATTCCTTCCTCGCCCGAAAACTCAGCTCATGCCCGAAGACTCGGTTTAGTTGTTTATTTAGTAGTCATCGCCGCGGCTAATGACTTCTTTCCCATGGCTATGTAGCAGGATAGTCTATTTTATATCATTCGTCAGCTTGCGTACGCCAAGTACGTTGAATCGGCGATGGAAAGAGCGGCATTTGTTCTCGGGGTGTGTGGGTGCTAGGAGATGTATTAAATCTTACATGTTCAAACTGGGCAACATATGACCCCGGAATATCACTCAGGGGAGAATACGAGTCGACGATCCCGTTGGAAATCAGGTTGTTCATCTAAACGGGCTATAAGTATATGTATATATCAATCAATTGTTTTTGCTTCCAGCTTACTCCAAGCAGGTACTTCTTCACACCCAGCCGATCGAGATATCGACGGCAGAAGACCAGGGTGCCGAAGTTTTCGTCGATGGTCTTGAGGAGGGACCGTGCTGAGGAGAGTCTCAGGTGCGGGTTAGCGGGGGCGTCGAGGTTTCTACCATAGCCGTATATTCCTTTCTATAATTATTATTAGTGTTTTTCATTTCTCCAGCGAGCTGCATCACTGTGACGTTTTGCAACCAATTCCAGCCCGGGAAAAAAAAATCTTTCACTAACATCATCCCACAAATAGCCCTTCCCCGTGCTACCAAAAGTCTCGATGGCAAAGATCTCGCCCTCTTCCATCCTTTGGTTGCTGGAGTTTCTGATGAAGGGGATCTGCTTGCCACCATGTATTTTGTAGCGGAGGATATCATGGCCGGTGATGTTCCTGACTGCTTTCACGGGGAAGGTCTTGCCCTTGATTTCTACCTCGTAGCTTTCCATGGCTTCTTGGATAGCAGCGCCGATGTTTCTCATCCTTGCGTCAATTCCGGCAGCCTATAGAATGTCAAGGACAGGCCCCAGCAATGTAGTTGTTGATTCAAACTCACCTTGATCCCAGAATCCGTTGCATCCTTGACAGATGCAAGAAGGTTATCATAAACCGGGTTAAACGCCATAGTAAACGCGCTATCCACAATCCGTCCATTGACATGCACGCCAAAGTCAATCTTCATAACATCGTCCTGGCCTAAGATGACCTCAGTGGCGCCAGCATTTGGGGTAAAATGGGCAGCAACGTTGTTCAGTTGTTCAGGCAGAGGCCGGTCGGGAAGCCCATTCCCGCCTTCAGGCTATCACCTGGCTCCAAGCCTTGGTGACCAGTCAACGCTCTCACACCATCTTCGATTTCCTCTGCGATGGAGGTCAGGGACTGGCCCGGGCGGATGTGCTGCTGGGACCATTGGCGGACCTGTCGATGGACTTCAGCGGCTTGACGGTAGTCTTTGAGAAAATCATCATCGAAGCAGGTCATGCGGTCCAGATAGCGGGTCTCTTCACCAGTGGTTCGGGCGGTGGTTTCGTTATATTCTACGAACTCGCCTTTCGGGTAGGTTGCAGCTGGGAAGAGAGCTGACAGGGCCACACGAGGAGGAGAAGACTGGGTCACCGCAGTTTGTTGCTTCTTCTTGTTCTTCTTCTTGTTTCGTCTTTTGCGCTTCCTTTTCTTGTCTATTGACAGTCAGTCTCATGGGCGACTTCGCATCCTGGTTAGCCAGACATACCAGCGGGCTCAGCAGTCATCCCGGATGCCTGGGGCTCTTCGAGGTCGTCATCATCGTCGTCGGCGCCATCGCTCTCGCCGTTCGCTTCACCTCCCCCAGAGCCGTGTGCAAAACGGACGGTGTTTGGGTTGGGGACTTCTTTGGGTTTGTCGGGGGGAGAATTGTCCACTTTTAAGGATAGGTTAGTGGAGACCATGGCCCCGACTGGAGATGAGAGGGACTACCATCTTGGTGCGGGTGCTTCCGCTCAGGAGATCTAGATCCCATACTGGTCGAGGCTGGATCATCAGTTGGTTCCTGGGATAGTTGCTATTTGCTGATTCTTGCTGATTCCTGCGATGGATGAAATGATCAGTTTGCTGGAGGTTGCCTTGAGATCATGTTACTAGTTTGAGGAGTTAGTTAACTGGTTGGTTGATTGGCCGCTCATTATCTAGTAGCTTTTAGTTTCTAGCTCAACCACGCCCTCGTGGTTACGGATACAAATGTCCAGAATACCAGCCGGCAAACATTATCTCTCCATCCACAGAGAAGGGGACAGTCCACCCACAGCCATGGAACACTCCAAATGGATATCCATCCCACCTTCCTAATTAGTAGGGGAACAAAAAGAGAAGCCGCGACCACCACCCGGGCCCACAAACGCGATATCACATGACCGCCGGCCCCACCGCCCGTGATTGGCCAATGGCAGCGGCGGGCGAGAAATTCCAGCGCCTTCCATTGGCTGGTGGTGGCGCACCCGGCTGACTCAGCCAGCCAAATGCCGCCATCCCGTTCCCCGGCTGTCTGGCTCCGATATCTTTTTTATCATCTCGACTTCCCCCGAATTCTGCTGCTGCTCTCGTTTTCTTTGCTTTCCTCCGCCAACGCACCGTCTGTCGTTCTCCTGTCCGTCTCCCCTCCTCCATTCACAGCCATGGCTTCTGCCGCTAGAACTCTCCGCGCTTTCGCTCGCGCAACCCCCGCCAGCGCTTCCTCCTCGGTCAGAGCTTCCGCTGCCCGCAATGCCCGTTTCAGCCTCCCCGCCCAAACCTTCCGGGCTTCTGGCCGCAGAGGATATGCCTCAGGCCCTGAGGCTGGCAAGTCCTCTGGCTCGTTCTACCTTGGTCTCGCCGCCGTTGCTATCGGAGGTGCTGGTGCTTTCTACTATGTCAACGCCGATGGCCTGAACGCTAGCGCAGAATCCAAGGTCTTCACTCCCACCAAGGACGACTACCAGAAGGTGTACGACGACGTTGCCAAGCTCCTGGTCGAGAAGGACGAATATGATGATGGCAGCTATGGACCAGTAAGTCTTTGACTGTCAATGTGTTATTGTCTGACGGATGCTGATGTCTACTCTTATTTCAGGTCCTTGTCCGCCTCGCCTGGCACGCAAGCGGCACCTACGATAAGGAGACCGGAACTGGAGGAAGCAACGGTGCGACTATGCGCTTCGCTCCCGAGTCTGACCATGGCGCCAACGCTGGTCTGAAGGCCGCCAGAGACTTCCTCGAGCCAGTTAAGGGTATGTAAACGACACGTATACAATCAATAGTTGCAGTAACAGATACTGACAGGTCCTGATAGCCAAATACCCCTGGATCTCCTACGGCGATCTGTGGACTCTTGCTGGTGTCTGCGCCATCCAGGAGATGCAGGGTCCCGTCATCCCATGGCGCCCTGGCCGCCAGGACAGAGACGTCTCTGCCTGTACCCCCGACGGACGTCTCCCTGACGCCTCCAAGAACCATGACCACATCAGAGCTATCTTCGGACGCATGGGCTTCGATGACCGCGAGATGGTTGCCCTCAGCGGTGCCCACTCTCTTGGCCGCGCTCACGTAGACCGATCCGGTTACGATGGACCATGGGACTTCAGCCCTACTGTCTTCACCAACGAGTTCTTCAAGCTATTGGCGAATGAGAAGTGGTCCTGGAAGAAGGTACGCAGAACTGCAATCTCAATCTTTTACTGGAGTCTAGCTAACGGTGACTAGTGGAATGGCCCTGCCCAGTACACCGACAACAAGACCAAGACTCTCATGATGCTGCCTACCGACATGGCCCTGGTCAAGGACAAGGTCTTCAAGAAGCACGTTGAGAGATACGCCAAGGACAGCGAGGTCTTCTTCCAGGAGTTCTCGGATGCCTTCGTCAAGCTCCTCGAGCTTGGTGTCCCCTTCGCCTCCAAGGCTGAGGACCGATACCAGTTCAAGTCTTCCGAGTAAATAGCCCGCCTCTCGAGACCTCCTCCCTAGCCTGCATAGCGCGGCATCATTTATTAGCGTTCGATATCCCTTCTAGAATCTACTAATTTATCTCGTCCTGGCACTGTGGCGCCACACTTTCCTTTGTCGTCTTCCCCCCTTTTTTTTTCATTGCTCCTTCATATGTCAAATTTAAATGCATACACTAGACAGATCTCCACTCCCTTGTTTCGGTTTGACTTTGCGGGCTGTGATTTTTCTGGCAATGCCCTTGTTCCTTTTGGCTGTACAATATCTTTCGATGTTTTCAGGTGCTTTTTCCTTTTTGAAGCAGGATAGAGAAAAATGGAGAGAGCAAGAACGGACAGACCAAAATGGGGTGGATAGATATCTGTAAGATTATCGTTTGCCGGACATCTATTGGTGGACTAAGGCATTAAAAATTTAGACAAAAAGAATTGAACATGTTGTGACTTGGGTTTATTTCCCCTAGACTTTGTTCACAGTAGTTGTTGAATAGAATTGCCGAATGTGACCTCAGTGGCGGGGACCCCTGGCTGCAGCCGGCGATCCTAAAAAAAGTTTCATAGCTCAGTCCAAGACAACTTCCCTCCCCCAAACCACGACGACGACAAAACCGCCTCCAACAACCCTCTCAAGATACCCAACATGCCCTTGGGATACCCCCAATAATGCCACATCTCAGCTTCACCGCACAAACTCACAACCAACCCTCGACCCAACCCTCCTCATCCCCGCCATCACCGCAACAATGACCCCCCCACCACCAACCCACTACTCAATCCTCAACATCCCCTACCCACCCCGCCACCCCCTACTCAAACAAGACCTAAAACTCGCATACCACCGCGCCCTCCTAAAACACCATCCTGATAAAGACAAATCTCGCTCCGGGACGAATACACCCACGCCCACGCCCACACCAACCCCCACCTCCACGCCAAGTCACAGCAACGGCAACTCGATATCGACGAGTATACATAATAACAGGACAGATAGCGGGGCGGATATCAATGGCGGAGACGGTGTTGAGAAAACCACCTACACAATCGACCAAATAACCACCGCGTACAAAACCCTCTCGGACCCCGTGGCGCGCGCGGGGTATGAGCGGGAACTACGGCTGGCACAACAATCTGGGCTGATAAATAATAACGTCCATACTGCTACTACTGCTAATGGTGGGGCCACAGGAGATGATACAATGTTCCGAACCGGTCTGGAGACTTTTGATTTGGATGATATGACTGAAGCGGAAGCTGGCGATGATGGTGGGATATGGTACCGTTCGTGCCGGTGTGGTGAGGAGCGGGGGTTTTTGGTGTCTGAGGAGGATTTGGAGAGGGAGGTGGAGAGGGGGGAGGTGGTTGTGGGGTGTGTTGGGTGTAGTTTGTGGGCGAGGGTGGTGTTTGGGGTTGATGAGGGGGAGGGGGAGGAGGGGGAGGAGGGGGTTTCGTGATGGGGTGGAAACGGGGGATGGTTACGCTTGGGCGGACTGTTTCTGGTTTTGAGATACAATACAAATTGGGTGGTGAGTCGGGTTAGTGTCTATGGCTATGGCTATGGGGTGTGGCTGCTACGAGGAGGCATAGGCAATGAGCCGCCTGGTTGATAGGGATGTTAGGCCTTGATTCGACATGGCTTGCGACAGGTGGGAGGGTATACATGGCCCTGTTTCCCATGCACTGCGCAATGGTGTTCGACATCACAAGGGGATATTCCCCTCCCGTTGTCGGAGGAATCGTTGGTAGGCTTTGTAGGTTCCAAAGGCGGAGAGATGTCCCTCCTTCAGGGGGGGTTACGCTATTGGGGAGGATGAGAGGATAGGATGGTTTGGAACAAGATATTGAGATTTGGTCAGAGGAGAGGGGAATACGGGGTTTTATATCGTTCCATGCCGCTACTTATATAGATTTGGATAGATAGAGGATATTTGATTTGCGGATTCAAGGATTGTTGACGGGATATATATAAAGAACTATTCAGCTATCCATATATATCTGGCACTTGTCGCAATATAATAAATATTACGAGCATATTACTCTCAATCCTAGAGCCATTCTACCTAAACAAAAAGAAGAAAGAAAAAAGAAAAGCTACAAACCCTCATATTTATGCCCTCGCCGCCCCCTCCACGTACATACCTGAACAAGTTTGGCACTTTTGCTTACACAGCAGCTCACCAACCACGCCGGCCTGTTCTCGACCAAACCACCACCAACCACCTCGTCCTTCAACCCTCACAACCTCCCCATCCCCAACCCTTCAAGATGTCAAAAATAACCACCATATCGTCGAAAGAGCAATTCTCCCAGCTCCTCAGCTCCTCCACCATCGTCATCGCAGACTGTAAGCATGCTTCCAACACTCTCGCCCGTTTGCCTACATCATACATACCCCTCCATACCCCTCCACAACCTGACCTCCATCCGGACAGCTGCAAAGACAGCGCCTCAGCGTAGAGGGAACAGTTTGCAGACCAGACGCAGAAGAAACTAGTTTACTAACATACTGCTTTTCGTGAGATAGTCTTCGCGGAATGGTGCGGACCATGTAAAGTGATCGCGCCCGTTTTCGAGCAGTTGGCAAACAAGCTCTCCCGCCCCAACAAGGTCACGTTCACGAAGATCGATGTCGACAAAAATCAGGAGGTGGCTGCGGCCTACGGGGTCTCTGCGTAAGCAATTAACTCCTCCTCCTCCTCCCATTTACTTGTCGTGTCGTATGGCAGCTTCATGGTAGCGAGGCTGTTCAAATCAAGATACACTAGCTAACTCTACATCCATGTGCGATTCCAGCATGCCCACCTTCATAATCTTCAAAAACGGCTCCGTCGCACACTCCATCCGCGGTGCAAACCCACAGCTCCTCATGGCGAAAGTCCAAGAATTCGCCTCAACCTCCGACGGCAACAACGGCAATAGTGGTGCTGCTGAATCAAGCGGCGAGGCAGGCGGCAGCTGCTGGCTCGGTGGCAGCACACCAAAGGGCTACTCGGAGATCTCAGACCAAATCGAAATCAAGGGCATTGACCTGCTAAACTGCGACAACGAGATCGGACCGGGTAGGAGCCTTTTTGCGCCAGAGAAGCCGTCGGGGCTTTCTGCAGCGGGCGGTGGGAATGATGGTAAGGGCAAGGGGAAAGCCTCGACGACGGCGGATTGGGTTGAGAGCGATACGGACGAGCAGCTCATGCTGTACATGCCCTTCCAGTCGTCGTTGAAAGTGCATTCGTTACAAATCACCTCTCTCCCACCTGCTGCCGCTGGTGAGGATGATGAGGAAGAAGTCCCCATGCGCCCCAAGACGATCAAGCTGTATACGAACCGTGCGCATATTATTGGCTTTGAGGATGCGGATGACGAGACGCCGACGCAGGAGGTCGAGCTTGGGGCCAAGGATTGGGATGCGAAGACCGGCACGGCGAATGTTGAGCTGCGCTTTGTCAAGTTCCAGCGGATTACATCGTTGGTTGTGTATTTTGTTGATGGGGATGGGGATGGTGAGCGGATTCGTGTTGATCGTGTGAGGATCTTTGGAGAGGCGGGGGAGAAGAGGGATATGGGGAAGTTGGAGAAGATTGGGGATGAGGCAGGGGAGTAAGTTAAGTAAGTAGGGCTGTTAAATGATTTGCGATAGAGGGAGTGAGCACCGGCAGCTAGGAGGCTATGAAGAATTCCTATGGTGGCTTGCTGTTTGTTGGTGACATGTTATGAACCTTTTTCGCTATGTATGGTCACGGAAGCAATGGATTGAGCGAATTCATGAAAGATAGAGCTATCTTGCAACAAGGATATTTTCATTGAAACAGCTTCCTAGTCTATCTATATAAGCCAGCATCATCGTGCAAATGGATCACACGAAACGCGAGCTCAACACAAAAGACACACACAAAAAACACATAAAAAAAGAATCTGTCCGATCCCAAACCAAATGGTCATTCCTCAATCTCGACGGAACCCCTAAAGGAACCCCCGAGAGCAAAAATAAAACAACCAATAAAGTACGAATCGACGTTGCAATATCATTGATCTGTGACGCAGCCGACACCTTTTCAAATATACATCACGGAAGGTGAAAAAGAACAATGAAAAGCTCACTACTGTTAAACAGCAGGCCTAGGTTCTTCTTCGATGTCCAGGCAACACGGGTTGATGGCTGCGTCGCCGCACGAAGAAAGAAAAGAAAAAAAGAAGAGGAAAAGATTCGCTGGTGTTGGAGGTTTTTATATTTGGTGGTTGGTGCGTGGGTGGGTCGGGGGTGGGGGAAGGTTTTTCCGGTGGGACGAGGGATGGATTGGGTTTAGCGTGGTTTTGTGAATATCAATTGGCAATTGATCAAGGACGAGGGCGACGATGAGGATGAGGGTGTTGGATAGGGGGGTAGGAAGGGGATATTGCTCTATTGAAAAAAGATACTCTACTCCTGTAATAACCGTCTGGCTCTCTCTCTCTCTCAGTCAACATACCTCTCGCAAATATCTACGAAAGAAAATTGTCCGAGGTAGAAGATGACGTAATACCATCCAAGCGAGTCTCAGGGCCCAAAAGGTAAAAATCTCTGCCACACAACTTTTCTCTTCTTCTTCTTCCTTTTATTATGGCCGATGATGAGCGATGCACGACCATAATAAATGGTTGTGTATCAATTTTTATAATAGGAAGAGGATGAATGCCCACTACTTTGTGAGCTTGATATCACCATGACACACTCTGAGGCTATTTTGTTATTTTTTGGTTTTTGCCATTGTTTCTCTTGTTTTCTCGCCCTTCGATTTTCTTCGCGTCCACGACGCGTCGTATACGGATGATGGAGGTGGGAGTGAGGTATTATATGACGAGATTTCTCATTCTCTCGTTCACGGGACAGTAATAGTTTCCGTCCCTCGTCGATGTGGTTATGTGGCTATGTGCTGAGAGTGTCAGCAGCTATCGAAATCATGAGGCCGAGATACTCATTTGTGCTTGTAACCCTCAGCATATATTCTTATCTCTATTGTCCTAGGTTTCTGCCACATAGCAGCATGCCGCCAGAGCCCGCGACCGTTGACTGGTCCCGGAACCTGGAATATGGATGCAAGGACTCCTGGGGATGATATGATGTCCTGTGAAAGAACCTTTCCGAGTGTTGTCTCATGGCAGATGGATAATGATTACGCACCGTCGCGCAATCTATGATGCCGGCTCTCGTAGTTCGTTACTACGTCTTTTGGGACTGAATGATATATCGTTGAGCTCGAATGACTGTGGGCTAAAGCATTGCAGATTTGATAGTTTTAGCAAGTCACAATATAACCAACCGAATATAACTATTACTCACACCTGCTGCTCCTCAGCATTATACTGGCCCTGTACTCTCGTTCGTTTGCCCTCTAGCACCATCGAAACCTACCTGTCGATGAGTGCCACGGCTGTGCGGTTTCCCCCAGCTAGACAGGCGCCGGGAGAGTCTGAAAAACAATCGTTTCTGTTCTTAGGCCTCAACCAATGTAACATAAAATGCCCAAGGTCATCCGAAATTCGCCAAAAGCACATCACATCATGGACACTCATGTCCGTTTAGCCCATGTATAATCACATTGCAGGTATTCATTTCAACCTGCATTAATGGCCGCATAGTCAATGGAGCTGAGGAAGCCTAAAATTGGGACCATCCTGCCTGATACCATCATGGCTGTGTGAAGTAAACATGAATTCTGGATGCATACGATATTTCGGTCATGAAAAACAACTGCATATCAGTAAAAAAGATAGCAGGGCTCGTCACCAAACTAACGAAGATACTGTCTGGCAGTGTCTGCACGAGATTGTGGGGAAAGCTTGCGGGATTTCTTTTCGGCTCTGATGTGGAAAATCATGGCGCTGGTATGGATCCGATAGAGCATCTTTATTTGCTTGTTTATTAACGTGCTGTCGGAGGGTTTGGAGCCGAAAACTGGGTCCTCCTTCCCGGTTCCTGGAGAAAAGCCGCGGCGCTGAGACCTGAAGGGCCCAGCAAAAGGAAAGCCAGGAACATTTGCTCGAAACAGCCTCTGGGTGGGATGACCATTATCCATTCTTTTGAAGCTGTTTATGTAGAAGGAATAGTGCTAATGGATAACATGTTTTTGTTGTGAGGGCGGTGGGAGTGAGAGTTGCCGTCGGATAATGATATCAGTCCGAGCTTATGAAGATGAGCTTAGACAAGGAATCAAAACCCCACATTATCTTTGGCCGATGGCCCATGGGTATTCCCAGTGCATTTCTTGGTTCTGCTACTGCGTAGTTTATTTAGTGTGGTGGTCTGTTCTATGGAGACGGGCCGCCACAGCATTGATGAACCCAGAAGCGAGGGTAGCGGTATGGGGAATATGGGGACGCATTTCACTAGTAAATATTCGTTTTGCGGGGAACTGATAGACGGTGATAGCTCGGACAAATTGTTTGCAAAAAGGGATGCCTTTTTTTTGTAAGTGTTGTAGTTGAGGACCCTCCGCTGAGGCAAGTCATTGGAAGTCTCATAAAAGGGATCGGATATGTATACACACAGGATTGTTGAAGGATAGCATACTTGCCTTGGCGTATTGACCGTTGGCTCATCATTCTGTCTCGCTCAGTTTGATTGGAAATGGAAAGCTTGTTTCTCACCTGGCGGTCATACAGAGACTCGCTTTAGAAGTTGATTGGGTGTAGCTGAGAGGCCCTATGGCCATACCATGGTGAGATATCAAGACCCGTGAACAGAGATGGAACGAGGCCAAAGGACACTCTGGTTTTCAAATCCAGGACACGGAGAGATAGACATTGGGACAAGCAGTACCATGTAGATCCCATATCCTTCCAAAACCCGGCACTCTGAGAAAGTTGGTAGGGTTAGAGAGACAGATTCTTCCAGTTCGTACCGGGGGTGTAATGGCATGCTTTCCTGGACAGGTTGAGCATGGCTATAAGAGCTGAGGCCATTGGGCACCATCCATCTCTTCTCCGCCCAAGTCTTTCTTCCCTGTGAAATTCTGGTTGGTTGATTTTCCCTCCTGTTGCCTCTTCTCTTGGACTAAAGGAGCATAAGGTAAAATAATGGAGGCCAGAGCCGGGGTGGAAATCCAAAAAGGCCACATGAGATCTCATTAAATCTAGTGATGCTCATGACTCTTCCTAATAGCTCACATTTGTTCTTTTCGATCAACCTGCCCGACTGAAGCGGTAAATCTTCCATCCTATGCAGCAACAGCACACGCAGTCCAGGAAGGTCGTGGTTGGGATCCCACTGCATGGTGTAAGCTCGTCGGGTAAACTAATATAGAAGATATCCTGGCTTGGTCTGTTGGTGATATGCCCTCGAAGACAGCGGTGCAATCAGGGAGTTGTGTCGTTTTGTCACCGCCGTACTCAAGGGGTTAGTTTAAAGTTGGAGGGTTGACCACACATATCCTCTCGATTTTGTGGCTCTGACAACTTCAAAATTGATAGCTTCACGCTCTCACGATAGGCTCTCCTTGCTTCCTTTAGGGATCTCCTAGACGGATGTACCTGGCTTTGTAAACTTGCCTTGCCTGATGTGAGCACAAGCCCCCACAGGAAACAAATTGTGCACAGCATTTTCGGGAAGGTTCTCAACCCCAGCAACTCCAGAGTCAGAAAGATATCCACGATAAGACCAGAGGCAAATCCGCACGGAGAGTTGAATCTATAGGCATTTTGAAGAGCATCCAAGAATCCTCCAAACCATATCTGTGAAGCGCCAATGTGGATCTCCTATGTATGAAAAACAGTAGTCTAGAAGACTATCTTAAGAAATCATCCCACAAGCCTAGATGTTCTTGGGAAATTTGCTCGCAAAATGGTGGAGGCAGTGAATTACATCCATGGGAAGGTGATTGTTCCTTTGGACATGGCTGTCCGCCATCGACCGCTCCTCAAATATTCGATCAACTGATATCGAAGTATTTTCTATGGAGATATGAGGTGCCCAGGTTGGAGGACACAGTGGATGGTGCCCAAAGTGATCTTTTTGCTCCTGCTTCGACAATGTATGAAGCATTCTTCAAAAAGCAGCCATCTTGGGGTAAGCAAGATGATGAAACAGAGGATCTTTCCGGGAGGGGTGTTCTCCCTTGCTCCGATGCCAGCTTCCCTTCCCTTGATGAAACCATCTTCCATCCGTACCGTTTGAATCCTCACTGCCTTGGACAATAGGAATGGCTGCCTGTCAGCACACGATACAATGTCTTGGGAACCATGCTCAGTTGGATGTAGGAGGAGTAAGAAGCCAATGGATGTGTGCAGGCCAATGCCACTGTCTGAGATGTCTAGATATATGACATCCAACCGTGTCTGAAAAGATTCTCAGCAATACTTGCAGCCGGACCACAGATGGCGGCCAGTGTCGAAGATGCCTTGTACAAACATACAAGGCGCGCAAATGGGAGCTTGTTCAAGCACCGGAACATTTTGATGTCTTTCAGGACAGGAAAGGGCCCTGTTTGGTTGGTATCAGTTTGAGTCGACAACAAGATATGCATTTAAAGTCAATAAGAAGGTTAGTTAACCTGTCGTCCCCCACAAGTCAATCAGTGGGATAAGAGCAATACCAAGCAAAGTGACCATTTGTTGTTCAATTGTCAAAAAATCTGGCGGAACCCAATGCTTTCAAGATAGATGGACCCATCGAGGGCAGCAGAGGAGCTCACCGCGAGGGTGGCTCAAACACCTAGCCAATCGCTCAGATCTTCCTCCTCGCTTCTCTGGCCCCCTGCAAACTCTTTCCAGGACCGGTGGTCTGGCGAGGAAGATTCCCGAATCCTACCCCATATTCTGTTCTCCAGATCGTCCCGCTTGGCTCTCCCACTTCTCGTATCGGAATCTGATGCTCGAGAAGTACCCTAGCAGAGTTTAAGATTACAGATTGTTAAAAATAAACACGGCCATCCTGAAAAGCCAGAAAAATATATTGTTTTTCGCATGGATCTGGTGAGATCAAAGGAAGGATTCATTCAGGAAGAGCAACGAACAACGGCAGAGACCCTGTCAAAGAAATATTTGACAAGAAAGCTTCGAAAAAAAAGAAGCCACTCTCGAGTCTCGATATTTGCCCAAGCGATCGGCCCTCGCCAACCCCAACCCTGGACAAGATAATTCATCCTCTCATGCATGAAGCCCTTTTTGATCCCGGATTTTTAACGTTTTTTCCACTAGTTCCTGACGCTTAGATGCCGCTAAACAAGTCAAGGAACGGGATATTCACCGCGGACTACCACTGGTGCGTTTCATCTTTTGCTGGGGCCGGGGTGGCATCTGTTATCTGTGCAGGGTGGAGCTTTTCTTTTGCTTCTCCCGACTGGCCGCCGAGATATCAGCCGGGAAGAAGCTTTCGGTTAAACCTGCAGCGTTTGAGAGATGGGAAATTCCCCAGACAGCGGGTTTATCTCCAGCGTTCGGTAACTAGTTCTGCTAGTCCCGGTCACTGTGGGCTAGGATTTCGGATGTTGCTTTGGGAGTCTGGGTGAAGCCACTACAAGTGACAACGGGCATGGCTTCATCCATCCCTGCGGTGGTGGAGATAAAAATAAAAACCAAAGGAAATTCATCTTCGAATCAGCAAGGAATCTGGAAATCTGCTCTTGGAGAACAGCACCAAAGTGAATGCACCCCGGGCCATAACTTGGGACGATATTGAAACTTGCCGGTGTCTGGCATCACAGACTGACCCATGCCACCACAGGGGTTATGTGTTTCCTGGATTTCTCTTGTCTCGACATTTCATCAGAAGATGAACAACTGTCTGTCTCTTGGGGTCAAATCCTGAATGATGTTTATTCTTCTATTTGTGTTTAGATATGGCAAGAAAGACAGAGAGAATCATCGCGCATCGAGAGCCGGAATTAATTTCAATATCTGCAGCGGTAATTCATGCCATGCCCGAAATCCGAAAGCTATTCAAATCCTCATGGCGGTGTGTTTCCTGCAGCAATCGTGAATGACGATGTGATGACATCGGCTTGAGTCGCATTTTCACATCGCCCGCAGTCTGCAGATGACGAGGCATGCATCATCTTAGAGGTCTCAAATCCGATGCCCGCCTTATGGCACACGGATAATCCTCCGTGCATATAAAGCACGATCGTTCCTTGCATATACATAAGGCATTTGAGTACGTGCGTGCATACTTCTAATCGATACCTACCTACCTACCCACACCAATCGTGTTACGCCTGAGCATTTATCGGTATTAGAAGATCGTATCGTATATCTGTGCCAGATAAGACATGCAGCAGGCACAGAAGTCGCACAAAGAGGGGGGATGACGATAATCAAGCCCGGGTCTGATTACACCGTCCTACATTACGCGCAGAAGACTGGAGGAAGCTTTGCTACCTTCCTGATCAATGCTGATGCGGCATCTAGATAATATGCTGTGGAACGTTTGGCAAACTCGCACACAGGCACAGGCACAGGCACCAGATATTACTTTTCTACCCCTCTATGAGGGGCATGATGGGCTATCTCGATCGGGAACCGGAATTCCCTTCTCGAGTCTTCTTGGCGCCTGGTCGGGTTGGCCGCTGCTCGATGTCAAGTCGTACAGCCGTTTTTACGCTCTCCTCGGCGCTCTCTAATCGGGGAATCTATCTATGCAAGGTAATGCAATGCATATACAATTCATATGTGCATAAATGCTACTATCCGGTGGATGTGTGGTTTCCTTTTTGTGGCTGTCCATTCTCCTGGAGAGGAAATTGGTGATCTTATTACTCGTCGACTGAGTACTCGGGAGCGGGGAAGAATTGATTGAGACCGAGCGTGTGTTCAATGCTGGAGGCCAAATCGAGCCATCCATGACAGGACCTGGTGCTCTGGATATGAATTCGAGGCAAAAAATTCCTCAGCCTTCAAGTTCCCAACGCCTGGGTGCGCTGCCATAGCCCAAAAAATGGCTACAGGACTTGCTCTGCTGTGACAAATCCCCCACCCAATAGCTTTTCTCCGTCAAGATCCAAGCCAACCCATTGTTCACTTGTCTCAAGCAGCTGAATATACCAGACTGCCGGGACACCCAGAATAGCGGCTCATCAATCGCTCGGACGTTGTTCAATGTCTTCCATACTTTTAATATTCCTGACATATCAGATTTCCATACAACTTCCCGCGTTTTCAGCTCCTCCGCCTGCGCACCGACCAGAGTTCCGCCATCTGGCTGCGAGTCTGCGACAAAGAGATCGCGGGAAGCGGATAGGGTCGAAAAAAAGTTAAAATCCATCGATTCGACGTCGTGTGTTTGAGGAATGTGAAACGCCACAGGGACCTCTCTTCCATCAGATTTACACAAACGCACGCACGCACGCACACACGCCTCTCAAGCAACTCATGTGTGTCGATCACACAGGAACCATTTCCTGCCACATTCCATATCACCAGTGATCTCATTGGGTGCGGCTTGCGGAAGAGGCCTTTTATCTTCTTCCCACTCGACCACACAAGCACCCCGCATGCTGTTTGTTCGTGGCTCATTTGGCCGATACAGAAGAAAAAATTTTTCTTGTCTCAACTTTTGGAATTCCTTTTGTTTTACTTTTCTTTTTCCCCTGTGTGATAAAGAAAAATAGAAACACCAAGTAAGAATGGACTGATCAACCCCGTTCGAAAATTCGAACCATTCTCAAGTGCCGGGCTCCCAACTTCCAAGACCCGGAACTAGGGCTCCCTGGTCCCCGTTTGATATCGCCGTTGTTGAGCGGTCGTTATTAGGCGCTAGGACCCCCGCGCGGACCCTGGTTAGTTAATCAACAAGGGCCGGGATTATTGTTGCTTTGTTTTTAACGGCTTGACCCGCCCTAACTAAAAAAATCCCTCGAAAAAACTTGAAAAAGGTGGCTGGTTCTGGCTGGGTTTACGTGAGCCGAAGGATCGGGTTTTTTGTGGTGGTTCGTTCATGTTGATCACTTCTTCTTGTGTTCTCTTTTCTTGATAGGATGGGATCATGGCCCATGGGAGGGGTCCTGGGCGGAGGATGGGGGGAGGAGATGATATGTGGAGGAAGAGGCTCCGGACATAAAGACAGGGAGAGGCGGAGGGAGCTCAGATAAGGGATCGAAGAGTTCATGGCAGGCTGGGGAGGGGAAGGGAAGGGAACTCGTGTTTCTTTTCTCCCCTTTCCTTTAATTCTGCTTCGTTATGAAGCTGGTGAAAGCGACCCATCCCATCAATGATCAATTGGTGCTCCACTCGAGTATCTATGTCAACCCCACCCACTCCAGCCAGCTACAGAACTGCCTATCCTTCACTCTCTATCCGTACATATCAACCGATCAACTGATAAGATATTTACCCCAACCTGAGCACGCACTTAATAAATGTATGACTCCAAACTACATCCCAAATCGCACCAACCGTCGCACATGTCCGACCTCATCGTCTTTCCATCCATCATTCTGGTATCCTCTATCGGTACATACATATCGGTATCGATAGCCGATTTATCGTATCGATAACTACATACTCCGTACTCTGTACATGTCGTGTAGTTAATGTATGTATGCGTGTAACTACAGTTCTACAAGGCAAGATTGTCGATCCCATCCCATCCATTCCATTCTAGTCTGGTTTAGACATCTCGCATTGCCCATGTGCTAGATATTTATGTATCTATGTATGTAAATCCATGACGGAGAGGCACAGCTCGGTTTTCCCTGGAATCTAATCATTGGAATTAATCAGATATGAAAACGAACGGACTGACCATCTCGAATACTATCTTGTGAGCTAAGGGGGTACATATGTTAGCAAGGTTGATTCTTACCAGCATGCTTGAAAGTTATATATATCCCAATCCCCATCCCAAGCATGAGAGATCACCATCCATATATATTTAAAGTAAACCAACACACGGATTGAGATCATATATCAACCAGCACGAAACCCCCAAGGCCAAGGATGTTAGTTCTTATTTAACGGCCCTGTTTCATGCATACATACATACCCCTCCCCCCTCCCCCCTCCCCTGTCAAAGCCTCGAGGCTAAACCAGGAATAAATAACAAAAAAATCACTCGCAATCTTAAATCTACTGGTAGTAGCTAGTATTACGTAGATAGCCTTGTAAGTTCTTGCCCTCTAGATCCCCATCCCGCGAGGGGTAGGGATACAATTATAGATCTGGGAGGGGGGCCTTCCCGGCTCCCGCCGGCATTTAATATATTGGCGATATATTATGACCAACGAGAGGAGAGGGATATATTAATAACTAATTAAATTGATGACCGCAGCAGTTCTCAGCATTTCATGTTTATTTTATTTTTATTTTTTTCATGCGTTCATTTCTCGATTCGCACTGGTGAGGGAGAAGAGAGAGGGGTGTGCAAGGGGTTTGGAGATGGCATTTTATGTGTAGTTATTTACCAGATTCATGCAGGTTTATTCCTTTTCGTTAAGGAATCGTGTAGCGGGTCAAGGAGCAAATAGTATTCTACAGTAGTAGGAGTTGTTCATGCGCGTGTCCGTGGATTTGAGTATATTATTTACTACCAACAGATTATTGAAATTCAAGTGGAAACGTGAAAAAAACTATGTATCCCAGCCAGGCTAGGCCTGAATGCAAGGAAGATAGATACATAGATGGCAAAGTGGGACGAAAATAATAATCGAATTATCGTGATTCTTTTCAGATTCGATGTCAGATTGGAAGGTCGTAGGGAAAGATTTGGAATTGGTTCTTTTCTTCCTCTGCATAGCCTATCATGAGGGACTGGGAGGAAATAGTTTCAAACGATTAGCCGCTCCGCTGTGATTTGTCTGTCTGGCACACGATCAGTGTTCGAGAATATTATTGTGGTGATGATGGTGGTGGCAATCGATGAGAGAACTATTCTGCTGTAACAACCTCGAGTCGATTGCAAAATCTGTGGGACAGTGATGAATCATTGCCCCGCCCTCTTGTCAGAGCATGAGGTCAGTTTTTATTAGATATTCTATTGATTTGCGATCCCTCGTTTGAGCAACGTGCATACTGGGTTGGTCCAAACAGAAATAAGAACCTTTTTTTTTTTTTTCACTCCGTCCCTTTGATTCCTGGGGTCGGATGAGTCCAGTCCATTATTGTAGAAGGACCCTGGGCGACAATAATAATGAAAAATGAGGACCCGTGGGGTTGAGCTTTTGTGTGGCTATTTTTCACGCTTTGAAGATTTGAACAATGCGGGATAGAGAGCAGGCTGATTGGCACCTCATAAAATAGCCAGAGAGATGTCTGAGGTGAATGCAGAAAAGTGCCCGTTTGGAACCGCAGAGTTGTCAAATAAGATGCCGGTAGAAGAGTGTGGCGGGGGATGGAATCATGGATGCAGCCGCTGTGATCAAGGCATATTTTGCATATCTTTCTTTTCTCTGTTTGAAGTTTGAGCACACCATCCACAGATCCCAACCCGCACCCAAATGGCAAAACCCAAAGGTTCCCAAGCGCCCCTCGTATCCATAATAATCCCAGACCATGCGGGTTCCTCACGAGCCGGCGGGCATGATAGTAACGGTTAGTCCAAGCGTGAATCCCCAGCGACACGATGAGTGGTTGACAGGTGCAGCAGCGGCACAAATTGGGCCTCAGCAGCCACGGCCATTGGCGAGCTGCCGGCGGACCTTGCAGCCCACTGGCGGATCCTGGGCGGCTTCGGGCATTGTGTGTGGACGAGACGAAGCGTTGTCCAACGACCAGTCGGATAGCGCAGCTGGACGGACACCCGGCTCACCGTCATCTCGAGCAGTCGAGGAGGTCGAGGATGAGACCAATCCGCCCTTGCGTCGCCCCTCCGCATTTACCCACTGCCATTGCTGGGGGCAGAGGCTGGTGCCACAGACTACAGACGACAATTCTGAGGTCTCCCAATCTCCCACTGGCTCAGTGGCTCGTGCCTGGTTCCACTCTGCTCTGTGCCCATTAAACATTATGGTTTGCGCTTGTTCAACCAGCACCCAGGCGTAAACTCCAAGCGGACTAGGCCAGTGCTCTGGGACCCATCGGTATCTCTGGAGTCTCTGGAGGGACATGGGCATGGCTCGCTACCACTTGTATGTTTTCCCTCGGTCAAACCACGCTGGCTGCTGGAGTATGGACGGACGCGATGAAACCCTCCAGAGACATGATGCCACCGCTCAGCACAGCGGTGTCTGTCTGCCATGCAGACCCGTCGGCCGTGCGTCAGGTCAGGATATTGCTATTGCTACTGTATTTTATTTATTGTGTGGTTTCTTTTGAGTGGTATGAATGACTCTCGTTGAATTCTACACAGTAACTACGTCCGGAAGTCTGAGGGCCGCCAACCGCACGGCAGACTCTGGAGGGATCAACTGGGATCACTGGGATCAGCAGTGGGATGGGGTCAGCAAGCGTGCGTCGTGCTGCGCCATCCTCCCGACAGTCGCCCCAGAGTCCCAGACCAGGCCAGGGTGCGTGGAGAGGCACTGGACTTGTGGTTGTGGTCTGGGGCTGGTGGGCGAGGGCCGCTGCTGTGCTGCTGCTTGGCTGCTCTGCGGTCTCTGCGGTGGCCGTCGTCTGGTCGAAGTTAGTCGTCGTAGCTCATAATGTCCGTTCGTTAGGCGGAGACTGTGTAGGCTGCTCATACCATACACCACCTATCGCTCTTTTATCCGCCCGCCCTCCACCGCCCTCGTTTCTTCTTCTTCCTCCCACCACAGGCCGTCTCTCTCGTTTGTCGTGGCCGTTTTGTCCTTTTTT
This sequence comes from Emmonsiellopsis sp. PD_5, assembly GCA_032988985.1. Classification (NCBI taxonomy): domain Eukaryota; kingdom Fungi; phylum Ascomycota; class Eurotiomycetes; order Onygenales; family Ajellomycetaceae; genus Emmonsiellopsis; species Emmonsiellopsis sp. PD_5. The sequence goes on from JANTQI010000151.1 coordinate 42,579, forward strand.
AATTGCCCTCTTCTTCTTCATCCTGTTTTGCATTCCTTCGCAGACGCTCCTCGCCCGTGGTTCTGCCTCTGCTTTGCGGTGGTTCCCCGTGCCCGAATCCGTCGCCCAGTCCTTCCTTTGAACGCTCTCGCCAGCGCAATAAAATATACTCCTGCTGCTCTATACTGTACTATGCTTATTCGATAATCTACCATCCACGGTCCTTTACTCCAGCCAGCGAGGTCCCCCGAAGCCTCAGATATTCACATTTTACTTTTCTATTGACTCGATCGCCGAGATAATCGCTTCTTTCACTTATTTATTCGTTCTAGACGTTGGCGGATCGTCCGAAAAAGCCATCCGTCCCTCAGTCACTCCTTCGACTACTACTCGACTTAATTCTTCCTCTTCTTTTTTAAAACATTATTATTATTTTACTCGCCTTTATTCGACTTTCGTCTTGCCGTCTGCGCATGTACTATTCCGACTTCTCTTCTGCACTATTCGTTATCGATACTGCGACTCGGCATATCTAGAGCATCGCCTCTGGATTCGAATACGCACCATTTAGTTCCTAATACTTTTATATTACCCCGACAGACATTCAGCGGCCCTAATACTCGTCGGTAAGTAGCGATGGCATCTCCTTGAGCGGCGCTGCGCAGGATGACTCCGCAAACCGATTTGTTAGACTGATGCACATCTAGATTCCGAAACGCCAGCCGTCATGGAGCCCAGCTACACGATGCACCATGCGCCAGTCCCTGGGCCATCGCCTTTCTATTACTATAATCCCGATCCAGAGACCCATAATGGACAACACGGCCATTTCTCGCCACATCCATCGGAGATGCAGCAGCATCCAAACGCCATGGCCATGTTCCAGAACCAGCACGTCCAGCAGCAGCAGCAGCATCATCATCAGCACCAACAACAACAGCAACAGCAACCGCTACAACACCTCCAGGAAACGCATGTGGGATATGCCCATAACATCCACGTAGCGCAGCCGCAACCACAACCGCAACCGCACGCCATGAGCATGATAAACAACGGCCCCATGCATATGACGCCCAATGCCTCGCCGCAGCCGCTGAACCTCAAGCCCAGCATTGTCCTCCACCAGGAGTCGCCCGGACTGCTGGCGCTGGACACCAACTGCGGCGGACCCGACCTGTACGGCTTCCCATCCACGCCGCCCTTGTCGTCGTCGGGAAGCACGGTGAGCAGCCCGCCATCCAGCTGCGGAATGGTGCACACGCCCGTCAACGGCAGCTTCTTCCAGCTGGAGACGATTGAGGGGGTGAAGGAGGGCTGCCAGAGCGATGTGCAGACGGAGATATTGGCCAATCTGGACTGGGCACGGTCAAGCTCGCCGCCAATGACGCCAGGTACGTGCATATTTTATATTTGTATATTTGTGTCTGTGCATGTGTATTTTGCAGACAAAGCATTTGTTGGTTGGTGTGGTTGGTGGAGGCAGGCTATTGTGGGCCAGCCCCGACTAACACCATGTGGTTGTTTTTGGTGCAGTGTTCATCCACCCGCCATCGACCAGTGCCAGCGAGGGCAGCCGCCAAGGCCAGTCTCACCCATCCAGGGCCAGCACTAGCGCACCGTGCCCGTCTCTATCACCGTCGCCCTCGCCCGTCCTCGCCTCCTTACTCCTGCATCAACAACCCGCGACGCTGCCCCCGCCGCCCGCCAGCTCCGATTTCTGCGACCCGCGCCAGCTCACCGTCGAGGCCTCGCTCTCCTCCTCGTCGCCAGACTTCCCTGCCCCCCTTGGCCCCGCCGACGACGCCCTCACCCGTCCCAAGTTCGACCTGCCCCCCGTCTCCCTGCATCCCCACGCCCTCGAGCATTCCTCCTTCAGCGACCCCGACCCCAGCGAGGACTCCCTGGGCAGTCTGCCGTCGTTTGACAATTTTTCAGACCTCGACTCCGAGGACGAGTTCGTCAACGAGATTGTCGACTTCACCCCGACCGAGAACACCTTTTTCCTGGGCGACAAGCGTCGACGCGTGGGCCCTTATACCCCCGACGAAGACGACCTCCTGAGCGAGCAGAGTCTGGAGGACTTGGAGGACGAGGATCTGTTCGCTCGTTCCGGTCTGCCGCTGCTTCCGTCCGAACTGCCTGACCCTGACTCCGACGTTGCGACCGGCGCGATGCGGACGAAGAAGCGTCTCTCCAACAACTCCATCAAGCGCTCGTCGTCCGCCTCTGACAGCGAATCTGATACCCTTGGCGACATCATCAAGGCTGCTCAAGCAAACATCACCGGCCGCGGCACTACTGCCGTCGCGGATGCCTCGTCGTCGTCGACTGCCCAGCCCCAGCCCCAGCCATCCACATCCACCACAGAAGAGGCCAATGAAGAAGCATCCGAAGACAACCCTCCCCAGCCCCCGAGTACTTCGGATGGCACCGCCCCTCCTTCAATTGTCCCTGTAAATCGTCGGGGCCGCAAACAATCCCTCACTGACGACCCTTCCAAGACCTTTGTCTGCACCCTCTGCTCCCGTCGCTTCCGTCGCCAGGAACACCTCAAACGCCACTACCGATCGCTCCATACCCAAGACAAGCCCTTCGAATGTACAGAATGCGGCAAGAAGTTCTCTCGTAGCGATAACCTTGCTCAGCATTCCCGTACACATGGAGGCAACATGACTGTCATGGGCGTCCTTGACACCCGGGATGTTCATCATCAAATGTCGCCTTATGACGACCAAGACGCAGGTGCTCTCGGAGCCGTTCTCTACGAAGCCGCCCAGGCTGCTGCCGACAAGTCCACAACCAGTGAATCGTCCGATGGTGGCCTTTCTCCGACGCCATTCCAAGACCGCAAGCGGCCAATCAAGAAGCGCAAGCGGGAGGAGTCCGAGTAATCTCTTCCTCTCATTCTTCCCGTCTGTCCTGGCATTACCTATCAACTAGGACAGCTACGATGACATGCGACCAGGAGATTGCTTTTTCCTTTATAGATCTTGGGCATGGCTCTTCTGGGCCTTCATAATAGAACGTTGGACAAATATTTTCTTTCCTCTCTATTGGTGTGGCTTTACTGGCGTCTGGGATTCTGGTGTGGGCATTTGTATGGGACTTGGGACTGCGTTTTCTAATCGGCCATTTCGACATCTTCGACCTCTTCAGCCAACAAACATCCCCTCTCGCTTCGGAGAGGGACTGCCCTCTCTGTTGAGTCTCGTGGATCGATAACAACAACATTTACAGGCGCCTCGGCCTCTTTGGTGGGAGTCAGGGATTCAACGGAAACTGAAGCAATTTGTGTTTTGCCATAAGATTTGATGACGGCGATTTTCGCCAAAAACCAAAAAAGGGAAACAGGGACCGGGTAAGGTGTGAAAGACACGAAAAAAACCCCTAATACTCGTCGATATATTACTCTTAATTTGTCTGACCGCCACCTCTCTCTCACACACATCATTTCCTTTTTTTCCTAATCATTCCTGCTGCTTTTTTATTCTGCCTGAGGTTTTTTTGCCAAGTCTACATACTTTGCATCTAGACCACCGTTTTGATATCCCCTTTGTGTGTGTCAGCCTCGCCCAGATTAAATAAGACTTCCCAGTGCGCCTCCTTTGTTTGTGGCCTCTTTTCTTTTTTTTTTTACAGTCGTGTTTTATCTCTCTCATCTTTTGTCATCTTCGCGCTCTCCCATTCTTGTACTAATTATTTCTACCATTTTCTACTTCAAACCTCCTGAAGCGAGTTTCGACCCCCATCATACGCCCTTGACACCCTCGTTTTCAGGGCTTTGGGGGTTCTTAACTGGTTTTTTTTACTCTTTCTATTTTCGCTTCACTTCTTGTCTTTAGCCTTTGGTAATTCTACTCTCCTCCTTTTTGTGTTTTTTACTCCTTCTCATCTTTGTGTACGTGTATGATTGTCATGTTGGGTTTGTGCTGGCCACGAAGACATGATATCATTTACTTTCCTACATACCTACCTACCTACTTTATATAGCCTTTTTTTTCCATATTGCCATATTATCTTACGTTTTTTGAAGATTGTCGGGGTTTCCCCCCATTTGTTCTACTTACTGTCTTGCAATTTGAAACGATCCTACTTTAAAGTAGGCACTGTAGCCTCCGTCTTCCACGTACTGCTGCTGTTGAGCCTGGCAATTTTAGAGGTAATTTAGCCGCTCCCGCTCCCCTGTAGTTAATATGTATCTTTCTCTTTCCCCTTACCCCTTGTCTGTCGCAGGATCTGCTGTCCGATGTTGGCTACCTAGGTATTTAACAACAAACAGGGGGGGGAATATCGGAATATCCCCATATTTATTGTAGTTTTTTCCTGTTTATATTTCATACACCTCCATTGATTCTTTAGACGATGAAGAGTCCCTTTTTAGACGCTTTTCTTTTTTTTAAAAAAAAACTGCCTATCCAACTCCGTACGATGGGTAACTGGGAATTGCGTCTTATGTATTGGCACTCCTTATATTTTCTTCAAAACTAAAGTATATATATACCCATGGATATTTTAATATACTCTACTTCTGATGCCAACCCCCTCCCCCCTCATGGTAATTTTTCCCATCGTCTTTTCCATCTGAAGTTCTGGGCCAAATGGATGAATGATTACATAATCGAGACATCAAAACATCCATCACTTCCAACCCCTCCTCTTCAGCAAGAGATGACATTTACATACTCCATGTTTCCTTGATTGGATTACTTTGCGGTGCTATTGGAAGAAAGTTATTTTTTGGGGATATAATTTTCTCTTTCTTCCTTCATCTTCAAGCTGAAGGAGAGTGTGTTTGGTTGGTTTGGGCTTTTTGATAAACCCAGCGCGGAAAAAAGAAGAAGCACTGATTGATACAAGTAGTTATGGATTGAGGAACAATCCCGAGTAACTATCTACATGGTCTTTCTTAACTTTCTTGTTTGATTGATTTTCTACCTTTTATCCTCTTTTTCAGCCCTACTCTTCCTTTTCTGCTCAGTCCACCTGGCCAACCAACAACCCCCCCAAGCCAAAAAAGGACATACTAAGCACGTACTCCCCCCTCACCATGTCCCACCAACCCCTAAACGTCATCGCCCTAATATCCGGCGGCAAAGACTCCCTCTACTCGATCCTCCACTGTCTCAAAAACGGACACAAGATCATCGCCCTCGCAAACCTCCACCCGCCACTCGGCTGCAGAGAGCATGAATCCGCCACTTACGCTGCCTACCGTGTCTCCGGCACCTTGCAGCATGACGATGTGGATGACCAGGGCGCCGACGATCGCGAGGTAGAAGCGGACGTCGTGCAGCGGGAATCGGACCACGGGGAAGAGGAGGATTACGAGGAAGAAGAAGATCTAGACAGCTACATGTACCAAACAGTCGGCCACAGCATTGTCCCTCTCTACCAATCCGCGCTGGGGATCCCGCTATACCGCGCGCCCATCCGCGGGACAGCCCTGGATACGGCGCGCGATTACCAGACCCCTCCTTCTTTCCCCTCTGTTAATAATGACAATGACGACGCCAATGCCCCCTCCGGAGAAGACGAAACAGAATCCCTCCTCCGCCTCCTCCAGCACATCATGCGCGCACACCCATCCGCCACCGCCGTCTCCGCAGGCGCCATCCTATCCACCTACCAACGCACGCGCATCGAGAACGTCGCGGCCCGGCTGGGTCTGGTCCCGCTCGCGTGGCTGTGGATGTATCCGGTGCTGCCGCCGCCGGTTGAGAGGGGGGCGTCGGTGGTGGGGTTGTTGGAGGATATGGCGGCGTGCGGGTGTGAGGCGAGGATTATTAAGATTGCGAGTGGGGGGTTGGATGTTGATGATTTGTGGGGGGATGTGGCGGGGGGGGATGACGGGGTGAGGAGGGGGTTGGTGAGGGGGATGGGGAGGTTTGTGGGGGGGAGGGAGGTGGAGGGGGCGGTGTTGGGGGAGGGGGGGGAGTATGAGACTATTGCGTTGGATGGGCCGGGGTGTTTGTGGAGGGGGAGGATTGTGGTAGGGAGGGTGGAGAGGAGGGTTGGGGAGGGGGGGGTGGCGGGGGTGAGGATTCGGGGGGCGAGGTGTGTGAGGAAGGAAGGGGAGGGGGATGGGGGGTTGGGGTTGGTGAGGGTGCCAAGGGTTTTTGATGGGGGGTTTAAGGGGTTGTTGGATGGGATGGTGGTGCGGAGGGGGGAGTATGAGGGTGTGACATGGGAAGAGGGGTCGGATTTCATTGTTGGGGAGGGCGGGGAGGGATGGAGGATGGATGTGTTGCAGGAGAAAGGGGAGAATGTTTGGACTATTTCGAACCTTTCTGCACCTGAGGCTGGCCCTGGGGCGGGAAATCAAATGGCCGCTATTGCGCACAAGCTTCAGAATATTCTACGCTCTACCGCGGATGATACCCACGATCCAAAATCCACTTCGGATATCATATTTGCCACGGTGCTGCTACGATCAATGGACGACTTTGCTTCGATGAACCCAATATATGCCTCGCTGTTTACCAAACCGAACCCGCCTGCTAGAGTGTGTGTTGCATGCGGTGACAGCATGCCTCCAGGTGTCGATGTGATTGCATCTTTCATCATCGACATGCTTTCGCGGGAAGGTAGGCTCGGCCTACACGTTCAGTCAAGGTCATATTGGGCACCGGCGAACATTGGGCCATACTCGCAGGCACAGTGTGTCCCTCTGCATAGAGATTCGAGAATTGACCGAGACGGCGGGCTTGTTTATATCGCGGGACAAATACCCCTGAACCCGGGGTCCATGGACATGTACAATCCTGGTGACAGTGATGATTGGTTTAACGGCTTTGTTTCCCGCTCAGTTCTATCGATCCAACACATGTGGCGGATAGGGAAGGTCATGGAGGTCGACTGGTGGTTAGGAGCAGTGGCGTTCCTAGCTGGGGGCGAGAATATACCAGCAAAGGCTAAGATTGCCTGGGATATCTGGGAGCATGCGAACCGTGATCCTGCCTCTGCTGCCGACGAAGAGGAGGAAGACGTGGAACCAGAGTTTGATGCGTGGGATCTCAAATACGGAAACCAGCGAGATCTGGGTCTCTCGTCGTCGACAGAGGACGGTGCTAGGAATCTTCCGAATTTCGATATAGTCAGGGGGGGTATCTCCACACCGCCATTTTTTGCGGTACAGGTCGATGAACTGCCGCGAGCAAGTGATATTGAGTGGCAGGGCTTAGGGTTGCGGGCGGATATGCTTACGATGTCTGAAGAGGAAACAGGCAATTTGCAGTCAAGTCATACCATGGGACAGAGTGTTGGCACATTTTCATGCATTGGGATTCAAAATGAAGCTGATCTGGATATGCAGCGGTGCATACAACAGGCAGTGGATGCGGCAAAGGCGAAAGGGGGCGCTAATATCGACCATACAAATTGCACGATTTATACTTCCCACCGTTTAGATATGGGCGGCTGTCAGGGGCAGATCGTGCCGTGTAAATCTGTCTGGGGGCCGAAGGGGAAGAGACTGGCAGCAGGAATTGTTGTGCATATGAGGACAAAAACGAAATAGTTTATTGCAGTGTATATATAATATAAGCCGATAATACAGACGATGAATCCAGAGAAAGACAATGGTGTGTGTATACACTTATTTACATTAAAAGTTAAGGGGAGGTTGGTGTAGTTAAAAATAGCCGTGACCGTTGGAGCTTGCATCATACCCCGGAGAACATGTGATCTGGAACCACCCACCCGGGATAGTTAGATATCAGCTTCACTCCGGCACTCAAGAAAGCAAATACACCGCTTTCAGGACATGTTTGAACTCCCTCATTTGACATTCACATTCTTCACTAAACCTACGAAATCGCACGACGTTGCTCTCACACCGCCCCAGCCAACGATGGCTATGATCCATCCACATACGGCCAAATAATTCCAAACCAAACACCAGCACAGAATGCTATGGCGGCCCGGGATATCCACACGGGCAACAACAAGGAAAACAATGCTCCCCTCCCTCCCAAACGAACCCCCGACGACCAGCTAAACCGCCAGCTCTCGAGGTCCCCGCACCCTTACCACCGCCGCGGCTCCCGCACCCTCCCCCCGGCCACAGCCAGCAGCAACCCGCCGCTGGTAGAAAGCGGCGAAGGCAGCACCCATTATACCCCGCCATGGAAGCCTTCGCCAAAGACCTCCAGCGACAGCGGGACCGAGGCGGACGATGAGAGTATAGGTCTGTTGAAAGTCTTGCCTGCGCCGCACAACCGGTCGAGGCCGCCGCCGGGTGGGAAAGGCGCGGGAACGGGAACGCCGGGGGATCATCGTCCGTGGGCTGCGTTTCGGAGGTCAAGGTCGAATGCTTCGAGGAGGGACTCGAGTGAGCCTACGGATGCGGATGAGGTGGGGATACGCGGGCGGGCTGTCCGTCGGACGAGGATTGAGGTGCTGCGGAGGGTGTCGGAGACCGTGCTGGTGCTGTTTGTGGCTGCGACGGTGTATTTTGGGAATGGGGTGAGGGGGGCTGCGAGGGCTTGGGATAGAGGTATGTTCTTCTGGATTATTGATATGGGTTAATGAACTTGGTGCTGACTTTTCCTTGGTTTAGAGCTGGCGACGTTTTCGATTACGATTCTTGCACTTTACGGGATATTCCCCTTTCGAATATCCACGCGCGGGTTCCGGCGACGGTATAGCTTGAAAGCTATCGCGACGCTCCCATTCTCGACAGACTTCGATCCCGCGCCGTTGATATACCCCGTCCTCCTACCGATTCTCGTTGCGCTGTCGTTAGTACACGGCAACCAGACGTTAATTCTCCCGAATATAATACTCTGTCTCTCCTCAATTCCGCTTCCTGTTATACCCTTCTCCGACTTCTTCCACGGATGTACCATTACGCATTGGCTCGTCAGCATTATTCCGCTCCTCGTCTCAGATGTCCCTCCTCAGAGCCCAGTGGGTCTACGAGGGCTTAATCCTGAGCTTTTACTACTTATATTCCCTTTACACCAGGCCCTTGTAACAACATTACATTTCCTTCTCACTACTAGTCTTCTACCTACCGAACTCCAGCTTCTCGCAACGGGTCTCATAAATATCTTACTTTTCGCCCGCTCTCCGCAGGCAGAAATTCTCAAGTCCTTGCTATGGCTGGGTGGGTTGGGTATGTTCATTCTATGCCGACATGTTCTGCGTTGGGAAGTTATTTTAGCACGGGTTCCCACCTGGAAATTCCGTCGATCACCTAGCGGAGGGAGTCGACCGAAACGTTTCTTCAAGACCCTCGATCATAACCTTTGCTACAGGCTGAGCCAAATTGGGCAGACAGGGGAGGTGTTTTCAGACAGTGACGTCCCTGTTCGAGGGTTTTCTACGAATAAAAAGAGAGAAAACCAAAATACGAGGTGGCATGGGCCGGATAGCTCTATGGACGGCCTGGCTGAGGACCAGATTAATCCGGCATCTACAGAGGATAACGTCAAACCTAAGAAAGACGTTATATCACCACTAACCCCTGCGGGCGAACAAGTGAAGCCCATACACACACTTACAATTGGCGACGATGATGATGATGCGAATCCCCCCATCAAGACCACCCCTGGTGGCCGACGCAAACGATTAATAACACCTAATCTCCAATCCTTTCTCTCCCTAACCGTCGCACAAGCCCAGGTCCGCAAATGGCTCTACGCAATATACGTCTACGCAGCGACCTTATTCATAATCCTCCTCCCCATCCGTCGATACGTCAGCCAAAACGCGCTACACGGAAACGAGCCCTTCGGCTGGGCCATCGGCTACCTATTCGGCAACATCCCCTCATTCCGCTTCTGGCTCGTAAAAGCAAACCTAGAAAGCTGGATCCGCATCCCTCCCAACCGCGACAGCTTCGACACCCCCAACTCAACCTGCCACCTCGGCCCCCTCGAACACCTCCGCACCAGCACAATCGGCGAAGCAACCACCCGCCTACTAATAACAGGCTACTGCACCCTCGTCATCCTCACCGGCCTCGCCATCGTCCTCCGCCTCAGCGGCGCCGTACAAGTCGACACGCGCCGTAAGGTCTTCCACGGCATGATGGTCGCCATGTTCCTGCCAACAACATTCATCGACCCGCCCTTTGCGTCCCTCGCGCTAACGCTCGTGCTGGCAATCTTCCTCCTGCTGGACCTCTTCCGCGCCTCCCAGCTCCCACCCATCTCCAGACCGCTCACGTACTTCCTTGCGCCGTACGTGGACGGGCGAGACCATCGCGGGCCTGTCATCGTGTCGCATATCTTTTTGCTTGTTGGCTGTGCGATTCCGCTTTGGCTGTCGCTGGCGGGGATGGAGAGGGGTGGTGGTCCGCCGTGGGAGGGGTGGGGGGTGGCGGGGCGGGATGTGAGTATGGTTTCTGGGGTGGTTTGTGTGGGGATGGGGGATGCGGCGGCGTCGTTGGTTGGGAGGAGGTTTGGGAGGAGGAAGTGGTTCTGGGGCGGGGGGAAGAGTATTGAGGGGAGTGTGGCGTTTGCGGGGGCGGTGTTTGTGGGGTTGTTGGTGGCTAGGGGGTGGTTGGTTGTTGGGGGGTGGGAGAGGTATGGAAATGGGAATGGAGGTGGGTGGATGGGGATTGTGGGGAAGAGTGTGGTTGCGGCGATGGGGTCGAGTTTTATGGAGGCGGTGTTGACGGGGGGGAATGATAATGTTGTTGTACCGATTGGGTTGTGGTTGGTTGTGAGAGGGTTGGGGATTTGATGGCCCAGCTTTTTTCATTTGACTATATTTCTGTGTCTATAATTGATGGGGCAGCACTATACATACACATAGAGGAGAGCCATGGCTGTTGTATTACAAATAATGTCTTATACGATAGAATGTTTGGTCTGGGTTGTGTTAGATATAGCAGACAATAATAAAAGGGGCAAAGCAGAGTTCAGCCCATTTCTAGATTTTTGTTTCAAGTCACTGGTCTCTAGTATGTGTCAGACAGCAGATATGTCAAGGCTTGCCAGCAGTTTCAGTGACGAACTTCCTGTATCCATCCATATATAAGAGATTTTAAGACGTAGACAGGCATACATGCATAACTAAGGGGTGACGTGATGCCAGCAGTGAATAACTCATCTGTGTAGTACTTAACAAGGCTGATAACGCCGTGTTTCAATCAAATGACATACACAGTACATAGATTATGCAGACAGATGCCAGCAACACGGGCAGAAATGCATTAGTCCATGAGTTCTATCATCCCATTAGTTCCCTGATACTCTATAAGTTCGCAACTGACATGGCGACTGACGACAGGCGGAGTCGTGGTCTGGGGAACGCGGTGGCAAGTACTAGGTACCTCCAGCCACACAGAGAACAGGCGGCAGTAGAAGTTCCAGTGACTTCGAGCGACGCCAAGGCCAGGTGGAGACGTGGGGTCCCGATCCGGCCTGGCGTCATCTGGGGGAGGCAACATCCAGCCAGTCACAGGGCGGGGTTCTGCCGCTGTGGAGTCCCCAAGGCGGTGTTTCATCACTAGCGGTGGTACCTGGGTTTTGCAGGCAGCGCCCGCCAAATGCAAGTACCGCGGACTAGTCGCCTGCCTGACTTGACTCGGGCAGCACGGGGTCTGGCTTCTGGTCTGTCATCAACCTTCGAGATCTTCCTCTCCTCTTCTCCTCTTCTTCTTCTTCTTCTCTTCTTCTCTACGCCGTGACATCCTCTGCTCTCCCACGCTATATAAGGGCTGCTTCAACCCTCCCTCCCGCCCTGTGGTACATAGTAGTAGTCAGCCTCCCTCTGCTGCTGCTGCTGCTGCTATCTGCTATCTATATCACTCACTGCCTATCTATCTATCAGCTGCCCCCAGATAACCTGCCACCGCCTGCTTCTGCTGCAGTATACTCCCCGGCAACCTTCGACCTTCAAGCTTCGAGCTCTCTCCTCGTCAGCCATATCTGCACGCTCCGTCCCCGTCTGCCGTTGTTTCGTCCCATCACCATCTGCAGCTCGCCCTGTTTTATACCGGCCAATCAACGCCTAGCTAGCCCCAGAGCTCACCGTCCTCCCAGCCAGCATCCCAGCTCCCCCCGGCAAATCTTTCTTCGTCCATCTTCTGTCGTTCCCTCTACGGCCTCTATCGCTTGATATCTTCCTCCTCCGCGAGCTATCCGCCTTATCCGCTCCCCTCCACTGGCCATCCGGCCGTATATTTACATTTCGATTATATTATCAGTGACACCATCAATCCTAGGCCTAGACCTCCAACAATCCCAATCCCGCTCACGGCCCAGCAACCTGCCTCCATTTCCCTCCTGCCTTCAGACACCATCGGGGCTTGTCCTGCAGGTTGCCGCGTCTATCTTTCATACCTCTCGGTTGCCTCTAGAAACCCACCCGAAACGCCTGCCGTGTTATTCCTCGTCCCTTTTTTAAAATCCCAACACCGCTACCCGAGTCCTTCCTGATGGGCCTCTGGTCTAAGACTTCGATTTTTATACCGCTGTTGTGGACGTGATCGTTTTTCCCGGGTGTTTGGAGACACCCTTTGACTGCCCATCATGGATTTGCCCAAGCACGCAACCCCAACTCCTAGGGTGCCGCGTGCATTGCCGACCAGCCGTCGCAAAGACCCAGATGTTGTGCCGGTGCAGATAGGGGAATATACTCGGATGGAGGAGATTGGTCGTGGCAGCTTTGCTATGGTTTACCGCGGTTTCCATACTGTAAGTGTACCCCACGCTCAGATTACAATGCGGTGAGCTAGGAGGCCGGGACTCGATTTCGACGCCTTGTTTTGCTTTGTTGGCTATAGGGCCAATGCTTTTTTATCCTTGTTTTGAAAATACCATCCGTATGCTGACGGTGATCAACAAACAGACAAACAGAGCCCCGGTTGCGATCAAATCGGTGTTCAACCGAAAACTTAGCACCAAGCTGAAGGAGAATTTGAAATCGGAAATCCAGATTCTCAGGACCGTTCATCACCCTCACATCGTCATGCTTTTGGATTGCCAAGAAACCGCCAGTCAGATCCATCTGGTTATGGAATATTGCTACCTTGGAGACCTGTCATATTTCATCAAGAAGCGTGATACGCTGCACACTCACGACTTCACTCGCAAATTGATCCAGAGATATCCAAACCCCGCTGGTGGTGGGCTCAACGAAGTGCTAATCCGCCATTTTTTGAAACAACTCGCCAGTGCTCTCGCTTTCCTTCGCTCGAGAGACTTGGTCCATCGGGACGTAAAGCCTCAGAATCTCTTGCTTAGCCCTCCTCCCAGACCGATTGCCAGCGGAGACTACCCTCCTCCCCCATTGTTCAAGGAAAATGAATATCTATATACTCCTCTAGCCGGAGTTGAGTCGCTGCCGTTGCTCAAATTGGCCGATTTCGGGTTTGCCAGAGTACTTCCGTCAACGTCCCTTGCTGATACTCTCTGCGGATCCCCTCTGTATATGGCCCCCGAAATTCTGAGGTACGAGAAATATGATGCTAAAGCGGATTTGTGGTCTGTGGGCACTGTCTTGTACGAGATGGTGGTTGGCAAGCCCCCTTTTCGAGCCATGAACCACGTGGATCTACTGAAGAAGATTGAACACGCCGAGGATAAGATCAGGTTCCCCGATCACTGCGTGGCCTCGCAAGATATGAAATGGACGATTAGACATCTACTTCGACGGAATCCGGTGGTGAGAATGAGTTTCAACGATTTCTTCAAGTCACCTCTTGTTAAGGACGACATTCCCGGTCTGATTGATGGTGATCGGGATATAAAACCCTCTGGGGACGCGCAAAAGCCCGAGCCAGTCCAACTGGACCGAGATTCCCCATATTCGTCTTCGCCATCGAATCGTCGGTCTTTCGATAGAGCTGAAACTCAACGGCCAATCACTCCCCGCCCGCTTTCAGGAAACTTCACACGGCCCGCTGCTGTACGTCATGTTGGAAGCCGGGAGAAGAATGATTTACAGCGTGTTGCTGTAACAGGGCGGCGCCCAAGTGTAACATCCCAGCCATCGTCTCCCAAACAACCCGACTCGGTTGATCCCACTTATGCTGCCTATGCTATGGAACGGCAGCGAAGTCGAAACACATCCTCCCCGGGATCATCCTTATTCAAGGAAGGCCCTGGCTCTCCTGTTCAGCCGCCGTTTGACGAAAAGGACGCCGAACGAGAAGGGGAGCAAGCTGCTCAGGAGGTGGCGTTTGAGCGTGACTATGTGGTCGTGGAGAAGAGAGCAGTGGAAGTGAATGCCTTTGCTGACGAGCTTGCTGCAAGCCCTCGGATACATCAGCAAAATCAGAACTCAGCGCGTCAAGCGGGCACGATTGTCCGTCGTTCCACCACTCCTTCGCATTCACCCAACCCATCTCAGGGCGCCCCTGCTCGAGCGCTACAGTTGGTTACTGGGCGGCCGAGAGCAGATTCGACTCATCACCGGCAAAGTTCATATGAAAGAAGATATGGCCCGAGTCCTGGCTCTGCGACCTCTGCAATCTCCAAGGCGCTTAATATGGCTAGCGGACGTCTTTTTGGAGTGGGATTTTCTCCTCCTTTAGCTTTCACGAAGGGGGGACGATCACCTCCGTTGGCGTACAATCCTTTCCCTGCTTACCCGCTTGCCCAATCTAGCCTGATAGTTATTGGAGATGGGGCCAAGACGCAGGTTGCATTGGATGAAGATACGAAGACTGTACAGATTATTGAGGAGTGTGCAACCCGTAGCGATGTTGTTTACGGTTTTGCAGAAGTCAAGTATAAGCAAATAATACCATTGGCTCCGTCAATGCAACCTGATACAGCCATTCACCCAACTGCCGTCTCTCCTAATGCGGATGGCGATCCAACTGATCCAACTGATTCTGGTTTGACTCACGACGCCATGGTGACGTTATCCGAAGAGGCTCTCGTTCTCTATGTCAAATCACTTTCTCTGCTTGCCAAGTGCATGGATATCGCCGGTGCATGGTGGGCTCGCAAGAACCGTGGAGATATCGTTTCTGAGAGCTCGAGGCAAGAGAACGGCTCCTCAAGCCCAGCAGTTGCCAATCGTGTGAATAACGTGGTCCAATGGGTTCGGAACCGGTTCAACGAAATTTTGGAAAAGACAGAATTTGTGACCCTGAAATTGGTCGAGGCCCAGAAGTTATTACCGCCATCACACCCGGCACATCCAAACAACCATTCGCGGCAATCAGTTAATAGTCCGCGCCTGGGGACTTCTGTTGACCAGGTTGTCGTGACCTCCGGGGTAACGGCGGAGAGGCTGATGTATGACCGGGCCTTGGATATGAGTAGGAGTGCGGCGATCAACGAACTTACCACCGTTAATGAATGGCCCAGTTGCGAAATAGCCTATGTGACTGCGATCCGGATGCTTGAGGCCATTCTGGAAAACGATGAGGAGACTGAGTCCAGGAACGCCGACCATGAAGATAAAGAAGGGTCCTCGGGGCAGAATGATGGCGCCATCAACGGAATTCCAGCGAAGGATCGTGAGACTCTGACGAAAAGTGAGTGGATTGTTAGTGTTACCTTGAAGGTTGGGAAGTGTGCTAACTGATGAAGAAGTGATCGCTAGCATTCGTACGCGGCTCACGGATCTCCGGAAGAAGATGGCTATGAACGCCAAGAGAACATCGGCTCCGGCAGCGATTCCTACGAAAGGACAGACTGCACATCGGCGGCCGACTTCACCTGCTATCTATTCTGCCTCTCCACGGTGAACGGGAGTCTGTCTGATGTCACTACGTCGATTTTTGAAGGTCGTTTTACGTCGGCTACTTAAGACTTGAGGCAGTCGATTTTAGGGAAGGATGGGATACCCATTTCATGCAGGATGATATTTCCAAGCTAGATTCGACGAACGATCGCGCTCTCTGCTCGTTTTGCAAGATTGTCTTGTAATATGGGATTCAAGCGCCCATTTCCCCCGCCATATACCTCCGTTTTCAGCGCCTGGTCGTGTTAAATCCCTCCTCGAGCGAAACCGCTGTCAGATATAACTATTCGCTAGAATAGCTAGCAGTGGCTTCCAAATACTGGCTCCTCAGGAACCTCCCTTTGGGGTCTAATTTCAATCTTCTGGACGATGACGCCGCCTATTGAACATACATATCCTGCCTTCCTCCCTTACTTTCCTTGGCATCGCAATCTGGTGTTGGGAACATTTTCCGTCGACTTTCCCCTTTTTATGTCATTTCCTATATTTTGGTCGGGATGCGGCTTCGTCGGGCATTCATCACACCGGGAAATGAAAATGGGAAATGGAAAGGGAACATGCGCGGCTTCAAATCAAATTGCTTTTAAATCATGGAGTTCTATCTCTCTTATTTGCACACTCCAAAGAATATCTCTTTCCCCCTACTTTTCCTATTTACGCAGAAGAACTTTCGAGATAATTGTTGGCTTTTTTTATTTATTTTGTTAACTTTTTCTAGCCCATCAACGGCGTTACGCATCCAGATACCACCAATTATCTATCTTTCCTTTTTTTTTTTTTTTTTTTGTTCTGATTTCTTTCTTCCCTTACACTCACTGGCTTTTTTATCCTGCTTTACCCCTCTATACCCCCCCCCCCCCCCCCCCCCCCCAGTTCATCGCCCGCTGTTTGTTTTTTTTTTTTTGTGTTTTCTCTCTTTTCGGGCGCGGCGGGGACGGGGC
>JANTQI010000152.1:0-62056 GCA_032988985.1 Emmonsiellopsis sp. PD_5
CGTACAAAATAGTGGGTATTCCTATGTACACGCTATGCCTAAAAAAAAAAAAAGGTCGTACGAATAGCTATATGGTAGTACGTGTATCAACACCCCTATTTACATAGCGGAAATTCATCTGAATGATCAAGAACTATCTAATTTCTGCAATGGAGGAAATCGCGAGAAAAATCATATAAGCCAATGTAACCGCGGATTTTGAGCGCGGTGGATCAAAAAGAACGGTGTTGAGTCCGTCTTCCCCATGCCATCTTCGCCCCTCGATTGATTAACTGACAATGCCCTAGGTATTACAAGTTGCTAACCAATGGAGTGGGGTCCGCCTCAGGGAGCTCCGCGAGGTATTCCTTCACATAGTGTGCGACCTGACGCCCCAGTCCAAAGCTGAACGTGTATCCACCTGCAACCTGTCCGTACGCATGGATGACCTTCTGGCACCCCATCCGCTCCTTTTCCACTCTCACACCGCCATCCTGGGGCTTGATGATCGGGTAAACGCCGACGTGATCGGTGATGAAGTCGTAGTCGAGCGGATTGGGAGAAGGGAACACGTCCGGCTGGTTCTCATGCTGCTGGCGCATGATCTAGCATGTTTCGTTAGCAACAAGGCCAACAGCCCAAAACAAACGTACGGGGAAGCTTCACGGCACTGGGGCCCCTTACAATCTTTCGCTGCTCGAGAGATGGCTTGAATTCTGTCTCTCCATGGGCTACGATACCACCAATGTAAATAGTTCCATCGTGGCGAGCAAAGGCCGTCGAATAGTAGTTATTCGGCCCACGACGGATGAACAGTCGGTTGTACCCGGCCTTGCGAATCCGGATATTCTGCTGGCGTACTGGCGTGATTTTTGTCTCCTGAACATCTAAAAGGCCAGCAGCGCCGAACCCTGTCGCGTTCACGAGCACATCGTGGCCCATCCCCTTGAGGTCTCGGAGCGATTTCACAAAAGTTCGCTGAAACCGCACCCCCCGCTCCTCCAGATACCCGCGAAACCAGACTAGGAAAATGGGAGGGTTGATGACCACGGTCTGGTATTTCATACCGAACTTTGCTCCCTTTGGAAGCTCCTCGTCGGGCAGAAATCGAAACCCAGGCACCTTGTTCTGGTACCACACCGCTTCCTTGGACCCATGGTCCATGATCTCTGTCATTTCAATGTGCCGTGCTCCCGACTCTGGGTGTCTTTCCGCAATGCGCCAGAGCTCTGAGAAACTGTTCAGTTGCATCTCCTGCTCCCGGGGAGAAGTTGGTGTCCAGTGGACACCCAGCCAGATCGCGCCGGCCCATTGGCTCACGTATTTCTGATCCATGGGATCCCCCGGCAGGTATTCACCGAGAATCGTGACATCGCAATTCTTGGGAAGCTGGCTGGCAATGCTCATGCCGGTGATTCTGGAATTCAAACAAATGTGTTAGCTTAGAACGAACTGGCAGAGAAGGGTTTATGGAATGCACTTACCCGGCCCCGAGAATGGTTATTTTGGGCATCTTTGCGTGTGTGTCTGGCGGATATTAAATGTGATCAGGAGGGGTGCGAGGGATATTGTAAAAGAGCCAAATTAAATAGCATCCAGGATGTTTTGGCAGATTTAAATCAAGTTTGCCTGTCTCTGTTCAAACCACCACCTGTATGTACATCTACGTGCCTATTTATCTACTCGTTTTTCGCAAACCCGCCACATGGGCCGGGCACTAACTACCTACCTACACGCCATCATATGCACATACTAGCGCAACGTCATCTCGGCAGTGATCCAACTCTGGTTAAATGGCTCAGTTGGCTGGCAAATAGCGCGGAATACACTGTTCCTATATATCCAATAGGCGCATAGCACAGTTATGCGCATAGGAGCCTATCATGGTTATATTTGAGTTGAATACCTAGTGATGTGGCGGGGGGAAAGCTCCCGTCTTGTTCTCGTCAGGACTATTATATACAAGCTTTTAAAGAATTTACTTAGTGCTATTAGGTGAACAAGCATGTTTAGTGGGTTTTGGTATTTGTTAAGCCATGTTCAGCGACGTACTATCTTCGTAGTATATTTTCTAGTATGAAATAGGTCGAAGAAATTATGTTCTCCAGACTCTCGAGCCCCCTTGCCAGAATCCCAGGGTCCTAAGCTAAGCACTTTCGTGGAATTGAAATTGGTACCTTGCTCGCACAAACCAGTCAATGAGTCCATAGCCCAGCGCAATTCCGTATATAACTGTGACGTAATTCATGTCTTTATAAGAGAATCATTAACAGGTGTGATCTGTCTTTTGTCTGAGAAGGGGGGACATACTAGATGGCGTTACCGGCATAACGAATGGGAAAGAATACATTATCACTGCGAACAGGCAGAATATGACCGTCACGTATTTTGAGACCACGCCGATGATTCCGAGGTTGAAAGGGCCCTTGGGCTGGTTTTTGCCTCTCCAGATTGAGAAGGCCATGGGGGCGAGGTATGTGAGGTACGGGAAGACGATGACAGCGGTTATGAGGCTAAATTTATTTGCAGGCCGCGTTAGATTTGCAGATAAGGAATGGTCCTGGGAGGGATATTGATGCTTGAACATACCTGTTGAAAGCTGTGCTTGAAGCAATGTAAATCAATCCAATAAAGAAAACCATGCACACGGACAAGGCATGTGCCCGAAGTGGAACGTGTGTGACTGGATCAACATGTGTCCAGAGATGCGAAAAGGCCATTCCCTTATCCCTTGAGAATGCCCAGCACATGCGTGCCTGGTACGCATGCTGAGGAAACAGAGAGAAGAAATATGCCAGGATAACAAATGCCATCGTAACCAATGTCGCCACCTTGTTTTTCCCGTATGCGACGTAAAAGAGCTCCACGAGAGGTATGCCCGTTTCTGTGTTCACGACGCTCTCGAAGTCGGTGAGGGAGTACATCAAGACGCAAGCGAATGGAAATGCAGTGACAAACCCAATCAGGACTGTAAGCATGATAGCTTTGGGCACGTTTCTAGCGGGATCTGGGGTCTCCTCTGCCAAATGGGCGGCGCTGTCGAGAACCGCAAAGCAAAAATTGGAATTGATCAGTCCCATAATGAAAGCCATGCCATCGGAGGACCACCCGTTGCTTCGGTCCAGAGTGGCGAATATAAATTTTGTATCCGTGTGACTGACTGCCGTGGCGGGGAGAATAATGGTGATGAGCACACATGCCAGGAGGCTGACCCATAGTCCTATAAACACGCTTTTGGTGACAACCTTTTCCCAGACATTCACCAAAGCAGCAATCAAGTTCAGTGCAACAGCACCTAGATAAATGCGCCATGCGGATAGGACACTATGCGTAAATGAATACCATTAGCTTGGGAATGCTCGGAGAAGAGGGGTTGGGGTTTGAGTGGCAATGCTCACAATGTTGGTGCTCCGAGCTTGATGCTGCCAAAGATAAACATGCTAACAGCGAATGAAGAGCTCGTTGTGGTACAGTAGGCGGCAAAGAGATTGCAAACTCCAGTTATATAGGCAAATTGCCGAGAGTATTTGCGCGGAGACAGCTTCATTGCCCAGTAGTACTGCCCGCCGGAGTTGGGCATTGCACTGATCAGTTCACTCAACGAGATTCCAACAAAAAGGTTGAGAATGAACATCAAAATTAGGCCGTAGATAATCCCAGCTGAGCCAGCGGCAGTGATACCGGTTGTGAAGCCACTGGCTACGCCGAGCCACGAGTTTGCCAATGTATATGCGCTGCCAATCAACTGAATAAGGCTAAACTCTCGCTTCATTTGAGGCACATAGCCCATCTCTAAAAATCAATATGCGTTAGAATGGTGTCATGCATCTTGGGGTGTTAAGATGTGCCTTACGCTCAAGACACAAATCATCGGCATCGACAGATTCTTTGGAAGACAAAGCCTGCTCCAGACCAGATACGGTATCTGACCCGGAAAGTACCATCTTCTTTTCCTGGCTCGATGAGGCCAGTTCCGCCATGCTGGTCGATAGAGAAAGAAGACTGTAATATACAGGGACGTCAAAGTAGAGTCAGGGGTAAGGGATGTAACTCTTCAGATATAAGAGGTGAAATTTTGGGATATCAGGCAATAGACAGAGGCCCCAGGCCAAGGGTGAGGATCCAGTCTACTTATGTATAGTGGGTAGTTACTCCAACATTTATGAAAATAACACATCCAGCTCCAATCCAAGCCTATTGGAACTTGCGGGGTATGGAAGCTAGGAACCATGATATGTCCGTATCTCTCGTTGATCCGCCTAGACCTAAACAAGAGCTATCTAGGTGAATCAACAGGCGATTAGACTCCAATTGCAAGATAGGGGCCAGGTCAGTGCCTGCAGGTTGTTTTCAGGGGAATATGGCGCCGGAAACAGCCAGGATTTTTCGCAGATCGGAAACCAGCTTTGAAACAGTTAGAATATGTAGTGAGCTCTAGGGTTCATGGTAACAATCCTCCAGGTCACGATTAGGCGTGGGTCATAATTGGTGCCTACAGCCTTTTGCGATGATGTCTCCAAGATGGTTCTGTGAGGACATCAGGATATCAGACATACTAGTAGTTAACCGAGATAGCTGATATCATTTCAGCGCGGCGCTGGCCGTTCTTGACCGCAGCACCCGCTTTACCCCAGATCCCAATCCACCAATTTCAAACTGGCCAAAGTGCGCAAATCCTCCCCATAAACATTTGAAGGAAGGGAGGGAGTGGAGCCTTCTCGCATCATGGCCCAGAAAGGCAACATTCTTTAATGGCGTTCGGGGAGCTTTCTGGCATGCCCGCTTCCATTGGCTCGGCTGGTGGACGGCGGATGATGTCAGCGTCTTCTCGCAACCGAACGGCATCGGCGTCTGGTTATCTTGAGGCTTCGGGCTGGGTTGTGTAATCCCCATAGTGCCGAAGCGCGGAGATAGGATTATGGATGGCAGTTCCCCGCGCTGTCTACACCCACGGGGTGCAAGGATGGCTGCATTAATGTTGCCCTTGTTCGGCTCAGTTCGGTCATGTAGCGAATCAACAGCTGCAACGAAATTTCGTCCTCATCTCTTCTGCTCTTCCTCGTCCTCCTCCTCTTCGTCTTCTCTTGGGCATTCCCAGTTGGCGGAGAGGACATCAACTGCGACGTCACAGTAATACGCCGCCGAGTTTTGTCAGAGACATGCCTCCATACCGAGTTCGATTCGCCTCTCAAAAGATATTATGTTCCAACCACCCTACCTAGCCCCCCCAAATCCGTGTTGGCATCTGGGGGTAAAATTTCCCCCACTGCGCAAAGGAGCCGCTTGGGTTGCCGCGAATGTCGGCAACGAAAGGTCAAATGTGACGAGACCTTTCCTGTGTGTCTCCGCTGCCAACGACGTGGCTCCATCTGTCAGCCCGTCCTACGCACCGCACAATGGCAGCTCGAAGTCCCCTATCTGGCAGATCTATATCTAAATTCTATGTCTCCCACTTCCAAGACGGATGCCATCGTTAACTCGCGGCTGATGCGGTATTGGCTAGAGAGACTGAGTCAGATCATGACGATGGATCCGAACAACAACACGATGTCATTCCCGTTCCTCCAATATCTCTCTGTTTCTCCCTCTCTGGTCTACGTGATCCAGTGTATGAGCGCGGCACACGAACAATATTTTGAGCAGCGCAACATGGCGGTCAGTCTTGAAGAGCGAAGTAAAGCCCTTGCGACCTTCCGAGAGGAGCTACAGGCCCAGAATATTTCACTGTCACATTCTTTCCTCACCCTGCTAATGCTCGGCATGTCCTCGTCGTGGATCACTGTCGGCCCAAGTGATTACGGCAAGGAGCATCTTGTTGCTGCTCGGACCGTTGCGGATATGGTCCTTGAAAAGGCTGATTCGAAAAATGAGGAACTCGATCATTTGAATATGGGGTTTTATGTCTGGTGGGACATGGCTTGTTCATTTTGTCTCGACCCAGTAGACCACCCTGCTGACCATGAAGGCTTGCTTGAAGCCTATACAAAGAAAAATCGCCACAAGTTTCATACCATCACCGCCCGCTCCATGGATTTATACTATCTCCTTGGACAGCTAGGCCGGTATTGCCGGGTGGTCGCGGATGGGGGAGAGCGTGATCTCACGTACGAAGCGTACATCGAGAAGACTCTCCACGACTATGAGTCTGCTGAATGTGATCCAGATGCCAAGATTCTCGCCGAGGCGTTTCGAAAACATGGTCTTCTTCTTCTTTATCAGTTGTGCAAGGGCCCGGGGTTCCCTCGCCCTGGGGGTGAGGATGATTTCGTGGGTATGGCAACTGAAATTGACACTCGCGAGCTAGCACACGACATCGTTCACCTCCTTGAGCAAACCAAGTTAGACTCTCCCTATTTGAATCATCACACGATTCCCCTGCTGAGTGCAGGGGCAGAAATGACATCGCTCGATATAGAAAAGCGCAACCAAGTCAGGGAGAGACTGCATGCGGTATATTCTACGAATCGTCTAGTGCCCACGTTGTGGGTAGTCGAGCTGTTGGAAGAGCTGTGGGCAGTTCACGATGCTGGGATGGCACATATTACCTGGCTAGAATTGATGCTGATAAAGAACTGGAGGATAAGAATGAACTAAGAGCTTGTATTGTTTTTCTATATGTTACATTACAACTATATTCCATTTCAATCCAGTTCTCCGTCAAGTAAAAATGCTCGTCAAGCGATCACTTCAAGGGACCCCTGCCGTTGTCTCTTCGCCTTCAGCCACAACATGTCCGTCCTCAGACGATGAATGATGGACTCGTCACTTGATAGGCCGGGAAAGGCTCTGAGAAAAAGAGCGCCAATGTCTATGCGGTACAGGCCGTGGATCAAATTTCTATCAATGCAACAAGCCTCAGGCACTCACTTCACTTGTTCTGGGCTTGCGCCCCCCTTTTCTCCCCCTACCGCCCCTACCACCCCTATCACCAACTCCAATTTTTGATGGGGTGCACGTGATATCAAGTGAGGTCACCCGTGGACGTTACAGTAGTTTTTGCACGGAAAAATCCGTTTTTCTATAATTCAAGAGAAGAGAGAAGAGAGAAGAGAGATTGTCAACCCCGCTAAAGATCAATTTGATACCAAACTATGTATTTGGCAACCCCCCCGAAGCTTAGTTATTGGCTGGAGGCCTTAACAGGGCAATGTGCACGGATAAAACCTTCAATGGTCTGTGTCTTCGCCTGGGCGCCGCTGCGGCCACGGGCCTTGGCCCCAATTGCTTTCAGCTCTCTGATCTCCGTCATCAAGTTCTCATCAGTCCGCTGCCCATTACAATAGTCCCCCTTCATGTAACTGCAATAGTTTCTCAAGCCGTTCACCTCCTTTGTTTTCCCTGGAGTAGCCGCCTTCAGCGGCTCGTGTTCAGGCACATAGCGGGCAGTCTTCGTTCCTGTGACACGGTTGTATGTATTCGCAACGTCTTCGAACGTCATGATTTCAGAAACGGCCCAGATTGTGCGGTTGTCGTATTTCTCCGGGCTGAGCAAGACGGCGTGAACGGCATCACCATAATCATCCTTCACTGAAGTCCACGGGATAGTTCTCATCGGGAAGAGCCGCAGAGTCAGGAAGCCCTCCTTGTCAGGAATGGTCGCAAAGCCACCAAATGCCTTGCAGTAGGCTTCCATCCAGAAGATATCAATGGCCCAGCCAATGTTGACTTCCACAAACGACTCAAATCCAACTTTGCGGCCGTAATTGGCGATGGCATTTTTGCCATCGAACGACACAATGGGAACTTCGCCGTTGGTAAGTCGGTTGGACTCGGGCAGGCCTGCGAAGACGAAGTATTTCACGCCCTGTCGAATAGCGGCATCGATCACAATCTTGCCCATGGCAGACTCGGGGGGCCCAATCTCGTTTTTGAAGTTCAAATCGTCCGAGTCCGTATTGAGGAAGACAGCATATGCACCCTTGATGGCTGCATCCAACTCTTCCCCGTTCCATGAGTCCGCCTTTACAACGTCGAAGCCTTCATCGATGCACCGCTTTGCCTTTGGCGTTGTAGGATCTCGGGTGGTGATGCGCACCCACCATTCGGGATTATCGTGTAGGGAGCGAGCAACAGAGCCGCCGACCATGCCAGTTCCCCCGATCACCACGACGATCTTCTTGCCCGAGGCGAGCGCTGTATCGGCCATGTTGAATCGTTTGATACCACGATCTATCGGTAGAAAAGTGATGCCAATAGAGAATCTCCCCAGGAGACCGCAAGTTAATCTGGATGTTGACTTTGAATAAACGCCGGAGCTTAACGAAAAATACTCAAATTGGACTCGAAGAGGTGCTTCACGACTAATGCTGATTGATTAAGTCATGGAAACGGCCTCGTTAAATCTCATCGCAGGATTCGGTTCACGGCCGAAAAAGGAAACAAAAGATGATTTATTTCTCTGTGTTTCTACCCCTCATGTTCCAGACGGCAAGTTTATTTTACTCCACTGTTCCCCTGATTCTCCAAAATAACACAAAGCTTCAATTGATGCCCAAGGCAATGCTATATTGATTGTCTACGCTTATCTATCTACATTCCATTGGCTAAACACGCCGAACACAGTCCACGAATGCTCCATACTCTACTCCAACAGCTTACTCATCAGTTTTGGCATTGCCCCCCGGTATCCACGCAACCCCGTTCGTGTAGCTGCTGGCAGCTGCCCTCATGTGCACGTCATTCGGGCTATATCTAGTTCCTAAGGTTAGCATCGACTCTCGAGACGTTGGACTTGCTCCACACCCTCCAGTATGCTATTGGTTAAAGGTCCCTTTCCTAAATTAGCGTACCTCCTAATTGGTGATTTCACGCCCACCCCCTCGGATACAAGCTAAAAGGGGAATGTGGAATGTGTTGACCAATCGCCCAACAGAGCGGGTCCGTTAAAGGTCCCTTTCCTAAATTAGTGTACCTCCTGGTTGGTGGTTTCAGGCCCGCCCCCTGCGGCCCTGCCCCCTCGGATACAAGCTAAAAGGGGAATGTGGAATGTGTTGAACAGAGCGGGTCCACCACGCTGCAGCATCAAATATCTAGATATAAATCAAACTTGGTTTTCCTTTAACGGTCACTCTACAGTTCAGAGTACCTTATCCTGGCATTGGTGAGTTTCTCTCCTAACAGCCGTATTCTATAAAATAACAATGCTGATCAAAACATCGGATACATAGCTGCATACTGGAAAATATCCCAGAGTTCTACTTCTATCTTGCACAACCCCGGAAAAATGGTGGAATCAAAACCGAACCCAACCGGAGACTCAAATCCCCAACATGTCCCACATGGGAACTGGGATTCCTTCCCCTGGGAACCATTCCCCGCCTATGCCGGCACGAAGTCCAACATTTTCCGATCTGCAGATGGCCGAGTTGTTGCAGGAGCTTATAGAGAGAGCGGTGTCGCGACACTGACCTACCCTTGCGACGAATTCTTTATTGTCACAGATGGGTGGATTAAACTCGCCATTCATGGAGGAGATACGTTCACAATGAACAAGGGGGATTTCATATATATTCAAAAGGGGCAGACGATTGACTTTGAATTTGGGCCCAACTTTGCCAATGCCGCTGTTTTCATAAACCATGACGAGAAGGTCACATTGTGTTAGAGTTTAAATCGCAGCGCCTATTTTGTTTCTAGCTTCCTATTTTCTCGGATTCTTATGCATATGCCCCCTGTTTCGGAAAGTGGATCTGATTATCAGAAACACAGAGTACACACAGTACATACATGTTTAAATTTATACCGATACACAAACACCTAGCTTTCTCACATCCAACAGATACAGCTGTCTTGGCCATAATATTCATACTTCTTACGCCCTCATTTCCTAACTCCAGCCACTCTAGCCCCACCCTAAGTTAACCCCCTAAGCCTTAGTTTACCCCCACCTAGAGTTATGTGGGAAGCTATCCAGCACCAATGAAGTTAATATAAAAGAGAGCCGTACGCAAAGGAAGCGAGGCTGGGCCTCGTGCAGAATGACAGACGGGACTGTTTTTCCTGAAGCGGTAAACTCCTCGTAGATTGGGAAGATATCGATGACTTCAAGCAGCCGCTCGGAAAAGGAGCCTAAATAGGCAAGTCTTGGTAACTCTACTACCAGATTACCATATATATAGAGATGTGATTTTCTGAAAGATATTATCTTCTTCCAGTGTTTATTCGGCTTTAGCCTTCAAGCTCAATCCACCTTTGCGCTGGTTCCTTTTTCATTTCTCACTCCGCAAGACCAACGGCGCAGGATGTTGGAACACTCACTCCCTGTAGCGGCATTTGTGATTGGCCTTGTCGTGGTGCACAAATTTATTATTTATCCGGCATTTCTCTCTCCCTTGGCAAAAATACCAGCGGGTCACTGGTCAGCTCACTTCTCGCCCTTCTGGCTGCATTACCTCCGGTGGACAAAACAAGAGATTCGCACCACCAGGGCTCTACATCTTAAATACGGGCCCGCAATTCGGCTAGCGCCCAACTTCCTGAGCCTGAACTGTTTTGAAGGTGGTCTGAAGCAAGTCTATCTTGGAGGGTTTCCCAAGACTGAATTCTACTGGAATGGGTTTGCGAATTATGGGTAAGTTCGCTCCGCGGTGAACCAAGTGTTGTTGTGCTAAAGGCCAGAGTAGAACGGAGAACATTTTTACGTTTGAAGACAATGCCACCCACTCGGCACGAAAGCGGTTGATTTCGAACACATTTTCGAAATCATATGTGATGGCGTCTCCAACAGCCCGTGCTTCCACTCGTGAGGTGCTCTTTCGCCGCTTGCTCCCGATACTGGACCAACATGCATCCAGTGGCAAACCGATAGAAATGCTTGAGATGAACTACTCCTATTCCATGGATTCGTTCATCCATTGGCAGTTTGGCCGCTCTATTGGCAGTGATTTAGTTCGAGATTCAAAGGAGAGACGCATGTATCTGGATGGATTCTTTGCCATTGCTCCGTATACCTTCTGGCAGTATCATTTCCCAGCACTCGTCGCATGTCTGTCGAAGATTGGCGTGAACTTGATTCCCAAAAAAGCCCTGGCTCTGATCGGCAATATCGAGAAATGGAACGAGCAAAAGTGCGACAAGGCATACGAACTGCTTTCTTCGGAGGACCCGGTGTCGGATGAAAATAACCCGGTAGTGTTCGCACAAGCATTTAAAGCTTTGTCGTCGCCCACACCTCGCTCCGAAAAGACCCCTAGATACCCCATGAGGAAGGAAATCATGAGCGATATGTTTGCTCACAACTCCGCCGCGCACGAGACAAGTGGTAACGCTCTTACCTACGCCATGTGGGAGCTCTCTCGCCGACCAGAGGTTCAGGAAAAGCTTCGTCAAGAGGTCCTGGGACTCTCCCCTCCCCTCTCCTTCCCAGGGGAGTCAGCTACGGACGAGGACTTTGCCTTGCCAGAGGCCAAAGATGTGGCATCACTTCCGTACCTTGAAGCCGTGATCATGGAGTCTCTCCGTCTCTATCCATCCGTTCCAGGTGGACAGCCGCGTAGAGTTCCTAAACCCTGTTCTCTTGGTGGATATGATAACATTCCGGCAGGAACTGAAGTCCAGTGTTCTGCGCAGATTCTTCATATGACCCCCGAAGTGTTTCCCGAGCCAGAAACATGGAAGCCCGAGCGATGGATTGACTCCAGCCCCGAGCAGCTGGCCGCGATGAGACGGTGGTTTTGGGCCTTTGGGAGCGGTGGTAGAATGTGCATTGGAAGCAACTTCGCGTACTACTGTGAGTATATTTATCTATATTTCAACCCCCACCTTCGTTCCCCCTTTGTATGTGGATAAAGATTTGTCGGATCTTGCTAAACAAAAAATAAAATAAACTCTTCTTTTCTCGATTACAGCCATGAAGCACTGTCTTGCCGCAATTTACACCAATTATCGAACTGAGATACATGACCACGGAGACATGGAGCTGGAAGATTCTTATCTGGCTGGGCCCAAGGGTCATAGGTTAGAGTTGAAGTTTCATCGTGTATAGCAGACGTACGAAATGGGTTCGTTGTTCGGCGGGTTAGAATCGTCAAAGGAGCTTAAACGTGGGGGATAAAAAGGTTTTTTATGAAATGTGGACATGCTTGGTCCAAAAAGGAGCATCAGAATCATTCTCGTTCTTCTGTATGCTATGGTTGTATAGCATGTTCTATAAAATTAGCTCACTATAAGATCCCTTCAGTTAGATTTTCTATGTGCCATAGAACTAATTTGACTGTCCATGGTATTATAGTGAATTAATGATTTGAAAGATGTCCTAGAATCTTGGGCCCAGGAAGGGTCAAAAAAGAAAACGGAAAAAAAAACCTACATCTAACCGCTTCATGATAAAGCCAAAGTTGCCATGTGATTTCAATCTGATGAGGATGATTGCCAATTTGATCTGACGCAAGGGGGGGAGGTGGAATCCTTGAGGTCGAGAGCTCGGTCGTGAGATGGGAGGAGGATTTAGGTCAGGATGGAGATAGCACAGTTCTGTAACCAACTATGAATTGCCAGATGTCCAACTATATTTACTTTGACAGGCTCCGGCATTCAAGACGACAGTTACATTAAAATCAATTCCGTCTTTAGACCTCCTTATGCTTATTTGAACACTTTAAGCTGTGCAACGAAAGTAATTAGAGTGAATCCAGTGAACTATCCCCCCTTCGAAGAGGCCGTTCTTGACCCTCGTCCTGTTTGGAACACACGTTTGATACTGCATAGTACTAGATGAATTGCCCCTTCACGAAGATCCGTCCAGCAAGCGGCCTGGCTACCTGTCAAGTAGGAATTACTATCAATATCTAGGATAGTTATATATATGGGCCGCAAGCGAAGGCACGATTAGTTGGTTAGTTAATCGTGGCGAAGCTCAGAAAGATGTCGATCTCCCGTCAAGGTGGCACCGTGGTAGTTTCTTGAGACATTTATTGTTCGTATTTGTACCGCGGGGGGATGCAATCTCTCCTAGTACATACATTCCACTATTCTAAGATTTTCTATTGATCTTTTTGCCCCAAGCTTCTCACTTCCTCGAATTGTCGTATCTCGAAACAATGGCTTACTCTCATAGATTCATTCGTTTACCAGTTCCGACAACACCCCCTCCCACCCCATTCCGATGCGAGAGAAGAGAATGAAAAAACCAAAAACCAGAAAACGAGAGGCAATAAACAAAAAAAGAGGAAAGAAAACAGTAAAAACCATGCCGATGCAAATGCGAGCCTCCTGATTCACTTCCATCTCAATTCCATCCCCGTTTCCCTCTCCCCTATCCCCTCCCCTCCTCCTCCTCAGCGCACCACCCACCATCCCCTGTCCTTAATAAAACCAATAACTCCGAATCTTCACCGGCTTCTTCGGCGTCCAAGTCTTCTTCTTCTTCGACGAACTTCCCACCATGTTCTGGCATCCCTTCTCCTCCCAAAAGACAATGCCATCGGGATCCCCAAGAAAATCCGTCGCCAGGTTCCACTTGACACTGCGGGTCTTTGTGTTGTATGACTTCTTCAAATCAATGCATTTGCCACGGGTGAAATCGTAGCCGTGGGCGTTGACCTTTTTGCCCTTGTAGCCATTGAAATGGATGTCCCAGGCGTCAGCCGTGGAGATGATTGCCAGGAGGGCGGCGGCGAGGAAGAGGAAGGCTTTCATCATCTTGTCGTCTTCGTCTTGGGATAGGATAGGAGGTGGGGTTTGTTTGGAGTAGTATAATGGTGCCCGAGGCCCGGATTCTTTCTTTCGGCTTCGGGAGGGAAGGGGGTGAGAGAGTTGTGTTTCAATGGAATTTTTTTTTATTGTTGGCTTGCCCACTTCAATCTTGGTATCTTTGGGTAGATTAAGAAAATGGAGGTTTCGCGGGAAATGAGAAGGTCAGAAAAGGGATTGTGGAGGCGATGTTTTACGAGAAAGGAGTTCGAGGTGAAAGACATGGTTGCCCCTTTTATACCCTCTTTTTCCTTCATGAATGTGGCTGTTGGATGCTTGACTCTCAGCATTCGTATGTTCTTTGAGGGCTGTGAGGTGGATATAGTTATGTTGTATTGCCTCAGTGGGGAAGATTCTCGTATATACTGCGCTTCGAATCGCGTTTACTGGCAAAGATTGCCGAATGGAAGCATAGATGTTTCTACTATCAGATTCCCAGCGGCAGACCAAAAGGGGGTCGAGTCTAGTTTATGGCTAGGGAGTAAATGTTGATAAAACCATCTATTTTAAAATGCGGACGTTTCATATATTCAAGCCAGTTCTTTAACCCAGACTGTTGAAATTTGATGTTCTGAATGTGCTGTCGTGAGTTTTCTCGATGGCCAACATTGCGCAGCATTCTCGTATCCACCAACCGGAACACGAATAAATAGAGGTTTGAGGATCCGATCCAAAGCACGGATACGAATCTGGGGAGCATCTTAGCGGGAGATCAATACCTTAAAATAGGCAATGATTGTTTCATGTTTCAACTGTTTGAAGAATCATGTTTCAAGTGCTTCAGACTCCAGAGGGCGCAATGATCGTGAAGTAGTCATTGCAACACCGTATCCGTTACTATCACCCATGACGGTGGAGCGTTACTATCACATCCTCTCCTCACTTGGCACTCATTTTTACTGATCGTGATTCCAGACACGATGTTATCAACTACCCCACTCACAATAGAAACTGGGCTTTCCCGCTTTTCCGCCGCTTTGACAACATCTAAACCGGCCTCATCGTAAAAAGATCCAGTTACGAGCAAGCCAACGGCCCCTAGCTCCGTCCCTATACCAAAGAAAACAAAACAAAACATATCCCCCAACCAAAAATGGTTAACCTCCCCGACAAATTCGCCGCTATCCCGCGGCATCCCC
Organism: Emmonsiellopsis sp. PD_5; assembly: GCA_032988985.1. NCBI lineage: Eukaryota > Fungi > Ascomycota > Eurotiomycetes > Onygenales > Ajellomycetaceae > Emmonsiellopsis > Emmonsiellopsis sp. PD_5. The sequence goes on from JANTQI010000152.1 coordinate 14,808, forward strand.
TCCTCCTAGGACCCTCTCCCATCCACTCCCTCCCCCGCATCACTGCCGACCTTGGTGGCCGTGTCTCCATTTACGCCAAACGAGAGGATATCAACTGCGCCCTAGCCTACGGCGGTAACAAGACCCGCAAGCTCGAATACCTCGCCGCCGATGCGCTAGCCCAGGGATGTGATACGCTCGTTAGCATTGGCGGCATTCAGAGCAACCATACTCGCCAAGTAGCAGCGGTGGCAGCCCGCCTTGGCCTGCGTGCCCGTTTGGTGCAGGAGAACTGGGTCGACTGGCAAGACCCGGGCTACGAGACTGTAGGTAATATTCAGCTCTCACGGCTGATGGGCGCGGACGTACGGCTGGTAAAGGCTGGTTTTGATATTGGACATAAACCTACTGCGGCGGGTGTGGTTGAGGAGTGTAAGCGGAACGGGGAGAAGCCGTACTATATCCCCGCGGGGGCATCGGATCATCCATTGGGTGGGATGGGGTTTGCGCGCTGGGCCTTTGAGGTGAGGGAGCAAGAGAAAGAGCTGGGCATTGTGTTTGACACTATTGTTGTGTGTGCAGTGTCTGGATCGACAATGGCTGGGATGGTCGCAGGTTTCAAGCTGATTGAGAAGATGTATCCGAGCGAGCCAAAGAGAAAGGTTATCGGGATCGATGCGTCTGGGAAGCCAGCGGATACTCATGCTCAGATCCTGCGCATCGCGAAAAGTACGGCTGAGCAGATTGGGCTCACCGCTGCTGATGTGTTAGCGGAGGATATTGTTCTCGACGAGAGGTATCATGCTGGCGTCTATGGCATCCCGGATAAAGCCACATGGGATGCCATCGAATATGGAGCCCGGCTGGAGGGGTTTATCGCCGATCCAGTCTATGAGGGGAAGAGCCTTGCGGGCATGATTGATATGGTCAGACGGGGCGAGATTGAGGGTGGGAATGTGCTGTATGCGCATCTTGGGGGCCAACCGGCGCTGAATGCATACTCACAGCGGGTTCCGCTGCCTGCATAAAGGCCGGGGACTTTGTTTCCTTTGTCTCCGTACAGAATAGCTAGGATCTTGTGAGTTATTAATACTGTATGTAGCTGTTGTGTAATCCAAGGAGCTGAAAGAATCGTCATCGATGGTTAGGATTTCCCAAAGGCACGAGTTGAACAGCGAAGCCCGAAAAGTAGTAGTATCGAATTTATTGACTCCCCGCAAATGAATGTCTTGCACGCAATATATCTGCGGGTTCTCAGCTGTCAAGGATCCCTTTTGTCAGGAGTTCGATATCAAACTTGAAATTGTATCCCAACTTAGGGCTAGAAACAAGGTCTGCCCCCGATCGGGCAATTAGGGCAAGGCTGTTCCCTTTTCGGAGACAATCACCTCAGCCTCAACTTCAACTTCAGCTTCAACGTCAACTTCGCCGGAAACATCACCACTCCGTGCTCCATATCCATTGTGACTTCGGTGCTTATCCTCTTTTATTTCGAGTCATTTCGAGTCATTTCGAGGCCAAAGGTGGTCTCGGCTGCTCTGTGGATTCCTCCGCCCCAGGGCAATCCCCAAAGATTTGAATCTGTGGAGCTTGGTGGTGAAGGCAGAGAGCTTGGGCTGAGGGCGAAAACCAGGCCAAAATAGCGCTAATGAATCCTATTTTTATCGTCTCAAATCGTCTGTGCGAGGGGCAGATGCCAAGGCGAATTTGCCGGGCGGACGAATGACGCTACTGGCCGCTGACACTGGCATCAAAAACCCGGAGCTTTTACAGATACACCGTGTCACCACAAACCAACACCGTCGCCAACTGTCAGTTTCTGCCTGGGCTAGGTACCCAACTTGGGCGGTGTTTCCAGTTCATCATGCCGTGGCATGGGAAACCTTACCAAAACAAATCCAACATCCCAGTTGCTTGCCCCAAGAGGTTTATTATTAGCTGACCGCCGTCCTGTCACGGCCCCGCGGCCCATCTCCAATCCAAATACCAGGTTTAGCTTTTGAGACGATGGAAATCCCGCTTCATCATCGATATGGCCGGTATTATCTGTTGGGGTCCCTTTACCCTGCAATTAATGGTCCTCTGTGTATGTGTGCGCAGTCCCGTGAAAGACCTGTGCCTTAGGCTGCTAAAATTCACTCTTCGTATCTTCCCGGGTACGAGGCCAACTAGAAGACTGGCACTCTTTCAATTTGTGACGGAGGAGTTTTCATGTTTCATCCCCCGAACACGACATTTTCCAAGTTGTGGAGTTTTCTGTAAATACACGCAACAGAAAGGAGGAAGAAGAAGGTCTTTGCCATGGTCTACCAGCTCGCTGCAAACACACTGGCATTCGAACTGCATTGTTACGCACTGGCGGACCAAATAACTAAGCTTTTGGCAGATCATTCGCTCAGTCAATCACAAGGGCGGGTCAACTTGCGGTCCAACTCTCCGCTGTTGATCATCATGCGCCACCATGCCTCCTGCTTCTCTTCGGACCCAATCACGCCCATCATGACAAGCCCCAAATCAGCCATCGCTTGGTCGTTTTCAAAGCGATTATCCTTGTTGGCCGGTTCCGAACTCGCCGGTTCGGTCCAGGTTTTCCCTTGTACCCCTGGTTGGGGCAGCTTTGTGCCACAGCCACTCTCCCGTCCTATCGGAGCTATATTTACTACTTTCTTTGATTTGGGTCCCTGGCGCAGCCAAGGGGTTCGGCTGCCGTACCTCATTCTGCAAAAACTGTCATTTGGGACTCCCAAAATGCAGAACCCACCGGAGAAAGTCTGCGGTAGACCCTCATCTGCTGCGATTGTCCCGCGTCTTCCCCTTGCTAGCACCTGATTGATTCGGGATGACCAACTGCTGTTTATATGCGTAAGCACGAGTATATTATCTCCGCTGTGCGCCTGCTTTGAGCTCTATTTTCTTTGTCCAACCATCCACTTGGTTTTTGACTCGAGCAGTCATGGCGGCATTCACTTCCTTGATAATTTTATTATACTCTCTAAACATCTTCCAACTAGTACACGCTGTGAACCCGGTGGTTGACTTGAAATATGCCAAATACAAGGGCTTTACGAGTTCATCTGGCGTCACTCAATGGCTTGGTATGCGATATGCCGCTCCACCAGTAGGCCACCTTCGGTTTGCTGCCCCCGAAGATCCAAAGAAGGAAAAAAAACAGCAACCAGCAGACGAAGTAAGTGTCCATACGGAATCCAATTGTCTTGGTATTTGTAGCGAAAATAGCTAACCAACCTCCACAGCATGGCCCAAGATGTCTTACAACGGGCGCTTCCCCAGACAAGAAGGGAACTTCAGAAGATTGTCTCTTTATAGATGTGTATGCTCCGACCAAAGCAACACCTTCGTCTAAATTGCCGGTGTTCTTCTATATTCAAGGAGGCGGCTTCAACCAAAACGCTGGCGCCAATTACAATGGTACTGGTCTCATCAAAGCCTCGGATATGAATATGGTGGTCGTGAACTTCAATTACCGTGTCGGACCATATGGTTTCCTCGCAAGTAAGGAGGTCCAAAATGGTGGTGCCATCAATAACGGTCTAAGGGACCAAATAAAGGCCCTTTCCTGGGTCCAACATCACATATCAAAGGTACATTACATTGTCAACGCATATACGTACGCCCTTTGATAAATTAGAAGTTTTACATAACTGACATCATTCTCTAGTTCGGAGGGGACCCCGGCCACGTAACGATAGGCGGGAATAGCGCAGGTGCCGCCTCAGTATATTATCTACTCACCGCGTTTGGCGGCAAAGGCGTCCCAATGTTCCATGCCGCAATCGCCGGCTCCCCATCATTCGGCACACAACTTACGGTTAAAGAAAGCCAATACATGTACGATAGCCTGGTATCCCGCACAAAATGCAAAGGCAAAGACTCTCTCGCCTGCCTCCGTAAACTGGACATCAAAACCCTTCAAAAACACAACAAAAACTCCCCCCTCCCCGGTGCAAAGGGCAAGCCTCTCTATATGTACTCCCCTACCATCGACGGCGACATAATCCACGACATAACCTACCGCCTCATCGGCGCGGGCCGCTTTAAGCACGTCCCCACAATCTTCGGCGCAGACACAAACGAAGGCACCCTCTTCTGCCCCAAGGGGACAGACACCTTGGCACAATCCGACACCTTCCTTAAAAACCAATTCCCTAGACTCAACAAGAAACACCTCAAGAAGATCCACGAGCTCTTCCCGAAAACCGAAGAGCGATTTGAAGGCAAAGGTCCCTACTGGCGCCAGTGCGCAAATGCCTACGGCACCATGCGCTACAGCTGCCCCGCCATCGCCCTTAGCGTCTCCTACAAGCAAGGCTACGACCCCACGAAGGTCTGGAATTACCACTATGCCGTCGAGGACAGGCCATCCATGCTCGCCGGCAACGGCGTCGCCCATACAGCCGAGATCCCGGCTATCTGGGGGCCGACCTATGTTGGCGGGCCCAAATCGTACAAGCCCGGTGGCGCAAATGCGGGCATTATCCCCATTGTGCAGGGGTATTTTACTAGCTTTATTCGAAGCTTTGATCCGAATAAGCATCGGGCTAAGGGGAGTCCCGAGTGGGAAAACTTGGGGAAGGATAAGGGGGATAAGAATTTGAGGAGGTTGAAGATTAAAACTGGGGGGACGAAGATGGAGAGTGTGGATAAGGAGCAGTCGAAGCAGTGTGAGTATTTGATTAGTATTGGGGATGAGCTGAGGATGCGATAGAGATGGTGGGGGGCGGGGCGGGGTTTATTGGTGTTGCTGTGGGTTGGAGTTTTCGGTTTTGTTTTGATATTTATCATTGAGTCTAGCATGTGGCGCGGGGTGTTTGTTCTTCATCTTGTTCCTTTTATCTATTTATACCCCATGTTCATGTTTGTCGCAGACTTGGTCTATTGGATATCCACCCCACTTGGCTATATATGTAGGCGTGATATAGGACGGATGAACACACAAAAAACAAAATATTAATAGACGTGTTTCTCAATTTTCGACATGGTATTTTCCCTAGTTACTTATTAAGGATAGTAGTATAATACGGCCTTCCAATCTTTTCTCTATCCCTCCCTCCATGGAAGCAAGAAAAAACCACACCATCCAATAACAGTCAAAGGTGTATAACACAACCCAAGCAATACTAAAATAAACGAAAGGAAAAAAAAAAGGGCAACATCTACTTCCTCCCCTTCCTCGCCGCCTTCTCCCTCTCATACGCCTTTGACTCCCTACCCTCCTCCCCCTGAATCTCCGCCACAAGCCTGCGGTACTTGCGCTCATACTCAGCATCCTTCTCCTTCTTCTCCCGCAGACTCTCACGGGCAATGAAGTTGGCGTCCTTGCGCAGCTCGCGCATCGCCCCCTTGCGCTCCCGCTTATGCTCTGCTTTCAGCTTGTTCAGTTCCGCACGCTCACGGTCGGGATCGTAGTGCTTGTAAGGGTTGAAGGATTCTTCGAATTTGGGAATGGCGGTTTTGATGGCGAGGGGTTTGTGGTTGTGGAGCAGGAGGGGACGGCGGGTTAGGGTTGATTGGTTGAGGAGGGTTTGGAGCTTGTCGCGCGTGGCTTGGAGTTGGTCGGAGAGGGTGGTGGGGAGTTTGAGGGTGGAGGTGTTTGTGGACTTAGAGAGGTGTTTGAGGACGTTCCCAGCTGGGCGGAAGATTTCGGTGAAGGCGGATTTGGTGGACCAGAGATCGGCTGAGGTGGAGAGGAGAGTGAGGAGCGTGCTGATCAGGGATAGTTTGTGGTCCTTTGATTCAGCGGATGGTGTAGAGAGGATGTCCCAGAATGCAAGCTTCCCCAGAGCTGTTGAAGATTTTGAGGCTCGCAGGCGTAGCGGGGTGGATGGTTTTCGGACAGGGAAGAAACCGAGGCTGCTCTTAGGTTCGATGGGCGACAGTATGCACAGAGCATTAAGTACGTAGTTCATAAATTCTGGTATGTATCGTTTGGCGAATGTCTGGTACTGAATGCAAAGAGTGGCGATATAGGCGCCAGTTACGATGTCTCGAATGTCGGTGATGTTGCTCTGACCAAGGTACCTCGCCATGGAAAGCATAGACGGGGTGACAACCGCGTGGAAGTGGTCGGATGTGGGAAATATGGTAGCGACACCGGTCAGGATGACAAGATCGCCTGGTTGCAAATCTAGAGGCCGGTTTTCTGACATATCGCGAAGGCGGTTCCGCATGGCTGTAGCTACAGCCTCTGGATGAGACTTGGCCATAGAGTGGATATGGCGGAGTAAATTCTCTAGGACAGCAAAAGGTGGATGCTCTGGCTGATTTGCTAGGTACGCCGTATGCTGAACTAGGACTTTCGAGAATCCAGCAAGCTTCGATTTATTATCGGCGTGCAATCGAGGATGATGTAGGGCTCTTATCCGCTGGACTATCGTGGGTAGGTCCTCGATTTTGGTATCTTTAAGAATTTGCAAAAAGTGCTCATGGGTTTCCGGGCACGGCCATGTGAAAGCCAGAGACTGGTTTTCTGACGCAGATGGGCCAGTTTTGGACCCGGTAGACGGCTTGCCAGCGTCCTCGCCAGGGGGGAGGGTCAGTCCGCTAATGAACTCATCCTCCTCTTCTTCGGACTCCTCTTCAGCATCAGAGTCGACGATGTCACTTTCGTCTACAGAAAGATCTGCTTCGGAATCGGACTCGACAAGATCGCTATCGATGATGAAGTCGTCTTCGTCCTCAACACCAAGTTCTTGCAGCAAGGGGTTGGCCTGGCTCAACCCGAACGCCTTTGCATCATCTGGCTCAGAATCCTCCTCCATATCGTCGTCATTCTTGTTATCCTCTTCCTCTGACGATTCATCTTGTTCCCCTTTCATGCGCCGCAGTCTTTCCTTCTCCAACTTTTGTAACCTCTCGGCTTCCTCCGCTGCCTTTTCCTCATCTGTCTTTGTACGGTCTGCGGGTTGGGATCGTTTGTCGTAAGCCATCTGTTTTAGGCGCTGGTCATATTCTTTGTCCGCCTGGTCTCTGTCTTTTCCACTCAAAAGGGCTGCGCGGTCTGGATTCATCGCAGCAATAGGGTCAGGTTTGGGCAGGGGTGCTGGCTCCGGCTTTTTAACGCCTCTCATCATCTCAAATATTTCTGGAAGACCCTTATCCAAAGTCGCTCGGAGATCGTCGTCGTCTTCTTTTGCCTTTTGACGTTCGTATTTGTGGAATTTCGACTTGGCGATAAGCTCCTTCATGACTTCATTCTTCGATTTCTTCCGTTCCGGTTGCCCTTCCTCTTCCTCTGAATCTTCCGCTAGCCCATCCATATCATCATCCTCGACCATGCGTCTCCGCTTTCGTACCATTTCGGACTCTGCGTCTTCATCAGAGAGATTCAAATCGTCCTCCTTGAAATCATCACCCCCTTCCTTATCGAAGGTTAGACTCTGTCCCAGATGCGTAAGTTGCATCTCCTCCTCTTCATCTTCGAGATTGAATAAAGACTCTTTCTTAAATTTCTTCTGGCTCTCCCGCGCGAACCGCTCCGCAGCCCTTTCTTCGGGGGTCATCGTAGGATCGTTCTCGCCGAACCGTCTATCGAGCAGGGTACCGACTTTGTTCCGACGGTGGATTTCTTTAAGCAGAGTTTCTTTCCTCTATAAAACAATTAGAACCTAGTGCCATACAAGGGTATTATGGGTAGAACACACCCTCTGCTCGCCTAGCCCCTTTGTAACTCCTGGTCTAAACCGCGGTCCCTCCTGATTCGATCGAGACGTAGAGCTGAATTTTGCAGGTCTCGCAGGCGCCCTGACTTCGAAGGGATTGAACTGTTCCCGTATGCCTTCGAGTGCAGCATTGCGCTGTGCTCTGTTCGCGGCCGCAGCGCCAGACTTTGCATTTTTCTTCTTCTGCTTCTTGGACTGCTGGGGACCGAGCACGCCGCTTTCCCGCAGCGAGGTCTTCAGCTGCTTGAGCTGCGAAGGCGCCATGGCGAGATGTGAATTTTCCCAGCTGGAAAACAGGAGAAGCGGGCTGGACGTGCAATTGTTGGCGGTGATGGCGGTGATAAAAAGTGGTTTGCAGCTCAAAATAATAATTTTGGAAAATACACGCTCACCGCCTTTGGGTGGGACCGGCATTAAATATTCTGCCACTCCGCCTTCAAGATGCTATCTCAACGACGACAAGTTGACGATGAGCAATGCCAGCTGCCATGGCCTCACGTATTAACGATCGCATTCTGTGGCTATGTCTAGGTAAGTGTTCTTTGCGTCCTCTATATCAAATACACCGCTAATCAGTTCTCCAGGCGTCACGTTCTTCTTCGCCGCTCGGGGAATCGGTGCAGAGCTATATCGTGTCCGGGAGCTTACTGCGATCCGGAAAGGAGAAAAGGAGGACCAAGTCATTGGCGAAGGAACAGAAGATGGTAGGAATATATCCCATTCGTCACCTCTAGTCCGTCCCTTGTCTAACAAGCGTCCCAGCTCTCAAACTAGAAACCCTCCAGAAGCTATCCGAAAGCACCAGCTTTGACCTTCGATCAGCGTATGTTCCAGAGATGTTAGGGAAGATCTCATCCATCACAATCTAATGTATATACAGGGCCCTAAGAATCATCTCCGAACGATCCACCAAAGGCTCTACCCGAGATCTTCTGTTACAGGACCTCTCCAGCAAGATCCCGACAGTTAGGAACAAGGCACTGAATGCGTTGTATTTCCTCGTATCCAATCGAGCACGCAAGTTATCCCTTCAATTCAGCCCCTCATATTTCCCGGGACCCGTCAACTAACCTCCGCTCTTCCTTAGTATCCCGCTCCGCAGTGTCCAGCCGACTAAAAGATCTCCCCACCTACTCCGCCCTCGTGGACTGCCTCTGCAGCTTCCTCCCCGAACACAAGGAAGAAAACAGCAACATTGTCTCCGATATTCTCCCCAAAACCCGTCCACAAGGCGAAATGAAAGCCCTACGCACCCTCGAAATCATCCTCCGGGAAAACGTCCCCGCCGCTGTAGAAGCAGGTGTCGTCAGCCGATGGCTGTCCAAATACCCGTTCCCCGGCGTTGCCCAAAACGAATCAATGAGAATAAACGTGGTTGCCAAGACACTGGCGTACCATTCAGATGACCCCGTTATGTACAGTATCATCAGCATTCTCTTCAACCACGAACAGGGCTTGCACCATCTGCGAAAATACGGACTGGTGGAGGAGCATATGAACTTTTACACCCCCGGTGGGGAAGATCATGGCGACTATGATGATGATAGCGAGGATGAAGACCCAAGTGATAGTGATAGCGACGTTTGGATGGTTGACGGTGAAGAGACGGCTGGCATATCGCCGTGGTCCAGCAGACGGCGACGGGAAGGCACTGCTGAAGAGCAGGCGTTGCGTCGGCGTCGGAGGGAAGCTATGGTCTTTAGTGAGGGAGGCCGGCCGCTGGGGAACGATGATATCATCCAGCCTGTTCGGAATAGGGAGGATGAAGAGCTGGATGCGGAGCTGGAACAGTTGGCTGATGAGGTTGACCGGGAGCTCCGTGAGGAGCAGCTGGAGGCTGAAAGGCGAGAACAGCCACGGCGTTCATGGCCTGGCCTGTGGCCATTTTCATGAATAATTGAGCGGGCATGCAGAAAAAATGGGGCTATCGGCGTTTTTGGGAGGCTGCATTTTTTTTTTCTTTTTTGGTTATGGTTATGGTTGTTAGGAAATATCATGATACCCCTTTTCTTTTCTGTATTATTATAGTTCACCAAAGCACGTGTTTAAGTTGCAGATATTAGTAAATATAGTAAATATACGTGTCAGACCTATTGCAATACAAAATACTACAACAGATAGCCGCCGAAGTCTCACAACCCCATCCACGTCGACTTCGCCAAATGATCCACCTTCTTCTTACTATGCTTCACCATCCCCATCATCTTCAACTCCGACAACGCGCGATAAAACAACGCCAACGACTGCCGTTCATCCCCCTCATCCGCATCCTCGCCGCCCGCCATGGTATAATAAGCTCGCCACAGGTCATAGACATTGACGAGGGAACCAGTCTCAAGGTAAAGCTGATACAGAGTTGAAATCGCAGGCGTCGACGGCGCCGCGGTCTCCGCGTTAGAACCAGCGTCGGAGACCAAGTAATCGAATGGTGAAGATAGCGCCCGCTCCATCGTAAATCGGGGACGAGGGGTGAAGGCATCTTTCAGCGGGGTTTTCAGGTCGTACAGGAATGCCTCGTGCATGAAGAGGTCTCGTGGTCTGATGAGGAGGGTTGAGAAATACTCCTGCAATGCGGTGACTAGGTCGTCGATGAAGGTGGTGTATTCCGTATCTTGTTTGGAAAGTTTTGCTTTGTTCTTTGTCAGCCTGACACGCTGGCCGACGACGGTTGTTTTGTGCGTTGAGTGGTGCTCGTCGTATTCGGTGCGGAGGGGATCGGGGCCTTTTTTGTTCTGGACAAGTGATTGGAGGATTTGGTGTAGCTCTGTGAAGGCATCTGTCTCGCTAATGTTGGATGGTAGGGCGTCAAGTAAGGATTCGGCAGAATCGGATGGCAGCTTTTTGATTGCGGCAAGCATCTCCTCGACGACTTTTGAGTTAAGGAGTTCTCCGGCTAGTGCTTGGATGATGAGTTCGGACAGCAATGGGGTCTTTGGGATTTTCAGGAACTGTAATATTGTGGCTAGCGATTTAACGGATTGCAACATCTTGTAGACCTTCTCTTGGCCACTGTGAAGATTTTCCATGGCATCTTCTGCTAAGAAATGGTCGTCTTCGAGGAGCCTGCGGGCGTGTTTTGCCTCGCCATCGTCGAGTAGGTCATTAACGTATCTAAAATGGTAAGTAAGGGAAATGTGGATATCGCGATTCGCTCAGGATGGATAACTAACTTGCGAAAAGAAGGAATGTTGCGAATAGCTTCGCAGAGTTCTGTTTGAACATGATTCACGGGCCGGGTTATTGACAGCAAGACTGACAAAGGGTTTGCGAAAAAATGCGCCATGTATGCATACTAATATTGTCAATATTGAAGGACAAGAAATAAAGGGATTAACACTAATTTACCTTGATCCCATTTCCAAACCCTTCGGGACTCTGGAAATGATCCTTTGACTTTTCAAACAATATTCTACTCACGTTATGTCCTAACCAGACGGTAGTTCCCTGGTTCATTTGCAGTGTGGTGAAGACGCGATCCACAGAGTCTCCGGACTCCTGGATATCAAAGCGCCGGCCTTGCAGCAGATTTACCACAGATCTCGGAAGTCTGGCCTCGAAAAGTTCTACCGAGGTCGCAATGCCGAAAAGAAGGACAATAGGAATTCGATCAACCCAGGAACTGGACCAATGTTAGAGTACGACTTTACACGTTCACGGGTTACTCACCTGAGCAATGATATGAGGTCCGTCAATAAAGCATGGTCAAAAGCTTCACTGTCTCGGAATGCAATCACCAGTTTCTGGATAATTTTTTCTTGCACGTACTCGTGCAGTATATCCAAATCATATGCGAGCGGTTTCCGTCCCTTTGTACACGTTAGTAATGATGTCAAAAAATATGAAAGGGTCACATACAGTTCGGTCTGTGGAAAGGCCCTGATCTCCATCAACGCCGCCATTGTCGCTCGTGGCAGATCGAATAATATGTTTTAATACAGTTTTGAGATTGGAGGCATCTCCGGAATCCAGAGCGACTACTTGTCCGACACCATCAGCGCGTATTTGGCCATCCAAACGATCCAACAATCGGCCCATTGACGAAAGGTTGGATCCCAACGTAATCAACCCAGCAGGGATACGTCCATCGCAGCTGCAAACAACTTAGTCAGTCAGTCCACCAAGTTAGCCGTAGCGGATACTTACGTCTCAGCAGAAGTGTGTTCTACAAATGTGGACACGCTTGTCAAGATCCCAGAGTCAACGTCACGGAGTATGGTCTATTCGGAAATTAGAGGAATGCTTCTCATAGCGCGCCACTCCATCTTACGAACCTGGATCTCCTGCTCTTGGTTTGCCCATAATTCTTGAAATGTGTCATATCGCAGCTTGACACATTCTGGAGCTTCGTCTCCCTCTAGCAGGGGCGCGAATGGCAAGATATCTTGCTTCTGAGGCAATGCGGAACTTGACACTTTACGACGCTTGGAAGGACGTTCAGTTTGCAAGCTCCCTTTTTTCAAGGGTTTATATACGTAGGAACTCTAGAATATCATTAGTCCAAGTAAAACGCGACGAGTTGGGGTGAGGTTAAAAACCTGGTGTTCTGAACCGTTCAGATTATCCATGCCACGATTTACCTCCTGATCGTCTGCAAGAACCATAGTAGCCCCCTCTAAACAATTCTCTTGACTTTCAATTATCCAAGTCGAGGCAATTGAATCACGAAACGCGATATCTCAAGGTTTAACTCGACGTGAAAGAGACGTTGATATTGGCTGCTTATGTAATAGTTACCGTCACGCGGTGTAATATTACGGCTGGGCGTATTACTGACGTCTTCAAACTTTCCAAATCTTTTCTTGAGCCTGAGCAAAGAAATGTTTTCTTCCCTCCGCTCTGATGAATTGATTTTCGTTTATCTACATTCATGCGCCGTCTGAGTCTATACGGGGCTCGATGGCATCGTCATGGTGTTCATAAGAGCCGCCCTAGCTACGGCGCCCCTACATACCCCCCTCCGCGAAGGCTGCTCTCGTCTACAGCAGCCCTATCAAATGATCGCAACGACTCCAAACCGCCCGTTGTGCGATGGTTCGAGCAAGACACCCGTTTCAGCAAACATAAGGTCGAAGTAGACCCCGAGAAAGAAGAGCAGGAGGAGCAGGAGGAAATATGGGCCAAAATCAGAGAGCTGCAGGCAGAGCTCAAGGAGATAAGAAAGGGACCTTTCGCGCCTAATAGCCTGTTCATGAAACAACTTCCGGAGGATCAGAAGAAAATTGTCCTTGATGCCGTGCGCAAATACGAGGAAGAAAATCCGGAGGAAGTGCGGGAGATGGAGCGGGAAGAAGAAAATATCTTTGCCGAGTTGGATGAAATGGTTGCAGAGGAGCAAGCAGATCTAGATAGCCGGAAGACGGCTGAATGGAACCCTAAAAAAATGCTCGAAGAGGTCACACCTCCTCCCCTTCCCCCAAAGCCGTCGTTCGAAGTCGAATATAAAGTCCCAGATACCGTTCGAGGTCACCTCAACCGCTTCAACCAAAACTTAGCCGCTTTACATCAGAATCCGACTCGAGCTATAAGACAAGAATTGTGGAGGTCATATAAACGTTGTAAAGCCTCGATACCCGGCTTTATTGAAATAATGCCGGAGGAGACTGTGGATATGTTGTGGAATTCCCAAAGCCAGAGTGCTAGTCCTCAAACGCCGCAGCTGGGATACTGGGAGGAAGTAGCAGAAGACATTCTTTCAAGCGGCCGGGACTTCACACAAGCTCAGTGGATGGAATACATTACTCTACTGCTGGAAAGCGGACGCACAAATAAGGCGCTTACGCTGTGGAAGTCTAGGGAAAAGCATTTGGACTATTCGTCGACGGAATATGTCAACAGATTCTGGAAACTTGGCGTCGAAATCCTTATTGCAAATGGCGAGCTGGAAAATGCTCAAGATATTGCGACGGCGTTCCTCGCGGACGACAAATCACGGGAGTCTCGAATCTTGATACCCATCATTCTTGCCTGGGCCAAAACCCCCGGCGATGAAAACGGCACCCGGGCGTGGACTCTGTACCTAAGGCTCAAGACGATGCTGGGACCCGACATAAACATGAACGATTACGATTCGCTCAGTGTCGGGTTTCTCAAATCTGGTAGAGTCGACATGGCCGTTGCGGTGTTCAAGGATATGATGCTCACAGGCCAAAGCTCGCCATCAGACTCAACCTCCCTTTACAACGCTTCGCTAGGTTTGGTTGGAAATCTACAAGAGTCTAGTATTACAGAAGCCGATGTGAACAAGGTATCGCTCTCAGCCCTTACGATAATGCCTCGCAAATTCCAAAACAAGTTCTTCTATGCCAGTTGGATGAAAAAGTTAATCGGCATGGGCGAAGTCGATTCCGCTGCGCAGGTCGTTGAATTGATGTACGAACGAGGAATCAAACCAGATCCAAAACATCTTAACGGGATTATAGGTGGCTGGCTCCGTAAAGAAAGCTCTACTGCCAGAGAAAAAGCCGAGAGGCTTGCATGGGCCATGGTCCAGGAACGAATCGATCAAGTCTGGGCTAGACAAAAAGACATATCGGCTACAGGATCACAGAAACCCCTTGTACAAAATGCCAGCCACGGCCTCCGTATCCCAACACCCATAGACCGGACGGTGCCCCCAGCAAGCATTGAAACATTCTCCATCCTACTCCTCTACTACACCCGCCGCGGCCAAGATGACATGGCCAACTACATAATCGAATGCCTCGAAAAATCCAAAATGCGCCCCAACACCTTCTTCATGAACCATCTCCTCTTCGCCGAGCTGCGCAAACAAGACATGCTCTCCGTCTGGACGCGCTACAAGGAAATGTCCACCACCATCCTCCCCGACCTAGAAACCTTCGCCTGCCTCTGGGACTGCGGCAAAGTACAATACGACCGCGCCCGCAAGCCCTTCGACGCCTCCTTCCCCACCGCCCGTGCCTTATTCGCCGAAATGATGACCTGGTACCATACCCTGAAACCCTTCCAACAAGCCAACGTCCGCACGTTCTTCTCCAAGGAACTCTACGACCAAATCCTCCGCTGCTTCTCCTTCTCCCTGGATCCCGAGGGCACAATCGTCGCCCTCCACTCCCTCCGCCACGCCTTCGGCTTCATCCCCGACGTCGTCACGGCGCGCATAATAATGTTCGAAGTCGTCCGGCTGCTTCCCGCACCACCCAGCCCCACACAACAGCAGCAGCAGCAGAAGAAATCCCGCCGCAGGCGGGGCGCCATCTCGCTGAATCCGCGCAGCAAGGAGAATCTGCAACATGTGTCGACGCTGCTGGAGACGTTGAGGGATCGCAAGCTGATGATTCTGGCGCGGCAGGGGCTCAGTCTTGAGGATCTGGATGTGGAGGCGAGGAAGGATCATGAGGTTGGGTTGTATGTGGATTTGTTAAGGGTTGTGTTGGGACGGTTGGCTGTGGTGCCGGAGAGGGTGGGGGATAGGCTGGATAGAGCGGTGAGGGAGATGGGGGTTGGTGGGGAGGGGTTGTATTTGGGTGAGGAGGTGCCGGAGGATTTGGAGGCTTAATAGCTGTTGTTCTTTTTTTATTTTTCTTTCCTTTGTTTGGTTCGTTGGTTGGTTGGTTGGGTATACCTGTCTTCCTGTTTGTTTATCTTTCTTGTGCATAGCAGGGTCATCATCATCGCCCCTTTTCATTCCGGTCTTGTTTCCCCCCCCCCCCATTTTTTTTCAGTCTAGTATGTACGATAAGAGTTGAGTCTACGGGCGTCTTGGTGGTCGTCTCTGTGTGAGGTGGGATGGAAGCCGAAAATACCGTCTGTCTCCTGTCGATTTTGTATAATATAGAGGGGAATGAACGGATATATGCTAAAATAATTCATTATATACATGTACCTACCACAGCAGAAAATTTTCTCAGTCAAAACTAAACTAAACTCCCTACCCATTTGCGTATTTGATGATTGATTGCTTTTGAGTTCTGCTATCCACTTCTTTTCCCTATATATCTAACTAACTGCAAGAACTACCACATACAGAACCTCTTCGCAGGATATAAGAAGCTAACTATGGTTACTAATAACCCCCCTGAAAAGAAGAAAACCTCATCCACAGCACCGAGAAAAGATTCAATGATAGTTAAAACAATATTTATTCAATAGTAAATAAAGTAAATAAAAACATAACGAGCAAAATGATACAGTAGTTAGTTACACACACACACAAAAAAAGAAAGAAAAGAAAAAGAAAATTCCCTCATTTCGCTCATGAAAAAAAAAAAGTAGAAAACTCCAGAGTTGTAGAAACACACAGATCTAGGCGAATAAACAAACACAGGGACGGCGGTAGGCAGGTAGGTAGGCACACACACACACTACATATAAATGGGTGGGTAGGTAGGTGGAGGGAAGATATAGGTTGGTTCAAATGTGCCGAAAACAGGAAAATGAAACAACGCGAAAATAAAATGAAATAACACAAAAAAGAGCCTAGAATACCATTTTTCCTTCTCTCATCAAGGTTTCGTTTGGGGTAGTTAGTGATGATGATGAACATGCGATGCTACGCGTGTGGAGATGGATGTGGAAAATGCCATATCGCTGATTTCGAACGTTGTCGTTTATAACAGAACAGGGTATGATAGGACGGAGAAGGGCGGAAGGTTATTTCCTTTCGGGAGACAGGTGGATGGACGGACGGGAAGAGAAGCCAGGTATCTCAGATGTAAGCATATATCCCTCATTTCTTCCCCTTCTTCTTCTTCCCACCCACAGAACCACCACCAACCGCAGGCCCACCACCCTCGACCAGAACGGCATCGTCATCACTGCTCTGCTTATCAGCTGGAGCAGCAGCTTTCGTAGCGGTAGCGGTAGCAGCGGCATTCGGTTTCTTAACCGCCGCAGCATCTTCATCCAGCTCCTTCATGAAGTTTTCCTGGATGCTAGCCTTCTTCCGGTCCCACCATTCGCGCTCCTCCTTGACGCTGGATTGGAGCTCGTCGACACGCTCGCGGAAAACGGCGTTGACGGCCATTTCGTTGGCGGATTGGAAGATGGTTTGGCCCCAGTTGGGAGCGAAGGCGTTGGCCTGGACAAAGGGAGAAGAAGTACGGTTAGCACGGGTACATTGCCAATTGGAGAACACGTGAGGAAGGTTTCGATCGGCGACTCATCGAGCAGTACATATCCACGCAAAGTAGAACACATACCTCAGCAACAACATCCCGAACCTCATCCTCCATCTCCTTCTCCGCACGCAAAAAGCGCTGCCACAAATCATCACCGACGCTGCCCTTCTGCAACAGTCCTCCCAGAGCGGGTTTCTGGCTCCGTAGCTCCAGCAGACGTCGGATATCTTCCGTGGCCCGTCGGAGAAGGGCAGCTTTGAGCACCGTCTCAGGCACGGCGGGGGCTTTCTTCTCCTTGTTCCCTGACGTCGTTGTCGATGCTGGCTCTAGATGGAGTAATGAGAGGTATATGTCTCGTTGGAGATGGGGTGGGAACCATGGTGTGAGAGAGGAGGATTTTGCTGGAATAGAGGAAAGAATAGTTAGTTATATGGCGTTTTACTTTCACTAAGGTGATAACCCAATGACCTCTAGGACTCCTCGACCTCGAAGTTGGACAGGAAATGTGTATGGAAATCCGGGGGGGAGGGGGTTGTATTTACCAGCTTTTCGCTTGCGATAGAGGGAGGAGAAGGTGGCCAACGAGCCGATAAGTATACCCAGATAGGCAAGGGGAATAGAGAGACTGAGCCAGTTCACCATTGTGAAATGTATAAGGTGAACGCGGGCAAGGTTGACTGGGGGGCGTTTCTCCGCTCGTTATATCTCTCCTCTTGTCTGCTCCGCTGTGTCTTGTCTTGCTCCTGTGACTTGCAATGTCTCCAGTGCCAAAAAGAAGATTCCGCTATATCGACAATTGCAATTCAATTCCCGCGCTAATATTCGTCTCAATCATGGAGTTCAAAGTGACTGGCGGGGGAAACAAAAAAGTGTCGTAGATGCAAGGACCTATGTAGGGTGCGGCGAGCTCCCTTGTCTCCGATTCGGAGCGGTTGGACGGGAATTGCGCTTAGCAGACTATGCACGAGGGATCAGGTAGAAATGGCGTCTTCGGAGCGCGCATGGTAGAGTTGCGGTGGGAATTTCGGAGGGCAGACGGTGGCGGCGGGCGTGTACAGATGGATGGACGACGATGGAGATGACACCTGGGCAACTTTGTGGATGATGTCGGAGACAGCGCTAGGCTGGGAACGGGCTAGCGTGAGTCGGATCGGGGCTAGCGCGATGTCTGCACATCCCTTCGTCAACATCTCAACAGGACGCATAAAAAATAAAACCAATAACCCATACAAAGGCAGGAGGTAATAACAGAAAAAGAAACATCTCTCTTCAGATAGCGCTAGCTAGGTATGCAGGTAGGTACAAACGATATATATAAACAGCAAAAAAAAAAGAATCAGAAGACATTGTATGTATGTATGTATTTCATTCCATCAGTCAAAAGATCAACAGCAAGAGAAAAAGGCAGAAGAGGTAGAATATCGATCATATAGACAAACACACACAAAAAGAAAAGGCCAGGAGTAGAGAAAATAAGGGGATACCCATGAAACTAAAAGAAAAATCCAACAAAAACTCTCACCACCCTCCCCCCTTTTCCCCTTCCCCCACCCTCGCATTTGTACCAAACCCAACTAACTCCCCCAACCAAACATCAAACCAAATCAAATCAATCAAACCCAAACCCAAACCCGAACAAAAAAAAATCTCAATCCCTCCCCCCAAAATCCCCCTGCTCCGCACAAATATCCAACAACACCTCATCAAACACCGTCTTCACCTGCTCCGCAACCTCCATCCGATTCCACTCGCCACGCATGCGCCAGACCGTATCCATTAGCGCCGTGTTGATCTGCTCCAGCTGCTCGACGGAGAGCCCATTCGTGCGCTGGGCGAAGGTGTGGTGGAGGGATTCGAGGGCGCGGTCGTCGAGGTGGAGTTTTGGATTTTGTTGAGGCGGGTGGAGGGGGACTTGCGGTTGGACGCCTTCTTCGTTGAGGAGTTCTTGGACGCGAGATTGACGGGGGGTTGTAGTTTTTGGTCCGGGGCTGGGGTTGGTGGCGGTTGGACCGTCGAATGGCGGGATAGGAGGTGGCTGGGAGCCTGGTTGTGAGAGTTTATTTTGCGACTGGCTGCCATTTGCCATGCTGGGTTGTGAGTTTGCATAATCCACGATTCCAGTAAGTGGGGTGCCCCAGGCGCCGCTTTCACCTTGCTGCGTGTCAGGTAGTGGTTCGTCGCCTGATAGTCGGTCCGGGTAGGGCATGAGGTCTGGGTATTCCTGTCTGGCGGAGCCGCCGATGGAGCTTTGGGTGTTGAGTTGGGGAGCGTCCGAGGGGCCGGAATGTTTCTTGTCGGAAGTTGTCTGCGTCGTTGAAGCGTCGTTGGCATAGTCCCCTGGTTGGGAACCGGGGGCCATTGGTGTCATTGTGCCCCTTTGTGTCAGGTTAGAAAGGCCAGACTGCTGTCGGAGTTGTTGTGAGGGGGCTGTGTAAGAGTGAGGCGGGCGTGGTTGCGCAGATGGTCCAAAGGAACTATTCTGTGTGTTGTCGCGCTCGCTCGGTTGGACGTCATCGGAGTTCGACATGTGAGTGTCCCCATCAACCCCGACAGAGCCATTGCTAGTTGGACGCTGGGCATATGGACCAGCCTTGTGCCCATACCCGTTTGTTATATTACTAGCGTTGCTAGTTGGTCGTGTTGGCGTGGCAGGTTCGGGTAGAGAATGGCGTTGTCCAAACGGCTCGCCTAGGACAACTGGTCCAGACGACTGATGCGAGGACTCCGTTGCCCCGTGCGCAACATTCATTATTGGCGGCGGACCCATTATACCATCTTTCTCCGCAGCTCGTCTTGCCTTCTCAATCGCAATCTTTTCGCGTTCGAGTTCTCGGAGATAAACATTTTCGCACTCGGCTACCAAGCCAGGATCCGTGAGGTCAAGGTTGCCGATATCCACTTCGACATTCGAGAGTAGTTCGTTTGCCTTTAATTGTCTGTCTTGGTCGCCAAGTTGGCGGGCATCCTTCGCGATCATTTTGATATCCCCTAAGAAATCCTTCGGCCGCTTATAGTAACCGTTCGATAACCGCTTTTCGATAGTGACAATTTCCATGTTGTAGTAAAACTTGCCGGAAACAGCCTCTCGCAAACCAGGCACACCATTCTTGTCCACGTCTTTCTCGAATGGACGGAACGTAGTACGCTGTATAAGAGGTAGATCAGTCGTCACGATATTTGGATCCTCCTCGTCATACAGATACCCAATCTGGGTCTCGTCAATAACCCCGGTCCGAAATCGTTTATATTTCTTGATCTGGTCCATTATCGGCTGAATTCTGATTTTTAACATGTTCAGAGTCTGGCGATCTCGCCTCTTTTGCGCCTTCAACTGTTCCTTTGTCGGAGCGGCGGATTGTGCCGGAGCAGCTGGAGCCTTCTCTAACGTTTCCAACTTACGTTTCTTCCTATTCTCGGGGTCTGGGAAGTCCGGAGGAGCACTTCTAATGTACTTGAGCAGAGAGCTGAAGAACTCGTATCGCCACATGCTTTCAGGGGCGTGCAGGTCATATCGGTTCTTTTTGGAGTAACCAAAGAAATTTCGCATCATTGCAGTATCAGGCGCATCGCCATCATTCTCAAGAACACCAAGAAGTAGGACAGGATCGGTGGGCGGGAGCGAACGAAGGAGACCAAGGAATGTCGAGATTACTGTTTGACCGACCGTCTCGTACCATGTCTGGACGTTGGGGATATAGATGACGCTAGGCTTGTGTCGTTTCACTTCGGTAAATAATTGCACCACACTAGCTTCAGGAGATCTCGTAGAATCGCTAAGTAGAGTGGGAAGATCAAACGACTGCACATGCAGACCCTCAAAGTGGTTCAACAACGCTGCGGCAAGATACTGCTGGCCCATTCCAGGGTTGCCTCTGATAAGCAACCTTGGTCTGAAAACACGCGAAGTCTCGAATTCCTGCTGCATTCTCTCCCTCCTGAACCCAACCTGGTCATTTGGTTCTTCAAACTGAGCTTCTTCCAAAGCTGTGAGTCTCTTCTTTTGCGGAAGAATCTCAGCAAGAATCTGCTTGATATGACGCAACGGATGCCGTAGAAGGGGCTCAACAATCGCAGGCAGAGGCGAAGCACCAGAAGACGTCGATCTTTCCGAAGAAGGCACCATCTTTTTGATGGATATCATAAAGTCCTTTGGAGAAACCTCTATCTTTTTCGGGTCGATCAAAAGTTTCTCGTTCGATCTGTAGATCTGTGGATATTGTCGCTGCACCGCGTTCAGGGCCGCTTCTGTACATAGAGCACGCAGGTCAGCACCTCCATATCCTTTGGTCAGTTCAGCTAATTCATCCTTGATTTCTCCTTGAAGAGGAGGATCCCAGCCCTTCGTATGGATATCCAAAATCGCGCGTCGGGCCTCCGTATTTGGTAGAGGGAAGTAGAATTCACGATCGAAACGTCCAGGGCGTCGCAGGGCAGGATCAATGGAATCGGGACGATTTGTTGCTCCGATGACAATAACTTGCCCCCGTCCATCCATTCCATCCATAAGTGCTAGAAGAGTAGAAACAATGGAGGCATGGATTTGTTCTTGTTTACTCGATCGGACAGGAGCCAGACCTATATTCATTGCATTAGAAAATTGTATTTTCAAGCCGTAACCAAGAGAAACTTACCGTCAATTTCGTCGAAGAAGATAATACTAGGCTGGGTTTTGCGTGCTTCGTCAAACAGCAGACGAAGTTGTCTCTCCGCTTCACCAACCCATTTGCTGAGCGCATCTGCTCCCTTTCTCATATAAAAGGTCACTTTTCGCCCTTCCGAACTTACACTAGAAGCAAGAGCCCTCGCCAAAAGCGTTTTACCGGTGCCTGGAGGTCCATGGAACAAGACTCCACGCGGAGGAACAATGTGGAATCGTTGAAAAATCTCCGGATAGAGCAAAGGAAGCGCAACCATCTCCTTCAACTGATCGATATGGCCTTGTAATCCACCAACGCTATCGAAGTTGACATTTGGATCGATGCCCAGTGGGTCGGAGTCCGCCAAGGCTTGCTTGTCCTTCATCTTGCCGAAATTTGCTGGGGTGCCTGACAATCCTTGAGGAGCATCTGTGCCGAACGCTTGGCCGGCGGGAGGAACGTTAAATCCAGGAGCAACTCCAGACGTGGGAGTCATTCCTGCAACACCTCCAACCATTGGTCGCTGGCCAGCTGCTTCATCATCACTGCTGTCACTGTCTGCACCTCCTGCTGCGCCAGTTCCACTTGGCCCGCCGAGGAGCGGTGGAGGACCTCCCGCGCCCCCAAAGGGACCATAGGTTGAAAAGAGACTTCGCTGCCACCCGCTACCTCCGCCGCCGCCACGAGCACGGCGGGAAGGAGACCCGGCAGGTTCGGCCTCCTCTTCAATCGGTAAGACAAGGTCCGGTCGAATAATTCTGTAGTCAACTGATTTACGGTTTCGTCGAGGCTTATCTTCGTAAACTATGCCATTTTGCGGTCTCCGGCGGCGTCGATCGGGTTTGAGCTCTGCCAATTCTTCTGCAAGTTCGCCTGCCTCTGACTCCGCGCGGGGTTGAGATTGGGATTGTCGTTTTCGCAGTCTCGACCGACGGTCAGCACTGCTTTCGTACACTTCATCGATATTCTGGCTGCCCTTGCGCGGTGATGGTTGGGAAACTTCAGAATCAGATAACTCGTCCTCATTGGCCTCGTCTTCGTTGGGTTCGAAATCGCTCCCATCTTCCTTTGGCTGGCGCGAGCTTCTGGCGGCGGTTTTACGACTAGAACGACGAGTTGCTGGAGGCGCTTCTTCTGTTGTTTCAACAACGTTCTGCTGTCGGGTTGCGCGAGTGCTTCTACCAGATCTGGGTCCCTCGTCTTCCTCCTCATCCTCGTCCTCCGCTTGGTCAGATTCAGGCACAAAGCCTTCCTCGCCCATCTCGACATCCTTCTCCTCAGCATTCTCTTCAGCGGCGGGGTTTATAACATCTGACGCCACCACAGCCGGCCCCTCTTCCTCAAAAGAGGCCTGCACGTCGCTTTCTAAAATTTCAATTTGGGATGCTCCCATGTCAGCTGGCACGGTATCACCTTCGTCTTGCACTTCCTGTTTTGCGCTGTCTTCCTCCTCTTCGATGGTGCTCTTAGAAGGGACGTGAACAGGTTGTGTGCCCCTGCGTGTTCGTGGCATGGCTTCAGGGCTGCGCGTGGCCTTGCGTACCGTCTGGACGTGCCGTCCCGAACCCGTGAGGGCAATGATATCTTCACTCTCATCGTAATTCTGACGAGTAGTCCGTCTGGTCTGCTGCTGATAAACGTCTGTGGTGTGATCCTTGCTGGCACTACGGTATCTGGTCGTTCTAGTCTGGCGGGTAGCGGTAGGCGTAGGTTGGGCTTTCATAGCAAATTTCAGCACAAGCTTCTTCCTCGTTTTGCCCTTTTCAGCAGATCGAGTCTTCGTCTTCGTCTCCTTCTCTTCCTCCCCTTCTTCTTCTATTAGTTCGTCCTCCACTTCGCTACCAGACGAGATTTGATAGCCGCTTGCCTTCTTGGCAGCACTCCTCCGTATCGAGCCACGAGCGTTTCTCTCGAGAGTTGGGTCCTCCTCATCGTCCAGGTCTGAGACGACGGAGAGGTCATCCCCACTTGAGCCAATCAAGGACTCGTCATCTTCAATGTCATCCATTGAATTCCTTCTGCGTCGTTTAGTGGGTCGCTTCTTCGTCTTGGATTTCGATGCGGTGGATTTGCGGGCCCGAGACTTGGAGTCGCTGTAGTCGACATCGCTCGAATCCGACTTGAGGGGATCGTCCTGGACATGGCGTTTCTGAGCGCGTGGCATGGTGGACGCGTCGGGGAGGTAGATTGGAGGCCTTTTAATGATCGCCATGTTAGTGATGGATGCAGTAAGTGGGTTGTTATTTCTGGGTCTAGATGTAAAAGGTGGACAGATGGCTCGCATCGGAGGGCCAAAGTGAGAGGTTGACGTACAAGTTGTGATGGGTGAAGGAGCTAACAATGAAAGAGCAGCGGGCCGGATATAGACAGGGCCCGTGGAATTAAACAAACATTTGTAGTCCTTCTATACTCGATCACCAAGGAGGTATCTCATGGGCCAGTAATGCAGTATCTGCGTCGACACAATCGGGACTGAAGCCGTCTGGATGCGTCCAGTTACGAAGGGATTTTTGGGGACGAGAGTGACTCCAGCAGCAAGCGGCGACAGCAACGGACGGGGTATCAGGGTGCAGCAATCCAACAGCAAGGAACGAGGGAACAGGCAGCAGAGCAAGCAGCGTCGACAAAAGACGGGCGGCGTGGAGACGGGGAGAAGTGTTGCGGTGTCTGTCTCTATCGCGGTGTGTCGGGCAGTCCGGACATCAACCAGAGCCTCCTCCCTGTTGTTTTCGGGGGTTTTGCTTCAGCCACCTAGCCTAGTCCTGTCTGGGCCTAGTGCCGTCTGACTAAGACTCCGCTAGCGCCTAAAGCGGACTAGCGGCATCTGGCCGCCTGCCAACGTGCGGCAAAAGCCCAACCCACGTCCACTTCGACTTGCTGCACAGCGACACGGCCGATTTGCGCCCTCGATATCGCGGATTATGTCGTCGCTCGCCAGCACCACGCCCACCCCACAATCTGCATCAAAACTCCCCAAAATACTGCAGTTTTTCCGCCCAAGCTCCGAAAAGCACGTTTTTGACATTTTTTGCCCCGAATCACCCGTCTCCAGGGCGGGCTCACACGGGCGCATCCCCCTCCGCATCTCTAGACGCAGCGGCATGATCGACGTCAGGGTCGATTGCGGCTCAAAACAAGCTTATCGCCTTTAGGGTTTGCCGGCTGCCCGCCATCCATCCCCACTCGCCGCATGGCCGTGTCCACCCCGTCCTCGCCCTGGCACGTGATGATTAGTCAGCGTCTATATAAGACATCGAAGGTTATTTACAGCTTCCCTGCATATCTTGTATCCTATTCAATAAGATCTGTTGTTTCTGGCATGCCAGGAACATGCCCCTTGGATCATGTAATTTCTCTGAATAAATTATTATACTTCTACACTATATAATATTAGTATGTTTATCTCCATACTAGTAGTTTGTTGGTGTTAGCAGAGCAGACTTGATTTTTACTCACGGTGTTTTGATTTGCTTTTGGAGGGGAGCACCTTTTACATCACACAGTTAGTCTTTGACTGCATTACCAGTACAATACCCAAGACGAAATCTGGATTTCCCAAAATGCTTTATTTGCACTATTAGCCTTGAAGGAGCACTGGAGGCCTGCTGCTTTGCTCACCACATGTTTGACTCGAACCAAAGATCATTCTTGAGACGCCCCTAAGGTGGTTTAATTAATCCTCCTCGCGAGGAGGGATGCTATGGAAAACGAGCCCCTAATTGCTGCGCAATGATATCACGATATGCAGGCATTGCTCTATGCAACCTTCATATTAGTCGATATAAAGGACTCAGTCAACATTCTTCAACACGGCATCAACTACCATTCGAAGTCAATCCATTGCCCGGTTGTCAACGCATACGTAATTTGCGACAATTGCCACTCCATCTCTGGATGTCTAGGGATCCGTTCAAACAACATATCCGTAAATTCCACTGCAGTCCACCTTCTCGCAGCTAATGCCGCATATTCAAACCCTTCAGGATAAATCCCAGCATCACCCCAGTCAACCAGCCAAACCTTACCCTGGGGGTCTAGTATCAAATTCCGGAGTGCAATATCTTGATGTGTAAGAATCAACCTGTCAAAACAGAACGGAGGAACAGTATCTGTCACTTGCTTGAAATGTTGGCAAATTTCAAGTTTGCGGTTAAACCAAGCCTGCATCGCTGCAATATCCTTAAACGGACCACCCCCTATATCACTAAACCAATACCCTTTGGCCTTGCAAAGTTGACAGTCTACCGGGCCTGGCTGTTGTTGGGGTACCTCAGCGGACTGCAAAGCAAGAAACATAGAAGCCACCTGCGAAACAACATCTTCACGTTGAGCCTGACTCAGCGCCTCCCAAAGGTCCTGGAGAGTGTCACCTTCAATGAAATCCATGACGATGTAGCATTGGCATCCGAAAAATGTGTCTTGTGTCTTGATATTGAGAACTCGATGGACTTTAGGGACTGGGATTGTTGTTTTTGCGCGAACTAGCTTCATGATGTCTGCTTCACATGGCCGTGCAAGCTCCCCTCCTTTCAGCACCAAGGTGCTGGAGAGGCGCACGATGCGTGTTCCCTGGTAGCTGTGGAGCAATGGCGCAGTGTTAAAGAGCTCGATTAGAGTTTCATCCGGGACTTTGGTTATATCGTAACCATCGAGAGGAAACTTGGTCCCAGGTTGTCTGCTCGCGGGCTGGCAGAGGAGCTTCTGTTAGCAGCTTCATCAGATTATGGTGGAGGATTTGCCTTACATCAAAATCGGGTGTACCAAGACGTACAACTTTCGTCATTTCGCAGAGACTTTGTGGATTATTATCCTCTCATTCATTTAAAGTCTAACTTAGCAGCGAAATGTTCTCGATTATCTGGCTTTCCCGATTGAAGTGTGATATGCCCGCGGCATGATATCACAGGCCAGCTGCAAGCGCCTTGCCTCCATAACGTTCGAGTTTGGTTTACCATAATCTTAGTAACTTCGCAAAATGATTGGCCAACGTAAACGTCCACTCCTGCTGTGCCGCATTCTTTGGGAACAACCTCGCGTGCGAAAGTTCTTGCGTCCGACGACCACCCATGGATAATTGTGGTCAACAGCTCTCGGCAAAGCAAAGGGCTGCGAAGTCCGACTCTGCCACCTCCTCGTGGTGCAGCCTGGTAACATGGCCAAAGGCGATGGCTAAGAGCAGAGCGGCCATTGTGGGCTTCTGTGAAACCCCCCCCCCCCCCGGTTGAGCCCCGGCTCTAGGGACTCGTCCACCCATCCCAGACACGAAGCAAATCGAACTTGCTGCCATACGCGAGAGAGCGGCCCTGCCCATGCATCCTGAACATACTGATGCCTTTCGACTACCTTCCTGGCCTCGACTAGCTGGACAAATTCAATATCTACTGGCGACTCGTACGGGGGCTCGCGATCTAAACCCACAATCCGGCGAGTTACTACGACCTCTCCACTGAAGATCACCAATACTTGTGGAGGTCTTCTTTTCTCTGAGGTTTTTTCTTACATACCGGCAGAGACTATGGACTTGGAGGAGGAATGGCTACTCCAGGGAACTGTAACACCGCAGGACAGGATTAGGGACCTGGGACATGGTTTTTGCATGGAGGAAAAATTTCAGTATTTCCGACTTTGGGTCAGCCATATATACGGTAGCCCTACAATTAGAAACCTCCAGGATGGGAATTGATCTGTACATAACTGCGCGAACGCTCCGGCCCCTTGCCAACGTCGAAGACCCCCGTTGCCATCGCGCAAGGGGCCACGGCGATTAGCCCTGGAGCGCTCATGAAGCACGATGAGGACGTATGTGGACCTAGTTAAGACACCCAGAGATTCGATTTCGAGCAAATTGGAGGGGTTGCCTGTTGATCTGCCTGTGGGGGGCTTGGTAATTTCTCTCTTGGGATCAACCGGGAAGATGTTTTCGAGAAGGTTGATTTGGCAGGGATGTTCGTGCTACGGCATGGATGGGCGAGGGGAGTGTTCATGATACTCAGTATATTAGGTTTGTCTTTGCTGATGGGGTGATTGCTTTGAAGGGATTTGAAGGCGGATTAGAGCTGCGTTGGACATCTAGCAACCTCCTCCGTCGAACTGTGTAGAAACAGCTCAAGTGGAGGGTCACTTGCCCCCAATCTGTGGTTACATTGGTATGTCGCTTCCGAAGCAGCAGTGAACAATATTGGGCTTGCAAGGCAATAAATGGAAAGCTAACGTGGGTAGGAATATGCGAAACAAAAAGCAATGTAGGATAAGAACCGTAGGGGATGGAAACGTGGGTATGTCGAAGTATGGCCTGTAAAGTCCTTCCCACAACTTAGCTGCCCCAGATAACTTTTCCCCCCTAAGCAGACCCGCAGCTTGAAATTATGCATACTCTCTCTCGCAGCTCAGGACTTGTACCTGTACCAGTCGAGAGTGAAGCCAAGTTGCTCAGGTTCACCCGAAGAAAGTAGGGAAAGGAGTCCACGCTTCTCCAAGCCCTGACAGAAGGCCTTCCTCAAAGACGAATCCTCCCCCAATTGATCCTCGTCCACGTCATCACGGCTATCATTATTGGGTTCTCCCCCGCTGACTACTTCGGACTTGGTTGCATCATCTTTGGTGGTCTGTCGTGAAAACGGCCGCCAGTCCACGAGGTTGCACCATAACTCACGAATTATGCTGCCTATATCCGTGCGCCGTCGGGTGGTGGTGATTGTTTCGGCGATTACTTCCCCCTTGGTTTCTCCTGCTCCTGTAAGGAGTGTCTGGGTTTCTGCAGCCAATTCCGCGACGGTGGAATACTTGTTGTGCCAACATTTGTTGATGATATTGTCAATCAGTGGATCATCACCATCTAGCTTTGGAAACTCCATATTTCGCAGTAAGTCAACTGTTTTAGGTCCATGCTCTTTAGGATCCTCAGTAAGGCATCGATCTCCATAAACCTCAAAGCCATAGTTTATGAGGTAGTATAAGGAGCCCAGGGCAAACTGCTCTGTTCGAGGACCTAGGAATCCAGCAGATCCTGATGGTCCTTGATCTGTCTCATTGCTGTTCAGTACTCTTCCATATGGGGCTATGCAAGCTTCAAAATCTGACCCAATTTCTGCAGTACAATCAAAATCAGACAGTTTCAGCCGGTCATGATCAAGTAGGACATTCTCAGGGCGTAGGTCACCATGAGCAAGGTTGAGTGATTCCAGGAAAGCAACAGCTTGAGCAAGGTCATTCATCCACTCCTTCCGCAGGCATAGAGGTTCCCACTTTTCCACTTTAGTAACCACCATAGTTTGCTGATCCCGAACATGATTGTATTGTATCCTGTAAGAAAGGCAGATATCTAGGGACACTGTCAGTACCTAATACATACTAGTACATGCCCATTGCAATAGAGTCATACCTCTCATATATTCTAGAAAGATGCCATTGTTTGTGTAGTAGAAACACTGCACTACAGAGGGACATGGCGGGTGTTGGGAGAAGATCTCGTAGATTTTAAGTTCCCTTTGGAATTGCTCTCTCTCGAATTGTCCAGGCTTTGGAACCTTGACAACGATGCGAGGATGGACCTCATACACAGATGAAATGCCTCCTCCCCAGACCCAGCGTACATTGGGAAATCGGCGCTGGACATCCATGACACGGATGCAATGTTCGAAGCGATATATCGAGGGGCGGAGGCGGAAGATGAGAAAAGAACTTGAACTTCAAAGGAACTGGATCGGGCGGCGAAGGAGGTTGGTCTCCGCCACGGCATAATTTACCTTCTGATTGGTTCAAATCTGGCCGATGCCTGATTTGCCAGCAGGCCAAAACCTGAAGGGAACAACCCTTAAAAAGGTCAGTTACACGGGCCGATTAAGCAACTAAGCAGTTTCATTCTGTCATGTTGCTTGGTGCAGGTACAGTAGCTGGAGGATCCAGCGCCAAGAAATTCAGAGTCACGTGATATCAAATCTCCCCAAAAATAGCCTCCACTCCACCCCCCAATCTCTCCTCTCCCTACCCACCATTATCATCAAAACCACAATTCATCCGGACGCGTATCCAACCATGTTCTCCCGCATACTCCCCACCTCAAGAGCGGGCTTCCTACTCTCCTCCAAAAATCTCCCCTCCCAATCGCGCCGCCTCATCCCTTCACAACGCACATTTATATCATCCTCGTCATCGCGGAATGCACAGCAACAACAGCAGCAGCAGCAGCCAGATAGTAAACCTCCCTCGCCGCATGTAAGTTAAACCCCCGACTCTTTTAAAATCCAATACTGGCACATTCCTGCCCAGGGCGGCGTGTTCAAAGAAGAATTCATATTGCCCATTTTTCTTGGCTTGGCCAAGATAAATAAATCGAGCTACCACGCACCCCCCTGACATATCCATAAATGTTCCACCCCTTCGTGTCTATAATTATATGTTAATCATGAAGAAACAAAAAAAAATAACAGATAGCCGTATACAAATCCTTCACCCGCCCGTTCCTAAAGGTATTCCTAGGCGGCGTCCTCACCTATCAGATTATCTACTGGACATGGCTTAAGCTGGAGATGGATGAGGAGAAGGTGAAGCGGAATGGTGGGTTCTTTCTTTTTCCTTTTTTCCTCTTTTTTTTTTTCCAACTTAGTTGTTGTTTATTGGACATCGAGGCGATTTTATTATTCTTATCTTTGCCCCTATGCTCCCGTTGGGCAGCAGGGTTACGAGCGAGTGGGAAGGGAGATGGTTGATTGATTCTTTTTCTCTATCTTTACATTGAGAATGAAAGTCGCTGATTAGTTATCATGAAAGTAGATGAGATAGCCGAGCTGGAGAAGAAGGTGAGGGAAGTATCGAGTAAGACTTCGTGATTGAGGGGGGTGGTTTTGTTTGTTTGCTTGGAGATTGTGAATTTACTGTTTTACGTGGTGTATGTATCTGTGTATGTATGGATGTATGTATGATGGAGATGATTGCGAGGGATGGGAGGTAAAGATCGGATATGTTTTTTTTTTTTTTTTTTGGGTTGGAAGCGTGTACATTATGTATTTCCATTTCTATCTTACTTGTTTTTATTTTACGGAGATACTCATTTGGTCGGATCGTGCGGGATTAACCTGTGGAGAAGAAAGGGGACTGTGTGTGTTTATCCCGTTGAAGGCAGTGTGCTATTGATCTAGTTGTCCGTTTCATCGAAGCCTGGAAATAATGGCTGGAATTTATTTTGTCTTATATCAATTGCCCACAGTACTCTTCTCCCTACAAACTTCAAACCTCTCCAGTCAGAAACCAGACAAAACAGATAATCCGTAAAAAACGGGAAAAAAGCAAGAAAGAAACAGCACACACTACGCCCAAAACACAAAAGAACTAAACCAACCCCCAATCCCCAATCCCCAATCCCCGATATACACAAACAACAACCTCTCTCCCTCACAAATACCCCAACCCCCCACTCCCCAACCCCTCCAAATCCGCCCGAATCTCCCACTCATCCGCCCCAACCCGCCCCGCAATCTCCGCCTTCCGCTGCGTACTCAGATCCATCCACCTCATCAACAAATCCCCATCAATCATCCCCCTCCCACCAATCCCATCGCTCTCCACCGCCCTGAACCCTCTCGGATTGAGTCCGCATGGGTGCTCGAGGGTGTTGATAAGTTGCGACTGCAAAGCCGACAGGCGGCGGTACGATGTTTCTGACAATGGGGTGATGACGGCGACGGAGCCGGTTTCGGAAGTTACGAGGACTTGGTAGGTGGCGGTGTTGGTGTCGATGTCCATCATGTCCGCGCCGTCTGGGGAGGAGATGGATGGGGGCGTGATTGGGGTTCGTGGGAGGAGGGTGAGGGTTGAGGTGAAGTGGCCGGTGTGGAAGGTGCTGCGTTGGAGGAGTCTGTCGCCTTTTGAGGAGCCGGGGTCTGTTGGGTGGGTATGGTTAGGTTGGCTTGTTTCGAGATATTCTGGATTTTGATTGTATGGGTGTGGTACTTACCCTCTGGATCGTATTGCAAAACATGTATGTTGCAATCGTCATCGGCAACGAGAATATATAGGCGTTTTCCGTCTGGTAGGAAATCGGCGGCCATTACTTGCAGGGAACCGTCATCCTTGCTGAAGAGGGACAGTTTGTATGGTTCCTCCTGTAGATTGTGTTAGACATTCCAAGTCAAAAGTTGGACCAACAATGTTGGTTGACTTACGGAATATCCTGTAAACCAAAGTCCCTTCAAAGCATCCCCCATGATGCACATTCCCGTACCCTTGAGCTCCTTCAGCACATTGACATAGCACTGCATATCCATAAACGCCACTGGTAGAAGACTGCCATCTTCCTTGAGACCCCTCACGATACATTTCTGGCCCTGGGCGGCAATCAGGAAGCCCTGTCCGCCGATACCTGAGAGAGACGTGACAGCACCTTTGACTTCTTCTTTGGCGAATAGCTTGAGCTTCCGGTTGGTATCAGGTCGGTCCTCCTCCGGGACAACTTTGATGACTTCAAATACGTAAATGCATCCGCGAGCCGCAATGTCTTCTCCTCGTACAATTGTAGTTCCTACGGCAATCATATCCTTACGTTCGTGGGTGATTTCTGAGACCTCGAGGTTTAGGCATTTGATACTCATCACACGTTCCGCGTCGCCCAGAGTATAACTAGTCACGCGAATGATTAGGCAAGTAGGTTAAGAATTTAATATAACAGATTACTTACCTATCGATAATTGCCCAAGTCTTTGGGTTAAGAAGTTTAACGCTCCCTTTATCAATCTGGGGCAGGAAAGAAATCACTACATACGTATTAGCAATGAACAGACTCCCATGAAATAGAAAACATACCCTCGTTTCTCCATTCAGTATGGACTTCATCATCCTCAGGAAGTTTGAAGTCGACTTTTTGGCTGGTCCCCAAGGCGTAAGTTTCCGTTGCCGAATGATAGACAACACCATCGACTTGTTCTCCCAGTCCAATTTTTCGTGCTGCCCACGAGCTGTCGAAATGAGTATTTCTAGGGAATCGACACATCCGTACAACATGCTACATCACAAAATCAGGAACGCCCAATACAATCAGGTGGGAGCATACTTACATCAGTATCTACATAAACGAATCCTTTTTCACATGCAGGGATATTAAAACCACTTAGGGAATGCACCGTTTTGCCCCTGAGATTCAGGATATGCGGTGCACTAGTCGCCGATTTTAATACGAAGCAGGGACAGCTGCCAGACATGAATACAGTCCGATATCCGCAAACATCTCCCAAGGCACGCAATGGCCTAGTTAGCTGACGGGAATTATCTTCGGACTCCAAGTTTGATTCAGCTGGAGATCGAGGGAAATAATGGTTGGCAGATTTGCGGAAACGCAAGTTAGATGACAGTTTTTCGGTGGTAGTGTGATATGGTTCATATATTGTGAGATCATTGTTGGCAGATCGCAGCTAAATGGGTGAGGTTAGTTAGTCGAAGTCAGACTGTTGAATCTCATTACTTGAAGTAGCTTACAATCATATATGGCAGTCGGCTAACTGCATCGCCAAGGTCCGCGATTAGAATCTCCGTTAAAGCTTCTCGAAATGTTGCACGTCTTGGAGGTGGTTCTGATGAGACGATATATGGCAAGAGATCCACACTTTCTGCTGTATATACGGGCTCAGTGACGTTCGGGAGGTGGAATATCTTAATAGAGTCAGCTTTTGCATCCAGCAGCGATGCCGGCGGTAAGGGCAGCTCGTCACATACATGGAGTTTAGAATCGGAGTTGAGAAGAAACAAAAGGACATTGTCGGATAACTTCTTGTCGGGGCCTTCTTCGTATGTCATAA
This sequence comes from Emmonsiellopsis sp. PD_5, assembly GCA_032988985.1. Classification (NCBI taxonomy): domain Eukaryota; kingdom Fungi; phylum Ascomycota; class Eurotiomycetes; order Onygenales; family Ajellomycetaceae; genus Emmonsiellopsis; species Emmonsiellopsis sp. PD_5. Next base: position 47,969 of record JANTQI010000152.1, read on the forward strand.
ATGATCGATGTTTATCGTGATATAGCGAGCCTGTTATCCAGCTACTCGATCCAAGGATACCATCGGTATCGATCTCATCCAAGTCACCAGATTTGTCCGACTGGAGTAGTAATACGGATTGGTCATCGCGGATAATAAGCACGTATGGATCAGCAAAGCTTGCATGCACCACGGTTCTCTCGTCGCTCGTATCCTCGTCCCAGACGGGGTATATCTGAGCAAGCCCGAGACCTAATCACGGGTTAACTATGGTCTGAACAAAATTCTAAAACTTAAAACATACCACTGTCATAACTCCGCACTTCGCCCCTAAGGACCTGGACGACTCTAGTCCCGCCAGCAAGGGCCCCAATATCGATAGTTATGTCTTCGTTCGGGTTGAATTCGGCTGCTTTGGTCTCTTCTAGTCCTCCAGTGGCCATTGTGAACACGACTGATTTTTCTTTATCTTGGCCGTGCGGCTTCGATAATACTAGGTACTGATCATAGTGGGCTCCGGAGTTTATGGGGAGGGAGCCGCTCTGCGATGGGAGCTTGGGATCCTTGACGTGTACCGACCATGTACCATCAGTGTCTTTGATCATGAGCGAATCGATAACGAAAGGGTCGATTTCACGTCTGAAAACACCAAGTCCTCCAGCTTTACCATATCCCTGGGTTGCAACAAGCTCCAAATTCGCCGACAGGTTCGTAACAGGCTGACGTTTCTCTTTATCGTGCAAACCGGGAGGTCGCCCAAGGGTTACATCTCGCATTGGACCAAGATTCCAGAGCCGATCATGGGCCCGAAAAACATAGTCATTGACGCTCACGCCATTCAGAGGGGCCGAGCTGCGGGATTTGGTGGCTGTCATGACTGGCGTCGCGTACAAGTCATCTTCGTATATATCCTCTTCGTCTTCATCCTCATCCTCGGAGAGCTCAGCTAACCCGTCCTCAGCTGCGTCGGCTTGTACCTGTGGTCCTTTTGAGGTAGAAGTTGGTCGTGACCACCCAATAAGCATAGAGTCCCCTTCTTCACTGCCAAAAAACATCTTTCCTCTACCGACATGAACAGAACAAGAAGGTCTGGCTTTTATAATCGAACCACCGGCGTTGTCGGCAACTGGTCGCAGAGATATGCCCGACACTGACCTCCCATCAAGCTTGAAACTCAGCACAGCCATTTTACCATTCAGAAGGACGAGAAGCATATCGCCACTTTCTGCTCCCAAGTGCTCCACAGTGCAGCCTTCCAGGCGCATTTCTAAATCGGATTGGTCGGCCATTGAGAAGCTCGACGCCTCCCTCGCAAATTCATTCACTCCCACCGCATTGGTTTTGCCCGCTTGGTCAACGTGGACAAGTTGATTGGACCCAACCAGGAGAGCTCCCCCGACGGGAAGGGGCAGTGGTATGACTCTAAACAAATCACTTGGGAGGCGTGTAACGGATAGGAGAGTAGTGGATGCGCGTTGCTCCAAGTCTAGGGTGATAACGGAGTAAAAGACGACGTCTTTTCGTTCATGAAGTAGGGAAGATGATGTAGCGACTTGCGAGTATAAAATGCCAAACGTGGGCTCCCTGTATTCGTATAAAAATGCTAGACTAATAGGGTGAAGCATCGAGGGCTCCAACGCTGCCAGCGGGAGCACGAAAGAAGATGAATAAGGAGTCGGATACACTGGTCCATCAGGTTTTTTGGTTTCTTGTTCCTCTCCATCCGTCGCATTGCTCGTATCTTTTTGTCGATCTTCGTCCATATCGGAACCGAAATCATCCATGACCAAGTCATCTCCTAGTTGATGAAAAGGCAGAACAGCCAGGTTCTTTTTACCGAAATTGAGCACAGCACACCTGCTGCTAGGGTCGACCGTGAGATGGCTTGGGCAGATAGAAAGGTCAGGGGTCCATGGGCTGAGGATGTCGTCTCTTTCGTAATAGTGTATAGACACTGTAGAAATCTGATGGTTCTCAGAATCCCATTCGATCAAACTGAGTTTCGCGTCGCGAAGTGCAACGAGGACGGCTTCCCCGCCGCTCTTGGAGTTGAGTATTTTCACACGACCCAAGCCAGTGACAGTCCCCGAGAGAGGGTATTCGGCCACCAAAACCAATTTGGAGTACTGTGATCGAGCCTTTTCCTCTGGTTGCTGGGGGCCTGGCCCGTAAACAACATTAACCAGATTAAACACCTGGAGCAGAGTGGTCTTTGCTACTATCAGGTTGTTGGATGTCCCTGAAACAAAGGGGACCGCCAACGCGTGCGTCACCCCTGAAGGGGGCAACAGCTCTGTATAACATTGCATGTTCAGAGCATGAGGGTGGGAGAGGGTGGGAGCTAGGACAGCTGGACTTGCATCTCAAAAATGGGTATCAACACATTATCATAGCATGCGAATAACAAAATGTAAAAGTACAAGAGCTGTTTATATTCAAACAAAAGAGATGGCAAGTTCAAGATATTTCGGTCTCGTCAACGTTGAAGATGAAGCTTTTGTTCCAAGCCGAAAAAGGAATTTTCCTGAATGGGTCTAGCGGCAGGATAGCTTTAGAGTTGGCGCTAACCCCAATCAAACCATCACGTGACTGGTCCCCAAACAATGACGACAATCCAACTTTCAACTTGATCTGGAGTTCAACAGCTGTGAGGAATTTTGATATCCATCTCTAAGCAGCGCGATGTCAATCTATCCACGTCTTTTACAGACATGAGCGATTTCTGGCGCACTTCTTCTGCATTTACTTGCTAAACATTGCGCTGAACGCCAACAACCCGCCAAACAGCCTTGGAGCATGTCCATCTAATCTCCGGCACCAATAAACCCGCTTATACCAAAAGCCCATATCCGTTTCTCGATTACTGCAGCTGCCTTTAACCATGGCGCTCCTACAATCTAGTCTGATATGGATTGTATATGCGATAGTTGTTGTTGCTCTCATCGGCGTGGCATCCATCTTCTTCTACATCTACCAAACCCCGCGCGAAAGGTCTGCATATGTGACTGCTGTTTGCATATTCACCCTGACGGCATTGCTGGCAACTGTCCTCCTATTACCGGTTGATGTGGCTTTGGTGTCCTCCACAACTTCTTCCAAGGAAGGGCGGCGGAAATCTTGGGCAACCCAGGATGAGGTCGACAAAATTACCTTCTCTTTGACGGTGGCGTACTACGTCCTCTACTCGCTTGATGCGGTGCTTTGTCTGCTCGTGGTGCCTTTCACCTACTTCTGGTATGAAGAGTATGATGAAGTGGCCGCCGAAGAAGGCTTCCAGACCTGGGGAAAGCGGTTCTGGGGCGCGTTAAAGTACACAATAGTTTTTATATTACTGGCAGTTATCCTGTTCCTTGTTGGATTTTTCGTACCCGTGGCACGAAACAGGAGCGGTCCGAATTTTGACCTAGATTACTTCAAAAAATTGCTCACGGAAAATCGTATGTTCCCCTGTCATTTTTTTACTTTGACTTGGCTAGAGTATATGTGATATAGCTTTCTAACAATCCAAATTTTAGACGGAGAACGGGCTCTGACCTTTGGTCTTGGCTTGCTCATTACGATCGGAGTGCTAGTCTACGTTCTCTATACATCTGCCGGCCTAGCTTTGCTCCCTATTTCTTTCATCAAATCGGCACCCTCGATCTCTAGCCCCGCGCTTAGCGCTAGCACGGCTTCCCGGTTGGAAGAAAATATAGAGCGCCAGCGCCAGTTAGAAGGCCGCTGCGGTGGAAACCTGGATACTTTATCCTCCAAGCAACGAAGGGAATTCGACTCTCTTGTACGGGAGGAGCGAACTCTCCGACGCCGCCAACGTCTGGCTGATGAAGCTCGACGAGAAAGGGGAAGGTGGCTATTGAGGGCATGGTATAAAGTGGGAGCCGTCTTCAGACCACTTAAACTTCTTGGCGGTATCGTACTGGTCATTATTTCCATCTTGGTCTGGATCTCCATGCTTCTCACCGCGATCGATAAAGTTAAGAACTCCGTTTGCAAGCAGCACTGCGGCTATATCTTGGGCAAAATCAACATCTTCAACCCGGTAAACTGGGCCTTCGTGGAGTCTGCAAAAGTGTTTCCCGTCGATTATGTCCTTTTCGTCCTCCTGGTCCTACTCTTCTTCTGCAGCTCCGTTGTTGGCGTTGCTACGATTGGAATCCGCTTCTTATGGGTCAAAATATTCCAGATCCGCAAGGGCCATACATCGCCACAGGCCCTCCTTATTGCGACGGTGCTGTTGACTCTGATCACCCTTGCACTCAATTATTCCATCTCTATGGTTGTTGCCCCGCAATATGCAACATACGGCCCACAGACGTTCTGCGACCACCCGCCCAAGTATCCTGGCGGACAGCCAGATTGCACGGGACTCGAACCTCTCATTAAGCCCTGTTCAGAACTTGCAGACAATCCCTCAGCAAAGGCAGTCTGCACACCCACTGTCGTCAGTACATTTTTGAACCGGATAACCTTAAACTTCCCGTTCTTTGGCATCGTCGATTTCTGGGCGCAATTCTTCTTCCTTGGTAAGTAAAGTCAACCTATATGTTCACCGCTGCCTGCATCCCCCAGAGGTACTCAAATCATAAAAATAATGATCAAAATAACTAACCAAACATAGGATTCTCTCTCATCGTCTTCCTCCTCACCATATTCCGCACACCCAAACTAGACGAACAACAAATCGACGAAGATGCCGAAGAAGCGGAGGAAGAAGGCCTGCTTGCCACCACTGGGCGAAGATTTGGTGCCACCTGGGAGGATATAACTGGACGAGCACGCAGAGCGACAGGGTCCTATGGCACAGGTGGTCAACGCACTCAGGAATAAAGGGAGTATTTTTGCATGGAATATTTGTTTGGATGAAATGAAAATGGTTTAAAGCGGGGTGTGATACCTTTTATCTCCCACCTACTTGGTTCTTGTGTGTATTTTTGATTTTTTTGCATTTCTGGCTATTCAGTTCTGTGTTTTATGTTATGATATGAATTTTTCGAAGAACACCTTGTTCCACTGTACTTTGCGCACTGTATTTCCTCGAGTGGGCCTAACTTCATCCTTGGATTGAGGGGCTCCTTATATCTATCCTTTCTCTTCCCCCCGTTCTAAATTCTGGCGAATCCACCAAACTCAAGCAGAATGAATGCTCAGATCGCAACAAAGGGGGTCAATTTCACTCTATCTTGAAGAAATATCAACACTTTAGGCGTTGATTTCACTACGAAACCAGTGTACGTTAACTTGGGGAGTCAATCCTTACAGGCTCGCTCGTTTAAATACTTGCCTACCCACCTATCTAACTTAACCTATTTACTTACCAAATTCTAACTTATTTACCTAGCGAACTAACTAACTACCCCTGTCATGAAGAACGAGATATTTCCAAATGCGGAAAAGATAAGCGTAACCAGCTATCAATTTTCTAGTTGAATCGGATCCCACCCCCCTTTTGTTTAGGAAGGATTGGTAGTAACCTTCTAATCTAATATCTCATGATATCTTACATATATAAGGGAGATTTTAACTGCCGTGGGGACTTAAAAAGTGTGAAAATATTCCGTCCTTGCGGGAGCCTCATCTCGATGATACTCGTATCTATTCCACCCGCGGCCCCATTCCGTCATGTTATCTAAATCAGGCGTTCAATAGCATATTACATCTATCAGGAAAACCAGAGCAAGATAACATACCCATCCAAGCCCTCACTCACCCTCCCTCCCTCACACAACGAACGAACAACAAACCACATCCACCCACCATGCGCCTCCCCACAGCCAGCATATACTTCTACCCCCCCTCCCTCGCCGCCTCCATCCTCTTCACAGCCCTCTACGCCCTCCCGACTTTCTTCCTCCTCTACACGACCCTTCTCGCCCCGCGCCGCGCCAACCCCATCTACCGACACGCCCGCTTCTTCATCCCGCTCTGCATCGGCTCCGTGTTCGAAGTAGCCGGGTACACCGTGCGTATTCTCTCCATTAAGAAACCGGCGAATATCCCCCTTTACGCGGTGCATTCTTCGCTCGTCGTGATCGCGCCGGTGTTCATCTGCGCGAGTCTTTATCTGCTTGTTGGGCGGTTGGTGAGGGCGGGGTTGTCATCGGATGACGAGAAGAGGCGCGATCAACGGATTTTTGGGATCTCGTCGGCCTGGTTACCGCGGATATTTGTGGTGTCTGATATTTTGAGTTTCCTGACGCAGGCGTCTGGGAGTGGGATTGCGGCGATGGGGAATTTCAGGGGGAGTCAGAAGGAGATCGGAACGAATGTGCTGATTGGCGGGTTGGCGTTGCAGATGGTTACGTTTTCGGTGTTTTTGGGGATTGTGGGGAGGTTTGAATATCGGGCGAAGCAGGTGGGGGCTGGGGTGGTTGTGGAGGGGGTGAGGAAGGTGTTGATTGGGATTTATGTTGCAGGGTTTTTTATTTTGGTATGTGGTTTCGTCTGTTTTTTTTTCGTTTCTCCTTTGGTCTCCCTTTTTCCTTAGCTTGACAGTTGTGTATGGATAGCAATAACCGCTAACAAAGGGGTGTTTTTGAATAGGTCCGTTGCATTTACCGTTTTATCGAATTCGTGTTGGGATTTGACGGGTACCCATTCATGCATGAGTGGCCGTTATACGTGCTTGAGGCGTGTCCTATGCTCTTTGCCCTGTCCGTTCTTGGTTGGTATCATCCGGGGAGATGGCTGCCGGAGGTATCAGGACAAGATGATGGCATTCCTTTACAAACTACCCAAAGAGATAGCCGCTGAACGGGGAGAGTCGTGGAGTGGAAAGGATTGCCAGGAAAGGACGGGTGACCTCAGCATATTGTAATAGGCTTGTTACGCATAGGAGGCCTTTCCTGTCGGTATTGTTCTGTATTTTCGTATATTCCGGTTGCCGCTGAAGGCTTTCGTGGCACTTCACACGTAAATATCTCCATCAGCGATAGATACCCCCCTTTCCTCGAGTTCCCAATCAATATAACACTCTTCAATCTGGCCCATTTCCTCCTTTTCCTGCGCCTTCACCAATCCCGCCAACCCCATCCTCAATTTCTCACCCGTTTCCGTCCCAAAAACCCCATACCGCCCGCTCAACTTCTCCACTACCTCCAACGGTCCCGCCACATACCGTACGAACTCCCCCGGCAGCCGCTCACAGATATCCATCACCCACTTGATCTGCGGCAGCAGCGCCAGCGGATATCTCGCTCGCTCCGGAATCGCATGTAGAATAATGGGCATCATGACCGCCTGCAGAGCCGAAAAATGGCAAAACAGAATCAAAAAGACCTCATTCCCATGCCCTTCCTTTCCACCCGCCGTAGGAGGCGAAATGACCGAGTGCTGAAAATGGGACTCATCCATCAAACACCAAACCATATACGTCTGCTGGAAGGACGAAAACGCCTGCATCCAATCCCGTCTCCTCAGCGCCTCGAACGCGCTCACAATCGACGCATGGTATCGCCTATCCCACTCATGCCAAATTAGCTTCTCCATCCCTTTCACGCCGTCTAGGCCCCTCTGCACCGCTTCCGCATCAACCAACAAACTGTCATCGAGTAGATGCGGATACAACACCCTGAAATCCGGATCTGATAGCGGGATCATGCTAGCGGCATCGGTACCGCAGCAGCGGTGGAAGATCTGTCTGCCAACTTGCGAGCAGCCACGAACCATGACGATAAAGTCTACGAAGCCGTCCATCATGTAGCTGGACTGCATGGTAAGGATGTAGCAGGTTGCAAGCATGGCGTTTAGTTGTTGGATGGGGAGGTGAGGGAGAGGTTTTGCCATTGATTGGTGAAGGCCGCGCAGGGCGTGGCCGCGGTGGGTGATTGCGGCGTTGTTTGGAGGGGATTGAGTGAAGAGGGAGAGGTGGGAGGCGGCGAGGGAGAGGATGGCGTGCATGAGGAAGTCGTGCTATGCGGTCGTCAGTGGGTGGAGTAGGTAGATATATAATATTCGAGTTCGAGTCTAATAGTAGCTTTGGATGAACGGAGGAATAGACATACCTGATGCGCAAGCAACGGGACCTCCGCAACCCACACCGCATCGCACCCAAACGGCAAATACGGATGCGCAGCAATCATGTAATGGTGGAAGAAGCGCATATCGTCCAGTGTGAACGTTGTGGGAACTGCCTGTAGACTGACAGCCGGGACCGCTGGTGCAAAGTCATCCTGACCCTGGCCATCATTGCCATTGCTGCTGGCATTACCATTAGTGATATTATTCGGTCTCAGCTGTCGCGTAACCTGCTGCTGGCCGGGACTCGGATAGACACAGTTGAGGTTCTTCGACTTGCAGTTCCCGCAGATTGGGCGCGTCTCGGGACACTGTTAACTTGGATACACGAGTTAGATAGTGCTCTTCAAACCGTCATAGATAGCCACTCACCTTAATCCGTCTCGCCTTACAGGAAAAACACCCGGTGCGCGACTTGGTATGCGGTTTCCGGCTAATGGCGCCGACGCGCACGGGTTGTGGTGGTTGTTCAGTCATTGTCCTGATTCCCGTTTGCTCAACGATATCACCATGTCTCCAGGCAGGGATGGGGTCGTCTAGTCATTTTATGCCATGGCCATCGCCAGGACTACTTTGCAACTCCCGATAGCCGTGGTCGGGAGTCGTCAGCGCTGACGGGGATGGGAGCGGCCTAAGGTGGTGACGTCGCGGAATACGAGGTTTAAGCTCATCCTGGACACAAAGAGCTTGCGTGTTAGCGTTAGGGCAGCAGACATGGACGCGGCTGGAATGCTGAAGATGGTATTTATAGAATGGATGAATAACCGGGGATATTTAGTTTTATTTATAGGGTGGTTGTTGCTGTCGGGGATGACGAATAAGGGGAGGACATTAGAAATCCGACAAGGAATGAGGAGATGCATTAAACATTAAAGGAGCAGAATTTAATTGAATATTCAAGATAAGCTTCATAATGAATATAATTAAGATACCAGGAAAATAGATGGCCATTCCGACCATCCAAAAAGCCTACCTAATTATTTCATCTTATCTCTTGGTTCCTCTCTGCCTGCCTGAATATATAAATATACCTTGTACCTGGAAACTTGCATATATTTTCTATTTCACCTCTTCTGCTCTTCGTTTTAACTCTATTCTATTTTATTTTACAGCTGTTTCTCTGATATGCATACTATCTACTTTCATTGGTGATGCGATCGACGTGGAAATGGATAATAATATCAAATATAGATATATATGAAGCAAACAAAAATCCTAGCCTGGAAATATATATATATCTAAGATTATATAGCTAGAAGGGGAATTATTAACGTTTAACTAATCCCAAACCGAACGAATCAAAAGCCAAAAAACACAATAGAATACAAAAAGAATAAAAGGACAACGAAAAGAAAAAAAGGTAAACCCCATCGCAATATACACCCAACCCAATCTACGCAAACGCCCCAACGGCAGCCATAAGCATCGCGCCGCTCGCAACCGCAATACACGCCTCAATCCGACTCCTTCCCCTGAGCGTCTCATAGCTCTTATCGCTCAAAAAGTCCTCAGCCAACAGCTCCACGAGCCCCGCAAACAGCAACAGCCCACTGCTAAACGCATTCGTCATGCCCACCATGAGCAAGCCCGTGGTGCTGCCGGGGTCGTACAGGTTATGCAGGCCCAGGCCGATGGCTTGGCCGAGCGGTGTGGTGGTGCCGTATGCGAGGGCCATTAGCCATGGTTTTGGCGAGGAGGCTGGGAAGAGGGTGGGGATGAGAGCAGCGATTCGCGCGCCGAGCGCGAAGCCTTCGAAGGTTTGGTGGAAGGAGATTGCGACGAGGAGGACGACGAAGGAGGTTCCTGATGCGACGCTGAGGGCCATGCCGATGAAGATGCTGTGGAAGAGGATGCCGGCTTCGAGGAGGAGGCATTGGATTAGTTGTTTCTGGGCGCTTTGGGCGCTGGAGAATTGGTTCGGGGTGTTGTGGCGGGATACGTTGAAATAGCGGGAGTCGTCGAAGGTGGAGGAGTTGTCTGGGAAGGGGTCTAGTTCTTCGAGATCTAGATCCTCGTCGTCTACGGCTGGTCTGTTCGGATTGGATTTGGAAAGCATGGGTGTAGCGCCCTCCATGAAATCCTCCGCTGCAGATGCGGCGGGTTGAGAATCGGACGTATCCCGGACTTTTCCCATTCTTACTCCACCGCGGTTATCGCGGTTATCGCCATTCATCAGGGGTATCCCGCCCCCGTCGTGTGCAGAGATATTGCTGTATTGCGCATCCCCGATGAGTGTATCATATTCGCTTCCGTGTACATGTCGTGCACCTCTAATAGCGAAGAACATCTCGATTGTCACAACAATCATCACAGCTATCATCGAAAGTAAGCCGGCGGTTGCTGGGTATCCCTTGTGCCAGAACCGTGGAAGACATGGGTTTGTGAGAGAGACGAAAGCGGTAGGGAGGAGATGGACGAAAGCGGTGGCAATCAATACGCCGGTTCCGAAATGTCTCGAGAGGAAGAGGAAGTGTCTGGGTATAGGTAGGCGTGGAAAGCGGCGGGCAATAATAGGGAATGAACAGGCTATATGGAGAGTAAGCACACCGTCCAGCAATTGAAAAAGTGGATTGAATCATCTTGGAATGAGACAACTAACCAAAAGTACTCAGCAGTAGAATAAGAACTAGTGCAGCAACATGTAGCGGGGTATTATATGGTCCTGCCTTTATCGTGCTGCCGCATGTTGAGCCAGTGGGTGTGTCTCCGTCTCCGGCATCATCTGCCCTACCGCTGATTCCCCGCCGTGCCAGCTCCGCCCGTAGAATCGCAAGAGGAATATCCTTTAACGAAGGATTGGAACTCATGACATCTAATAAAATCCGCATTAGCAAGAGAACCCATCATGGAAGCTCCGGAACATATATCCCATGGCCCGCCTCCAATCAACCAAGCACAATGCTGTACTTCATCTCATAAGATACCAAATTACCGATACAACGGAATCGAATGTCCCTAGACGTGCACAACGATCTCTGCGATACGTACCTCCCAATGCCGCTGACCCCGATTCATCCACCACCACCATGATTATAAGTTATAGGTCGTGTATCGTATATTATCCCAATCAAGCAATTCCCACCATATCCATGGCGGGCGGGTTCCCTCTTCCCTTCTTTCCCTGGCCTACCGATCCTCTGGTGGTTTTCCGCCGTCGTCTATCGAGTGTTCGCCTCGTTTGAAAAAGAGAAGTGAGGTCCTTGTCAGGCTAGGCGGTGCTGTGATGGAAACGGCTTGTTCTTGGTTTTGGGGGCTCGATATCCACAGTCTCCGCTCCGTCAAGGGTTGAGTCGGGTAGATCTTGCGCCGTAGACTGAACGAACACCGCTGTCAATTCAAATACCGATGTCGACAGCAGGCAAAACGAGTCGCGCGGCCAAATTGTTTCGAAACTTGGACTGGCCGGGGTTAAGCAGGGCTGTGCCGTTTGAGGTTGCACTGAACCACGCGGGGAACGAACGGCGGGAGTTGGAACAGGTCTATACCGGACGGAGAGAGGGGGAGAGCCCAAGCAGGCGGCGGATATAGAACGAGCAGGATAGCTATGAATCGAACAGGTTTGTTTCTTCAACTCGATGACGCTGCTCTATTTCTGATTCGGATGCAGGGGGAGGCCGGGCTTGCTCGGCGCCGGGATAATATAATTCCGTGGCCGAGCCGCATCCCAAATTCTTTAAATGTTTTCGACGGCTTCAACGACATCTGTATTTGATATGTTGATTAAATACTTATATCTTGTCATTCCGCGACATATCCGGTGGCTGTCTGCCCTGCTGCATCTATCATACTTCTAATAGCTCAAATTTCGAGTGGAACTAGAGCAATACACCACTAGTAGTACTAGTATCTATATGTTCTCCCCCTTCTTCCGTGCTCAGTCTTTCCCGCCGGCAATACAGCTATGCCCATAACGAGGAGCCTCCTTAACAGACAGATCACCTACTCCGAAGCAAAGGAGGTAGAGACAAAAAACATTCTACAAGAGTTGACTTATGTGACCTTGGCCGCATCTTTCCGAGACCACCTTGCAAAAAACAGTGCAACTATCAAGGCCATTGTCGCCCATCATCTCTACTTGGCTCCAGAATCATGTCGCATCGATATATCAGATCACACAGAATGGATAAATGGCAGCTTCAACCTTTGTGTTCCAGTCTCCGTTCAGTTCCAGAACCAAAAAGCCCGCCGCCGGTTTGTCATGCGATTCCCCCTCCCGTACAAAGTTGCAGGGCCTGCCAATGGAGACGAGAAGATCAGATGTGAAGCTGCCACCTATGCTTGGCTTAATCTGGAGTGCCCCAGCATCCCAACGACTTGCCTCCATGGTTTTGGTTTATCGACAGGTCAGGGGGTGAGTTTGCTGCGGGCGTTCCATTAATATTGTGGCCTGGCTAAAATTCTGTAGTTCACTGCCATTGGAAATGCTCCGCTCTGGACGAGATGTTTCCAATATCTCAAAAGGCGGATCTTAACTTTTTTCCGGCATCCAGTTCCCTGCCAGTATATGAACCACCAGACTTTGATAGCAGGAAATACGCTCGGCATTGGTTATCTACTTCTTGACTATGTTGACGATGGGGAGATGCTGTCCCAGTTATACGCAGATCAGAACCACGATACGATTCTCCGAACAAACCTTTTCAGAGACTTGGCCAAAATTCAACTCACTCTTCTCCAGAAGCCATTTCCGCGAATTGGGTCCCTTGCCATCAACGACGACGCCGTATTGACTCTCAACAACCGGCCTTTGACGTTAGAGGTTTGCCAATTAGCCAACAACAAAATCCCCGTGGACACCGTCATGCCGCAAGGAACGACATACTCGACTGTAGACACCTACGTACATGACATCTTGTCCCTTCATGACGCCCGATTACGCCACCAACCAAACGGCGCCTCAAGCATGCAAGACTGTATAAGCCAGATGTGTGCATTGGCAACTATGAGGACCGTCTACCCTGACTTTTTTGACCGTAGGTTACGATCAGGACCATTTGTGCTTACTCTTACCGATATGCATACAAGCAACTTTTTTGTCGATGATGAGTGGCACATTACAAAGCTACTCGATCTGGAATGGGCGTGCATCCGGCCGGTGGAAATGCAGCATCCTCCATACTGGCTAACGAGTCAGACGGTGGATAGAATTGATGAAGTGCGGTATGGCCAGATGTGCTCTGAATTCATAGGCATTTTTGAGCAAGAGGAGAAGAAAATGGCAACGATCACACAGGGGGGACATGGGAATGGGAAGAATAATATGACGGTGCTAGGAAATGGCATGGCTCCCTCGTTTACTTCTTATGCCGAACTGTTAAAACACCTATGGAAGCAAGGAACATTCTGGTACTCTCTGGCACTGGATAGCCCTACGGGCCTCCACCACGTCTTCTACAATCGCATAAAACCGAAATATCGTACCCCGCACGACAAAGACTCAGAAAAAGAAATAGACGAGTTCGATCTTGCTTTTTATACTTCCACCCCCATGTTCTGGAGCAGGAATGCTTTGCGTTTCATAGCCACGAAAGACGATGCTAAAAAACGGTATGATGAACAGCTCCTGCAGGCCTTTCAGGCGCCCTTCCCTTTGAAAGAAATATGAGAAACAAGACACCCCTTCCCACGAAATCCAACATCTCCCTTCCCCCCGATTAAGCAGGGAACCTTGGCTGCCTACTTCCCCTGTTGCTCCCCTTTCTCCTCCTTTGCCATGTCCTCACGAGCGCGGTCAACCGCCAACTTCATGGCGGCTTCATTCAAGGATATATTCGCTTTGTTCTCGATTCTTTTGTCTTGAACAATCTGGCCGGATGACGACAATTGTTGCGCGGTTTTGCTATCGATTTCCTTCCCGCAAATTACCACACTTGCTTCCCTCACTTCTCCGTCGTAAGAGTCGGATCGTCGATCCGCCATGGTGGAAATGGAATGGTTCCTTCTTGGTCGTGGTGTGGAGCTCTAACACCTTTCGGATGGGCAAGGGCCTATGGCCAAGATGGAGGAGACGGCCTGTCGAGTGACCTAGACTGGAAGAGCCTTTTTTTTTTTTTTTTTTGGAATATCAAGGACCGTCGTTCGAACGATTTTTGGGTG
>JANTQI010000153.1:0-10599 GCA_032988985.1 Emmonsiellopsis sp. PD_5
AACCCCCTCCAAAAATCCCCCGTATACCCCGTCCTCAAAATCTCATCATTCACCCTCCCCACCGCCCCCTCCCCCACCCTCTCCTTCTCAACCCACTCCAAAAAGTACGCCGTAACCTGATACCCCGCATCCCACCTTCCCCCGCGCTCCCGCGAGCTCCGCGGCCTATTCCAATGCGGCGGGTCAAGACCAGCCTGCAGACGGACAAAGTCCGCAATCCCCTCGACTAGCCCGCTGGGGGCTGCGGGGAGGGTTGTGTGGTCGTTTGATGGGGTGTGTTGGTAGCAATGGACGAGTTCGTGGGTGATGACGCCTTTGATTTCGTGTGCCGGGTGGGTGCTGATGTTGGCGATGTAGTCTAGGGAGAAGTGGATTTCTTTGAGGTTGTTGTCTGTGGGGTTGCCGATGGTGTAGGCGACGCCGGGTTTGGGGCGGAGGATTAGGGTTACGGAGTGGGTGGGGGGGAGGGTGGGGGTGAAGGTGCGGAGGGGGAGGTTGTCTTTTTGTTTGTGGTGGGATTTAAGGGGGGTGTTAGAGTTAGGCCCGCTGCTGGCCGAGTCGTTGTTGTTGTTGGTGGATGGGGATGTGTAGAGGTAGTCTACTATGTCCTGCAGTGCTTCTTCGAACACCTCATTTAGATGCCGGATAGAATGCAAGAAGACCTCGGTGCCCGGGTGAGCGACATCGTCAATCTGGAGACGAATGCGGGGGGTTGGCCGCGGGGCGGAGATAGAGTCGTGCGTTTTTGCCCTGTGCACGACGTCGTCTACGTCCCAGGGGTCTGCTTCTGGGGAAGTTGGAGAATGGTCAGGGGTAAGGATGGTGGGGGAGCTGGAGGTAGTCGACATAGCTGCGTGGTAATGTAGGGATATAATTACATGGAGAATTCCTAGGTGTGATATGGAGGGATGTGGGATGTATAGTATGTGTGGATGTATACATGATGGGCTGCGAGTATCTAGCGGTTATGGGTATATCACAGCCGCAACAATGCTCCTGCCCTCAGCTATGGGCCAGAGTCTGGAAGGAATTATGTAGTCGCCAAACTCAATCCAAATGCTCTGTTAAAGATCTTAACTCTATGCTTCTATCAACCTTGGAAGCTCCCATGGTTCACCAGCACTCTGTTATGACCATGGGGAGGCCAGCAACAGTACGAGTAACTATCTCCTCGTCCATGGATCGAGTGCATGAAGTAGATTAAGGTTGTTTACCACCATAAAATATACTCGCATCCCCAATTCATAGACGCATATCGCCATCAATTCAATCCTCATGATTGTAAACTGCTGGATAACCCATCCTTCAATACTCAGGTCTGTAGTTATGGAGATACCCCCCGCTTACCTCAGCCAGGCCAGCCCGATGCAGCCTAGCGGCGATGGCTGCCAAGACAACGCTCCTATTTTGGCGGGAAACAATCATCTTTCCGTTTTGGGACAGCCCGTCGCAACCTCATCGTTCACCTCGTCGAATTCCTGTCCATTCTCTCCTCGACGACGTCTGTTTGTCCGTCTGCTTCACCCTGGCTGTTATACATACCTCTGCTGTCCCGGCTCTGCGTACGTATCCGTCCTTCTGCTTCGCTGTCCCCTCCTTTCACAGACTCCCCTGTGGTCTGTGCTGCTTGGGCATCCATTCCCCTGTGTTTGGGGTTGATGGCATCCACTCACATCCCTTTATTCCGTTATTGATACCAGACTCTCATAGTCCGTCCGACTGTTCTTGTCGTCGCGTTTTGATCCTTATTCGAGTTCCCGAGTCGTTTGCGATCTCCCTTCCTTCGTATCGATCGATCTTTCGCCGTCTAATAGCCGCCAGTCGAGATAGGAGGATTATTTTGGTGTGATCGCGCCCATCCTCCTCAGCTGTTGGATAAGATATTTCAGCCGCTTTTGGCCTCGACAAACACTGTTTCAAGACCCTACCAATGACCGTTGTGAACACACGATCTTGACAATGGAAGCTAGAGCCGCAGAGGTTCTAGCAGCTCTTAAAAACCACAATCTCTCCATCGAGGCAAAGACAACACACGTCACAAAGCTCAAGTCAGACATCAAACAGAAAAATGTCCCTGATCTCGCCATATCCAACACCTTCGAAGCCTTCCGCTCCGCCATCTCCTCTCAACATTCATCCCTTTCGGCTGCGGGATTTTCTGGTCTCGGCCATCTGCTGAAACGATTGTATCTCCAAGAGCAGCAACTGGCGATTGCGGCCCAGGGCCGGTCCACATATCCCTTGCTCCTCGAACGGCTAGGCGACCATAAAGAGCGGATCCGTGCTCAGGCCGCACAGGCATTTAGCGACTTTTGGCAGGCTTGCCCCGTTGAAGTGGAACACCATGTTCTTGAAGTTGCATTGGTGGGCAAGAACCCCAGGGCAAAGGAAACTAGTATGACGTGGCTGGCAACTGTGCGTGTCTCGTGTATCATCATCAAGCATTTGTGCAGTTTATTAATTCGACCCTTTGCAGATGACCCGGGAACGCGGCGTGCTCTTCCGTACATACGTGCCAAGTCTCGTCACTTGCCTCGAAGACGCTGATAGCGGAGTCAGAGAGACCGCCAAGGTGACTGTTATCGATTTGTTTCAGTACGCAACACCTCCTGCATTGGTTGACTATGACCCCCACTAATACAATTCGCAGAAACGCCCCCCCTCGTGCTTTGTCGGACTTGAAGAAGCTACTGATATCACACAATGTGAGAAAATCGATAACAAACTCAATTCTATCTAACATTGGTGCCGATCAAGAATTGTCCTCTTCTCAACAATCCCAATCGAAATCCGATATATTGAGACCAGCAAGCAGTTTCTCGAGCCACCGGCCCCAGGAACCAAAGCGGCCAAATTCTGTCCTTTCCGTCCACTCGTATTCAACTGCCGACCCAACAAGTAAGGACGCCAGCGCAATATCTGACTCTACTTATGGTGGTATGAGCAATCACCACTTTCCTATCCACATTGCTAACCCCTATTCTAGATACGTCAAGGAATGATCAGGGCTATCTTTCCTCCTCTACGCAACTTAGAGCTGATCCACCACGAAGGGATGCAGTGCTAAAGCATACTCCCAGCATCGAGGCCTTCCCCGCCATGACTACGGAAGCTGCTGAATCGGAATCGGTCGACCCGCTTTATGTCAACTCTCATCGCGAATTTGATGAAATTGTCCGTGGCATGCTTCCTCATTTTGAGGGCAAGGAATCAGAGCAAAACTGGAGTCTTCGTGAGAAGAGTGTGATAAAGCTCCGACGACTTACGAAAGGAAATGCGCCCCAGGACTATCAACAGTATTACCTTGTTGGCATCAAATCATTGCTTGATGGTATACTTAAAACCGTCAATTCGTTGCGCACAACCCTTTCAGCTTCTGGATGTCACTTGATTCAGGAAATTGCCCGAGTCAACGGTCCAGCAATTGACCCGATGGTTGAAGTCCTGCTCCAGAATATGATCAAGGTGTGCGGAGGACTAAAAAAAATCAGTGCTCAAAATGGCAATCTCACAGTTGATGCTATCATCGGTAATGTGTCTTATACTTCTCGGATCCTTCAGCATATCTGGGGCGCATGTCAAGATAAAAATGTCCAGCCTAGGTTGTTTGCGACCGGCTGGATCCAAACCATAATCACGAGGCATGGTCACAGGGGTGTGCTTGAGTATAGTGGAGGTCTTGATCTCATTGAAAAATGCATCAAGAAGGGACTTGCGGATGCGAATCCTGGTGTCAGGGAAAATATGCGCAGTACCTACTGGACATTCGCTAGGGTGTGGCAGGACAGAGCAGATGGGTACGTATAATACCATACCCCGAGTCTCATATAACATTATACTGAATTTCACAGGATCATGTCGACTCTAGATCCAAAGTCGAAGTCTCTTCTCGAGAGAGATCCTGGTAACCCAAACCGTGGCCCTGATAGTGCAAATGCTACCGGAAGATCCCGTCCAGGTATGACCAGTAGCAATTCAGGTGCAGGAACAAGATTGACTCTCAAAGAAACCATTGCCGCCCAAAAGAAGGCTCGCTTAGCCGCAGCAAGGAATCTTCCTGCTCGCCCAGAGTCCGCGCAATCGTCATTTCCCGATGTAAAACCAACTAGATCTTCTGCACAGCGACCAGCTGGATCAACCACCCGCACCGTACCTACTGGCTCTCATATTTCATCCCAGAATACCTCCTTATCTTCCGCTCCAATGCGACCATCTGCACGCCCGCGACGGCCTGAGCTGGCGCGGCCTGCGACAGCAGATCCATATTCCCGTAGACCTGTTCACAGCCAATCCGCTCCCAGATTATCAAGCCCAGCCCAAAGCCCCCAAAAACCCAGGAGTAAGACGACCACTGCAACACCAGGGAGGAAGAATCCTACACCAGCTCGTCCAAAATCTAGGCTTGATAGTGCGCCAGTGAGCACAGTTAAGCCGAAGCCAAAACGGCTCGATATTGCTGGGTTGAAATCTGGCGAAGCGCGTTTAATGGCGGGTCCTGCTGTAAAACCAAACTATGCGGCTTCGGTAGACGCCAAACCACAAGTTGCGAGTCCTGAGAGGACGTCGGAGAATTTTGACATGGGTTTGCCCAATTCTTTGGATGTCGATCCTAGCAGTGCTGCTGCCAATCTTCATTCCGATGCTGATGTCTTCAGCCACCACAAAAATGAAATCCTCACCGACCTGCCTCCTTCCCAACCGACAAAGGCCCCGCAGATGACTCCAGTAACTCATCGCCGTCTTAGCAGCAGCGATACTTCGGTTTCTCGCATTCCGATATCACCGACTCTTCACTCCAAACGACGAACCGAAGAACCTGTGCTTACAACCACCAGCCCTAACAGACGCCAGTCAAAGGCCAAAGATGATGTGACCCCTAGAATACCTGTACCATCCAACCGCCTTTCTCTATCTAGCAGTGACGGTATGCGTCCTGCAGAGACACTCAAAGTATATGAAGACCCCCAGTCTCCCATTTTACAGGAAAATATCCCACTCGCTGGGAGGCTAGGCATGTCTCCAAGAACCCCCCACACACCCTCTAAGGCATCCCCGCTTGAGGAGCTTCCTATCAATGAACCAGCAAATACTCCGACCCGCAAATATAACCACCGCCAGGAGTTCTCTAGTCTCTCGCCTCCATCAAGTATTCCCCAACCTTCAAGTGAAAATTCACATCGACGATGGAAGAAAGTTGAGGGTTTAGAGAGACGAAGAAGTCTTAGCCCACGCTCCAAAGACCCAACGAGGGCACGCGACATGATTGATAGAGGCCTCAGTAAAATCCGGTCTGGCGCCATCGACGTCCATGGATATCGGAAGCTTCAAAGTTTGATCAAATATCACGAAACCATATTGAACGACGAGGCCAAGTTTGCGGAAATATTGATGGTGTTATTAAAAGCGCTTGAAGCCCCTGACCCGGAGAAGAAATCACCCACCGGTCGATCACTAGATCTGAAGACGCAAGTCTTAGTGACAGTGCGTTTGCTGTTCTCAATCAGCCGCGACTATTTCTCGACGTACTACGCCAGAGCAACAACTGCTATAATCACAGCACGCAAACACTACGAACTCACAAACCACATTGTCAGCGGCCTCGAAGAAACAGCCGAAGACCTGGTTGGCGTCTGTGATCCTGGTGATGTAATCGATGCTGTCCTTGATCTCCTTGAGTCGGAGGAAAAGTCTCTCGAAAGCCACCGCATGGTCGCCATGGGTGGGTATATCCTCAGTGGGCTTCTTCGGCGACTAAACGAAAAGAATCTGTTCCTCAACGAGCCAGAGCTGCAGCGTCTCGGGAACTTTGCAAACCAGAGCCTCAAGGACCCGCAGCCTGACATACGCCGGGCAGTTATGGAGTTTTGTCTCGAATTACACGAGATGGTGAAGCCGGAAGAGGCATTCTGGCGCATGATTAAATCCGAGGAACATCGCCCCTTGCTCACGTATTATATCATGAGGAAGCCTGCGAGGTGATCATTCTGGTGGTATGATTTTTCTGGAGTCTCCTCAGCTTGGATGCGTCTCCGGTGTCGTTTTCCTGTTTTCGCTTCTTTTCCCCACTTCTATTGGGCTTTTTATATACCTTTTTTTCTATATCCCTTTCTGGCCCAACCTTTTTTTTATACTACACATCCGATTTCCCACTCTGGTATCCTTGTTTTGTTGTCTGGGTGCGCGGGCTTGGTGTTTTCCCTTAATGATTCGTTTCTATTTCCTCCTAGCGTTGATTTGGTCGGTAACTGTGTTTGTTTATTAAATCTTTCTTGCATAAGGCACCTTTCTTCATTCTCCCTTTTCTCCTTTGGATTTTTTACTTTTTTGTTTCTGTTCACCCCATTTCTCTTCTTTCCCCTTGGCTTCTTCCTCTTTCTTTCTCTCTCCATTTTTCGAACAAAAAAATGATTACTTTTGTATTGGTATTATGTGAATTTTAATTGTACATTTTCTACTTTTTGAGATTCAATTCATTTCTACATATTTTTTTTTGTTTATTAGTTGATTTTACGCTTAACGCTCCTGGTGTTGTATCTTCCCAGGGGTTAGGGGGTTAGTTTGGAATACAGTAAGTTTTTACGAGGTTTAAATAACTCTTGCTAACTTAACTTTAGTAAGGAATGGTACTTCTGAGAGATAGATACATCTTTCTTCCCCAGGGACAAGACGGGAATTAGGGTTAGGGTTCATTCATGGTAGTTGGTTCTGGTTCAGGGCGATCTGATTAGATTAAACTCATATCTAACTATGTACATGTATGTAATGGAACGATCACTTTTAATCGGATTAGATCCTAGGGATAACATGTATGTGTATATGTATGTACAACCCTGCCTGCAGGCAGTGCGTGTGGAATGGAATGGTGCCCAGTTACACGAGATCTATGCCATGCTGATTGCGTGTCTACCAGAAGAATATGAGGGAGGGATGGTATAGGGGGATGGATGGATATTTCATGGAAAACAAAATTCACATGAATCAGCCAGCGCCAGTGGTCTATTTCAAAAACCAAATCAGGAATATCAACTACATTTGCCAATTAAATCATTCGCAGAAAAAGGGAGTCGGGTATATAAATTCCATCCATCCAGAACAAAACCGCATCATGACCTGATTCTAGTATCAAATATACATAACATAGACATAGACATATAGATGCTCAACATAAACGTAACATTCATAATCATAAAAATGTCAAATCACCCCCCTACCCTGAATCCTCCTCCACACCTCCACCTCCACCTCCACCCCCACCCCCCATCTTCCCCTCCCCCTCCTTCTCCTTCTTCCCCTTCCCCACCCTCCTCTCCGCCGCCCTTGCCAAAATCTCTCTCCTACTCAACCCCCCCAACCCCTCCCCACCCCCCCCACCAAGCACAAACTCCCCCCCCGTCCACCCCCCCTCATCCCACACCAACCCCCCCCTCTCCACCCCCTCCCAATCCCGCGGATTATAAAACTCCTCCTCCCCCAACCTCCTCCCCTTCTTATACCCCCCCACCACCCCACCCCCCCCACCCCCCCAATAATCCCCCCTCTCAACCTCCCTCTCAATCACCCCCGTCAGCGCCCAAAACTCCCCATCATGCTCACTAAACACACAATGCGCCAGCTCATGACACAGCGTCTTTCTTATGGTGCGATAATCGCGGTATCCATCGTACGCATCCGTGCGCAGGCGGAGTTCGATAACCTCGCCCTTGTTGCGGTTTAGGCCGAGGGTGCGGGAGTTGGAGGTTGTGTGCGCGATGGGGTCCATTTCGGTGAGGAGCGGGATGGAGAATTTGTGCTTGGCCATTGTGGCGCGGATGCCGGGGTCGTCGCGGAGGCGGGTGAGGTAGGTGAGGGAGCGGGAGGGGTTGGGGAGGTAGGGGAGGGGTTTTAGGGTGTGGAAGGTGTATTGGGTGTTTGAGTTGGGGGTGGTGAGGGTGGAGATGCCGGTGCGGGAGTGGGGGGGTGGGCGGGCGGGTTTTATGCGTGGGGTTGGGCGTGGTGGGGGGGCGGAGGTGTTGAGGGCGGTGATTTCGGCGGTTGTGCTGCCTAGGAGGGTTATTTTGAAGCGCGGGGCGGAGATGGGGAGGGAGGTTAGTGGTGTTGGTGGGAACGGGGGCTTTTGTAGCCCTGGTTTCGGGGAGATGAGGATTTTTTGGTTCGTGGGGGGGATGGAGAAGTGGGTTGATAGGGCTTCGGAGAGGTCATGGAGAGTGGATGTGGGAGGGAAGGTGAAAGTGTGGTTTGTGCTGCGATGGTGGATGGTGAGGGATATGCTATCGTCCTCGGAGGATTCGATGGGGGGTGATGGAGCTTTGCCTTCGTCAGCAGTAGTGGCCCCCATTGTCGGGAGAAGATAAGGCGAAAAGAGTTGTAATGAGAGTTGGTTGCAGCTGGGTGGCCGGTATTAGTGTAGTGTTGGATGTGGTGAGAAGAAGTAAAAGCGAACCCAGAGAAGACGTCTCTATATCTCCAGCTCGGGTTTGATATCGACGAAGACCGAAGAATGTTCCGCCGATGACGCGGATTACTAATTGGCCGGCCCAAGTCGCGCCAAGGCTGACGTCACGTGGAATCGGATCTGATTTCTTGGCGGTTTCTTGGCAAATCGATCCGATGCAGGAGAGATATAGACGAGATATCGAAGCAATAATGCGGTAGGTTGGCTATAGACAAGTAGCTGAGTATATATAGATGCACCATATACAAGCAAACATCGGAAGAAATCACACAAAGAATATACAGGTACAGACGAGAGCCAATGTCCCGAACCGAACAACAAAAAGACGTGGCTAAGTAAATGATCAAGAAGCAAGGGGGTATAAATAAGAACATCCCAAAAAGATAGCCCAAGATATATAGAAGAAAGCAAGGAACCAACATCCCGCTTGAGGAAAAAAGAAATTAAAAAAAAGCCCACACGGCATATTCCTCCAAAAATCGCAAGAAAGAGAAAATATATATAGGTATATAGATCGGTAGATATCCCAAAAAGTAGGTTCAAAAATATATCCAGAGAAGATCCAGCCAACCAACCCACCTATTTAGATAGTTACCCAGGCCGAGTTCTAGGCTAGGGTTTGGATGTTTTTGTAACACCTAACAAACTTAACTCCGAACCGGCGGCTAGCTAGCTTTCATAGGGCTGAACCTTGCCCACCAAGCTTTATATATTCGAGAGTTTTCAGGGCAGAGTTTTCCCCTTCTTTCATGTAAGACAAGAAAGAGAATAGGTGGGTGGACAGGGGGTGGCCGGAAAATCAATCAACCCCATCGGCCAGCGTTAGCCTTTTTCTCAGCTTCGCGAATCTTTCGCGCATCATCTTGTAACTTCTTCTTTTGTTCAGGCGTTAGCTTTGCGGTTGCGGCGATCCGTTGTTGATCTGGAACCCATGTGTTTTGGGAGATATCCCAGTCGTGGCTGGATAGATAGATGACTGCGGTTAGTTATACGAACTAGCAGCGTATCCAAGACACAACAAGGAGGGAGTGTTATTCTCACTCTTCATAATCCTGCACAATAAGCGCGCTATGCCCATACTCCTTGATCAAAATATCATGATACCGATACGGAATCTTCGCAGGAACCCCTTCATACGTGCTATCCCGTAGCGGGTACAGATCCGACGTCTTGTACTTGTGGAAATTCTTGCACTGTAGCACGCCCGGTTCTTTTTCCTTGTTCAGCTCGCTCACGCCCGTGATGTCGATATATAAGCCGTTGCGGATATTGATCCAGCGCGCATCGATGATGTTCTTGCCCTCGCCGCGCTGGCGGTATCGAGAGTACATGTTCACGTCGAGCAGGTATGAGTGCTTGACGCCGTCGGGGGAGGTGTAGTTTGATATCGTCTGGTTGAAGTAATCACCCATGCGGAGGAGGGTGGCGGTGTTGACTTGGGTGTCGACGTCCCAATCCCATGGCAGCAGCTAGTCGAGCGGGAGATAATAGTTAGCATTTATCTTGTTCCATGAACACCCAGATCGACAAAAAAAAAATTGCTAGGGGCAGCGATCATTTACCTTCCCATTCCACCACCACCCCAACAACGTCCCATGCGCAATCCACGTCTCCAACCCATTCTCTCGAAAAAAGTCCAAATACGCCCGAATCATATGCAACAAGGTATCACTCCGCTCATCGTACGTCACCGCACCGTGGAAATATCTCGTATCATAGTGGCCCAGGATATCATCGTTGCCCGGTTCATGGAAATATTTCTCTTCCCGAGGCGGTTTCTCGCCTCGACGGGCGATCGAGTGCGCCCATTGCGGGAGCGGGGTGACGGTTTGCGCGCACAGCGTGGCGGCTAGCAGGAGGGAGAGGCGGGTCATCGTGCGTCCGGGTCGAAGGGGTGGGAGAGGTATGGAGGTATTGGATGTATATAGGATCGCACCGGTGATGTCAATCCGCGGGACGTGCTAGCAATTCATTTGCGACGGGGCGGAATGAGGGGATGTAAGCTATCGACAGAGGGGGAGCATTCAGGCGGGCGGATTCGAAGCCGAAAGGAGGTGGTATGCCGGCGGCGGGCAGCTCGGGGGGGGGGGGGGAAGAATCGGATAAAAACACGGGATGTCGGGTTCTCGTTCGGCTTCGCATAGAAG
>JANTQI010000153.1:13591-55814 GCA_032988985.1 Emmonsiellopsis sp. PD_5
AAAAAAAAAAAAAAAACAAACAAAACAAATCCCCAGCAATAAGTAGTACACCACCATACAAAAGAAAACGCCGTAACGCGGCTCCAGTCCTAGGTTTGCAGTGATCGAAAGAGATGCAAGGAAAATGATAAAAATACTGACTCTAGCCACATAACTCCAAGTCAGAAAATTTTCGAGGCAGATGGAAGATATTGCCTTGGAGTTTGTAGTGGAATACATATATTCTGTGCAAGCCGTTGAGGTAAAACCGAAAAGGACACAGACGACACCCTATTCATTGGTGGTGCCCGTCATTGCTGCTGACCACGCTGCCAATTTCGGACCAGCTGGCGGGAGTGCGGATGCCATCATCGACGGAACCGATATCGCTCAGCGTGCCATCAGACATATGGTCAAAGGGCTCGTTCTGGATGTAGCTGAGGCTCGAGGCGATTGACGGGGCAGAAGATACATCATGACTAGTCTGAGTTCCCTGGGGATCTTCAAATGGATTCTGGCTCTGATGGGTGCTCTGGTCGGTGGCATTTTGAATGACCTCAGGAGGACGAGCATAATAGAAATCTGGTTCACCGTCTTCCGTATGCTGTGACGACGCTAGCGAGAAATAACTGGATTGAGACAGATTTCCTTGCTGTGCGTCTGGGTGTGCGGCTTGTGCGAAATCAGTATCTGGAAATTCCGAGGTCGGAGTAAGGCCGACTAATGATTCGGACGGATGGTTTGACGATGTCTCTGAAGGGAGGGTGCTGGGTAGCCCGCCTGTGTTTATGTTATCAAGTATGGCCTGCCGATGTTCTTGTGAGATCTGTGGAGCCAAATCTGAGAATGACTTGGAAAGTTCGGAGGGCGCCTCAGAGCGTCTGTGGACGGTGTCCGAACCAGCAACATCAACACCTGAGGCTTGGGCTTGGGACTCTTCCTTGAGAGAAGCACCCTTAGACTGCGCCTTCAACCGTCCATCTTGGTCTACAATGTCATCAAAGCTCCCAACCGAACCCGAAGATCTCGATTTTCGCGCTTCTAGAATGGAGGCTCGGCGCCTTATCTCTTCCCGGGCCTTCCGGCGCCTTGTTTCGGCCTCCTCGCTCGTATCCTCTATCATAGATATATCCTCTTGGTTTCTGCGGCCACTAGGGCCCTGTGGTGGATTGATTTCATCTCCAAGATCGTGAAGCGCTACCGCAATCTTCCGCCGGGAGTTCCGAACCCACTGCTTGACCTGTGGACTTTCATAGATGGCAATCCCCGCCGCTACGAGAATCGTGACTGTAATGACGATACCTAGGTAGATAATAGGTTATTAGCCGGCTGGAGATGAAAACAGCGTGCACCCTTTGGAGAACTGAATAAGAATTCAGAATAGCTACTTCAGCGTAACAATAACAATCTGAAGCTGGAGCTGATACCACCTCCCCTATGCCTGCATGGGAGAGCGGGGAGCGGGGAAGAGGGGTTTGGATAGACCAACCTTTAGCCAACGGAGCAGGCATTTTGATCCGTTTCAGGGCTTTTCAAAGGGAGCTGATTCCCATATACGCGGAGATATACAAGATGAGAGTGGTGACTTGAATGGTTGACAGAGACAAAGCAGATCCAACAGGAACTTCCAAGATTATGTTGCCGCCTTGTCGGGCAGGCGGCGTCATAGGGGGTCACGTGACCCGATAACAGCCCTTATCGGGCTAGCCCTGGACGGCGCCAGATCCGGTAACTTCTCCCGCCGATCTCGAGCTTAAATAAGCTCACCAATCACGTGGTTTGGCCCATACTTCAACGACGTCAACATCAACTTCAGATATCTTCTCGACTCTGCCAATTCACACCGCGTCTTCCTTGATATACCGCGCCAATTGGCCTTTCAGTCGATAGAGAGACCGTGATGTCGCGTCCCAATCCCGCCCAGCGGAACCTGACGCAGACGGAGGAGCTGGAACGGCTGGAGCAGTCCATCACTTTGACCCTTCAAGGCATGTCTCTTCCCCGCCCGCCCCTATTGTGCCCCTGACTGCCATTAATAAAAGTTGGATCCAGAGGCTAACAGCAAGATATCGTGTTATAGAGATCGATCACAATTTCAGCAGAGCACACCGTATTGTCACAACGAGCATACTCCCCATCGTTGAGCAATACAGAGAGCATTCCCGCGAAGTATGGGAGGGGTCAAAGGTGGGCACTCCGCTCTATATAGTGGAAGCACATGAACTTATAAGATGCCCCCAATTTAGTTCTGGAAAGAATTCTTTGAATCCAGCGCCAATGTCTCTCTCTCCGGCTATGACGATGCGCCGCCTCGCGAACCCGAACAAGAGCCTACATATACCGACGACACTACCTATACCAGCCGTACAACCACAGACGACGAGCCGGACTCTTATGCCACTCCATCCTCCGAATCTATTGACATACACCACCACGACGACGCTCCAGACCTATCATCGCTCACAATAACGCCCTCGCACAGCACCCCGCGACCCAAAGCCTACACCAAACACCATCCCAACGACGATATAACAAGTTCCTCAATCGACTACCCCACACCCTACGAAACCCAATACGATGCACCAGACGACACACCCTCGCATTCCCGACATATGGACCCAGTCACTCCCGGACGGAACCAACGCTCGCACCCGCGAAACATAGCAACAACGCCCACATCATCCCCTTTCGCCCCATCCCCCTCACACGCAAGGCCGTCAACAGCCAAAAAGGGCGGAAAACCAATGGGCCCCATTCTTCACCGCGTCCTGGACAAAACCTACCGCGTCCAAGCAACCCCACTCGCCAGCTCGCGCAAACCCACCCACACCATCACCACGCCCAAATCAAAACCCAAACCAGCCTATCTAGACTCCTCCCCACTCTCCAGCCCAGAAATCGAGGTACCAAAACTCCACTCAGAAATATTCTCCTCTCCCATCAAAGGAGGAGACGAATCAGTCCGCCGGCCGCGGCGGCTGAGTAAATCCGCCAGCAAGCACAGGGCACCACCCAGGCCCGGCATTAGCGTGCTGACGCCCGCCAAGGGTAAATCAAAGCTTGCCGCACCGAAATCAAAACCGGGAGTATGGGATAGTGATGATGATCTGGGAATTGATGACGATGATGACGATGATGTGACAGCGTTGTATGGACATAGTCCGCCGAAGACGATGCAGTTTCATGTCCCACAGACGAGGCTGTTGAAGACGCCAGCCAAGGAAGCATCGAAACGAATCGTCTCGCAACTCCTGTACACCGCCGGCGGCGGTGAGGATCTCACGGATGACGAGTCTGAACATAGTCCTAGTATTGTGCGGCGGGCGGCGGGATTGGAGGATGAGAGTTTTTAGGATGTCTGTCTGGCAGCGCAAGGCAGGGAGACTGTATCTACATAGAAAAAATAATCCAAGCAGAGTTTATTTAATACCGACAGGTTAAGTGACGTTCCTTCCAATCAAATAAAACCAAATAAATCATCAAGAAAGGAGACAAAAAAATAAAACCTTTCATCCGTGTTCGAGATATCTACGTATGTATCTATATACAACCCACCCACCAGGATCCGTGGATCGTTCAATTCCCACTGCCTGTCTGCTTGATTGACTGAACTGAACTGACTGATTGCATAGCAATCACCAAAAAAAAAAAAAAAAACACTCTCACACAAGATATATATCCATTCATCCAAGGCTGGGTCTTGAAAAAGGGGTAAAAGGGATGAGATAAGGCGGGGGGTGACGATAAGATCAAAAACAAAAAGGCAAGGAAGAAATAAATCATCAACGGAGCAAAAAAAAAAGAGGAGGGGGGGGGAGAGAAAAAAGCTAAGGCTAAAAATAACGGAAAATTTCACATATAATGCTAGGGGGGAGGGGCGGGGGGGGAGCGGGGTGTCTTGGGTATATCCAGAACATGACGAGGCGGAAACGGGTAATGATAACAAGGTGTGAAGAAGGAGAGAAATGGTATAAACAGCGGCGGCGTGGTGGATATGATAAGAAGGTTAAACAGGGATGGGAGGTATAAATCGGAAACGTAAAACACCAATCAAGCGAACAAGCGATTATGCGGAAAATGATGGATGGGGTTGGTTGAAGAAACAGGAGCAAACCAAGAATCCACCATAGTTGCTTGCCCCTCCATCTTCTTTGAATGAAACGCGATCCAATTATATATAGCATTCCTGACATCAGACGATCCGCAGATGAAAAAGCGGACAAGCGGGGGAAAAAAAGGGACAAGGATGGATGAAGTGCATAAAATAATAGCTCCAGTGAGTTCAAAAAAGAGGCCATTGATGCAAAAACCAAGGATCAAGAATAAAATATATAAAAACAACACGCAGCACGCAAAAAGACAAAAACCAAGAACAAAAGAAAAGAAAAAGACGAACAAAAAAGCAAAAGCTATTCCTCAATACCCATAAATATTTCCTGACAATTATCAACCAAAAACTGCAATGCCTCATTCTTCTTTTGCACGTCACTCATTTCGCGACTGAGGCTTTCAGGCCTCAGGATCGTCGGCGCGAACACAACCGCAACATTCAAACTCGTCATTAGATTCTCCTTCTCGCGCTCAACCACGCGGCGGAGATGGAAGATCAAGAATTCAAGCACGTCGCGATGCACGCGCGGTAGGTCTTGGAGGCCACGTTGCATCACATCGATTCGCGCGGAGACTGGTTTGATGTCAGTTGCGTCGAGAAGTTTGTCGTATACGTCGTAGGTGATGAGGGGAGTGGGGAGTTTGCGGAAGTATTGTTTCAGGGCCGAGGTCACGGCGTGTATGTCCAGGTCCGGGTCGGAGATGTCGTAATCGGCGGACTTTTCGAAGCCATCTCGAATAATTTGGACCTGCGAGCTGCCGCCGGATTTGCGGTAAATGCCCTCGACATCCATGCCTAAAAATGGGTTAACAATATGAACGTTGGTTTACGAAAGCCAATATATGCATACCTCGCAGCTCTACTTCTTCGATACAGCGCGTGACGATGCCTGGAATAACACATTTCTCAACCTCGATCCGTTGCTCAAGATCAGAACCAAACAAGGCTAGGAGCGGTCAGTAATATATTCAAGTAGTGAAAAAAGAAAGAAAGAAAATCTCACCAGTACTGCTATCAACAAGCGCAGGCGTACTGCCATTCGATTGCATTTTCCACGGAGTAGGTTTCTTCTGGTTACCGAAGAACCCAAAGCCTTGTCTAGCCGGATCTTGAGCCTGTGAGCGGGAGGATCCATCGTACCCACCCTGCGACGAAATAGATCCGTAAGGTGCTGTCTCAGTAAATTGGCCGTCCCGTTGGTATTTGCCTTCGCCATAGTTGAAAGCGCCTTTCAGCCCCTTTGTGACTCCTTTGGCGACATTCTGGCCTCCCTTCTTCCAGTTAAACTTGCGAGGCTGTCCTTTGCGTATGCTGACAACCTGCGGCCCCTGAACCATAGTCACAGGCTCTGCCTCCTCAGAATTACCATGAGTGTTCGAAGGTTGGAGGTCATTGGAGACCCTAATATCACGCCCATCAAGCGAAGCCACAGATTTATCCTTGGAGTGGTAAATGCCTAATCCGTTGGGAGCCGGGCGGGTACTTTCGCTCGTGGAGTTCGTGTTGGCTTTGTACAGCCCTTGGATCTGGTGTACAAGCTGGTTATTTAGCTCCGCGAGTTGAGAATTCTTGAGTGACAGCTGTTCAAACTCCTGGAAGCTCTTGTCTTTCATGCGGCTAAGGTTGGAGAGCTCTTCGTGTATATTATTCTTCTTCTGCATTAGTTCTTCGATCTGAGGCGCAAACGAATCCTTCAACCGTTGGATGGTCTCCGCGAACTCGCGCAGCACGGTGTTGCTCATTCTTCCTAGATCAA
Source organism: Emmonsiellopsis sp. PD_5 (assembly GCA_032988985.1). Lineage (NCBI taxonomy): Eukaryota > Fungi > Ascomycota > Eurotiomycetes > Onygenales > Ajellomycetaceae > Emmonsiellopsis > Emmonsiellopsis sp. PD_5. Next base: position 19,438 of record JANTQI010000153.1, read on the forward strand.
GGGCAGCATCGCTACGCTTCTCTTTCCCAATGTGTTCGGTAAGAACCTCCAACTCTCGGAGCACTATTTCTTTCTGGGCATCCAAAAATACCATAGTAGACCGTTTCTCTCGCAGCTCTGTATTGACTTGCTTGATAGTCGTGGTGGCATTTAGGGAAGATTCAAGCTCCGAAATCCTCTGGTCCTTTTCAATTACCCTTTGCCGCTCCCTTCGAAGTTCATTCTTGTACCAGGCAAGCTCCTCCCGGCCCTCAGGAGAGCTATTGTTAGGGCTGCTTATTTCAGTTGCCATATTTGGACCTGTTGACGGGGATTTGGGCCATTTCGGTTCTTTTGAAAGCCGGGCGCCTTTGTCACTGAAACTCCGGCCATGGCGTACAGAATTTGAAACACGTTTCAAGAAAGACTCTTGGTTTTGAATTTCTTCGCCACCAAGAATCCGAGCCATATCTTCGTCCAAGGAAAAGTCGCCGCCTCCACTATAGCGCAGCATGGGGGAAGTACCACTATCAACCTCGCGTTGACTATCGGATTGCAACGATTCATTTCGAGAGTGATGACGGCGATGGTCTTGCGTTTTCTGTTTTGAAATGCTACCGGATGCGGCACGGCGGTGCTGAGGGGAGATAGCTGATGTCGAAGTATCCGAAGCCCGCTTGGATGAAGACGACTCTGCAGCCTTTGCGGCCCCCTTTCCACCGGGAGTTTTGTCACCAAGCGGAGAAGAGAAGACGGAGGATGACGATGGAGTACCATCGTTTGTGGTGCTTGATGTCGGTGGGGTAGGTTTCGTCACAGATGCCACATCCTTCCTCTGGATAGAATGCTGCAGCTTGCTCTCGAGAGAATCGCCTCTCTTGGGTGGATATTGCATGGTCGAAATGCTCCCGGATCTGGACGAACCGGAAGCCCCGTTTTCATTGCCATGAGCTTGTTGCGAATATAGTGACGATGTGCCATTCGATTCTACCTGTGTCGATTTAATCTGATTACCGGTCCGTGATACATCTCGTGGGGGTGGACTTATAACGATATCGTCGTTTGGAGAACCCTCCCGCGACGAAGCGGCAAATTCGGATCGGGATATGCTTCCAGAGCCACCCGACCTCCTACCCTTGGGGACATCCTGTAACTTGAATTTATCTACATGGCCATGCATATCGGATCCGGAGGTAGAACTCTTTTGCACGGCATTCTGTTGACGGATCTTGTCATTATTATTTGTAGACGACGTAAGGGTAGAGATGCTCGTGTTCGCAGTACTATCTTGTCGCCTATGGTTGTCCTGGTCTGCGCGACGTTTGTCTTGATATGGACTGGGTTGCTCAGAGGAGGCCTCGGAGTGACCTGGGTCCTGCAAGTATCCATGCCGGTCGAGGGATTGCTTCTGGGACGTGTCTGAGGATGTGCGACCAAAATAGTCTCGTGGTCCGCCATTGGAGTTATCGGAGGTTGCTGGTTGAGGAGAATGGTGTTCGGTGGGTGTTGGGTCAAAGGCAACGGGAATGAGGAACTCTTCGCCGGCGGAGCCGTCAGATTTATGCGAAATAGCAGAGTGGCGATTGCTTTTGTAGGTGCTCGATGGTAAAATGAGGTTGTCTACTCGGAAGAAACGATTAGCGACAAGTAAAGTAAGCCGGAATATGAATTGAGCGTTTGGTATACATACCTTGCGCAATGGGTTGGGGATCAGGGGATGTGATATTTCTGTCATTCCGTGAGTTTCGCGAGTAACTCCGCTCGTCTTCTGATCTTCCCCGTGAAGGCAGTTCTGTTGGCGTGTCTGAGTAAGGGTCAGTTGAGGGAGTATTGGCATCGGGTGCCATCATGGATGGTGGAAGCGATGGTAAAGATTTATCGAGGTGGACGTTTGCGACTTTTTGCCGCTGAGCCGCATTTCTAGCGGTTCGTTTTCTTCTTCTTGCCATTAGAGACTCGTGACAGTCCATACAGAAGATACCCTGAGATGTCCGCGCATAACGAAGGTTTTCGATTTTCCGCTTGCAGTTGCGACACTTGAAGCAGTTTGCGCAAAAGGCCTGGTCGCCTGTCAAGATAGCAAGGTCCTCAATTTTGTTCCCGCAAGAACTGCAGCTGTACGTGCAGTTGTTACAAATGAGGGATCCATCGCCGAGCAAAAGAAGGTTCGCGTCCGAATCGAGCAGGGTCTCGCAGGTGTTGCATCGAAAGCAGTCGATATGCCACCGTTTTCCGGCTATTGATCAAAATTAGCATCGAGTACTGTAGCAGGCGGGCGGGGGTGGGGCAATATACACACCTAATTCGAATGCTTTGCCTTCCTCCAAAATCTTGATATCATTGTTAGCAAAAGAAGTCCTTTTGTCGAACAAGGGCAAGCAGAGGAAATAGTAGGGTCAGCCATACTTCACCACAGCCCTTGCAAGGATATGGGACATCGTCCAAATCTGATGGGGACTCGGGGTACCCCGTTGGCGATTCCATCTCGTCGCTCTCGATAAGCTCTCAATCCTATTGTGATACCAACTGCCTTTGTCTTTCGCAGAGCTTGTTGCAGCGTGGAGTTGTATTCTGGTCTGGGTGAATCGCGAACTCAGGTATCCGAAACCATTCGGGTTCCAGGCAAGGAGGACGCAAGACGGGTAGCTGCCGGTAACGGAGGCCTAGGATCGATGTCCTTTCCTTCAAGACGCTTCATGCAAGTCTTGCCATGTACGCGGGGAAAGATATGGACTTTAAAATCGAATGGGCGCGGGGGCGAGGGGAGGGCCAACAACGGAGCGAGAACGAGGTTTCGAGTGACCGGAATAGTAGTCGAGGAGGTGAATGGGACGTTGAAGCGCAGTGGGACTAGGATCAAGAGAACAAGGCCGAGTGTATTGACAGTATTGATTGACGTTGGGCGGCAGGGGAGTTGGCAAACAACAAGACGTGACCCAGCTACAAACGAGCACGTTAGCCACGACACCACACACACACACACACAGACGCAAGATCGCAGCTTGGCCCGAGGACCAACAAAGAAAAAAAAGACGGTGGAGGGAGATTGTCTGGCGCGGGTGGAGGGCTAGACAGCAATGCGAAACACCCCAGGGATGGATGGTAACCAAGAAAAGAGGATGGGTTCCGAGACCAGCGGCCAGAGGTGGGGAAGAAGAAGAGATACTGACAATGACAGCGACAACGACAGTGACAGCGGGTGGGTTGGCTCGGAAGCGTGCTAGGCGGGTGGGATGGAGGAGAGGCGACGGAGATTGAAAGATAGAGGAGTCTGATAGAGGCCCAGACGTAAATACGTAGATAGTCAGTCAGCAACTACTCAACGACGGTGGTGAACGGGCGCTGGCAGAGACACCGGCAGCGGAACTTCGCAATGGCCAGAGAATGCTTGTGCTGGGTCAGGACTCAGGCCTCCGGACTCTGTGTCTGGCCGTGAGCTGGGCGGGAGTTGAGGTCGGGTCAAGCCATGTCGTCGAGGAGAACGAGATGGGCCAGGAGACGGAGAGTTGGATGGGGCTGATCGGGCCTAAACACACGCCCCGCGGTTTATGTACACGCACTCTGTACTTAACTAATCTTGATATCAAACTGGTTCTGGCTGTGTTTCTTTCACATAACGACAACGCTTGTTTCAAAGGGAAGGACAGCACTTGTGGTTCTCCCAGCACACATGCCAGCAAAGATCAATCAATATTCTCCCCCAAAGTGGGCGCCAGGCACAACAACAGGCAAAGCAACGCGATGAAACGATGCTACTCCAAGGGTCTGCGTGGTTTCTCGGCCCATACTAGAGCGCCGCTAACTCGGCGCCAGACACACAGAGACCCGCTATTTAATTACCCGCTGCGATCTCAGGAGATTCAGGAGATTCAGGAGATTCAGGAGATTCAGGAGATTCAGGAGACCGTCCTGGCTGGGACAGGGGAGAGAGGCGTGCAAAGGGGAATTAATAAATCATATCAAAGCGCTCTTTGCGCTCTGTCAAGTTCTCCCTCGCGGCAAGGGGAATGAATTCAAGACAATCCAGGGACAGGCCCCCTCTCATTGGGCACTTAACTAGCACAGTCCATATTGCTTTTTCTATTTTTTATGAATCCCGTCCTCAAGATCCCCTCTTCTCTGCTCCGAACCAGGGCTGCCGTCCAGAGCCCAGACTGGCCTTTTCGAACCCATACAGGCATACCCGCAATTTCCAATGTGCCGTCAATTTGTGCATGGGATCATGGGATAGTGTGCATTTTTGCGTGCTTTGGTGACCAGAGACCGTTGACACGCTGGGCAACAGAATTGGCATAACTGTGCTACACCAAAGATGCTGGTGAATGGCAGCAGATGGCCTGGGAAAAAAAAGAGCAAAGCTCTTCTCTCAGCGGTTAAAACCATACATAGCTAGTTACATGATACCCTTGCCCATCGATCTGGGTTTCATGCAGCAACTCTGCCCCTGATCTCAGACATGTAGCTGCAAATGTTACTTTAAAACACGCAATTCCAGCGACTAGTATCCTCGGCCTTGTTATCCCTACAATCAGACCGCCAGGCAAAGATGAGCCCTAACATATCCTAACTCCCTCACTCCCCTGCCCCAAATCCCGCCCCTTTCCCTTCCGCCGCCAAGCTCTCCCCCCCTCCCCGATAGAAATTCGAAAGGGCATCGTTTTATTTTATTTCCACCCTGACACATCCCCTTATCGCCAACACCCAGCCCTGACATCTGTTGGCCGTAGCCCTAGAGTGCCCACGTGACTGCACACCACACCACTTATATCGTCAGTTCTCTAGCTAGCTCTCAATCCAACCAACCTTCTCCCTCCATCAACATCCCCCTCCCCACGTGATCTTCAAGTCCTGTAGGCGCGATTCACCTTATTCTTTGGCTGGTTACATTCTTATCTGGGTTTCAACGTGCGATCTTCGATAGGACCGGGCAAGGGAGAGAACCCAAAATGGAAACCTATCCGTAGTTACGGACGGGCCTAGGTATGGATGTTAGCTACGTGTACGGCATGGCATATGAGGATCTTGAAGACTACATGTGGATATATATTTGGAAACACAAATACCGAGCACATCAGCCTGTGTGAGATCCGGGATCCTTCGGGGTTTTCTCTCCTCCTTTGTATATACATACAGGTGGCGAAAAGAGTAAGATGAAGGAAGCAGAATGGTGGTCAGCATCATCACCGGCCTTGACCTGTCATTTCAGCCCTGTTTTCGCACGAAGAGGTTCTAGAACATGTGGCCAACTCACATGTGTGTGTCCTACATCCGGCCGCAGCTGAAATGCGAAGAACAGGGCAGGGAAAGGAATATGAAATAGAATGCCTGTGCTGTGTTGCCATGTCATCATTATGAAAATACATGCACATGCATGTGAAGCAAATCTTTTCCAAATAGAATGACCTGATCGATGTGAATCTCATGCTGATATTGACTTTTACCCCCCCCCATCCCCGGCTCCCCCCAGCTCATACTCGACTGTGTATGCCAGCTATTACAGGCGACGGCCCCCAAGTATGTTCCATTCATAGCTGCAGGCCCCAGGTAGAAAAATAATACCAGACTACACAGCTAACTCCTTGCCTATCCCACCTAAGGTTGCCTTAACAAACCTATCCGATGAGATCAAGCTAGTTACGCATCTGCTAGTTTATTTATATCTTTAAGGGATGATCTTCCAACTAGTTAGTTAACTTCCCACGGAGTTAGAATCGACGTGCATTGCACCTCCAACTCTATTTGCTGATAACAAATAGAAAGTAAAAAAAGTTCTCCTGCCTGTCTGGTCAGTTAAGAGAACCCAGGTATCTATTGTCGTTAATTACATATGGCTGTTGAGGATTCATCTCCCTTATTCCTCTCCTACCCGCCCCCCGCTCCAACTAAAACGAACACCATCGATGGATGGTTCTATCTATCATGTGCCTGGTTCCATATGCCACTTATCCATGGATAACATCACCCGCAGCCTATCCCATCTCACGAGTCACCGGCCGGCGGCCGCCTCGCCTGTCTGTCTCGTTACCAGTCCGCACTACTGTTTCATCGTTTCATCGCACCCGACGCCCGTTTCAAAGTTTTAAAAGTCAGTATTAAACAGAGAGCAAGCCCCCTCCGTTTGGGTACATGGTTAAGTTAGACTACCTTATCTAGCGGGGGAAATAGAGTTAAGTTATGGATAACATCACATAGTGAGATCGGCTCCGCGGTGCCTAAAGTGTCCTGATGTGTAAGGGGGCGAAGCAAGCGGGCGCTTAAGTTAAGGAGTTAGCTTTTTTGGTACCATGGATCAGGCTGTAGCAGATAGTGGTGGTCCAGGGGACATCGTCGAGATTGAAACTAGCCATGTATGGAGACCCGGAGGGATGGGCCGGGTGCGTTTACAAGGAGGTTGATGGGATGAGATGAGGTTGTGGAGAAATGGATATAGCATGTGTGTGTAGCCATGATATACGCAGGGATTGTTGATAAAGTCATATTCTCCGACTTAATTTGTTCATTTTAACTGACTTTCTCCAAATGTCGGAGAATAACGTTTTCTAAATATCCTATCGGGTTAAATTTTCCTATCAAGTTGTTAAATTAAGTTAGCGATGGCGCGAATTGGATATGATGGGTAAATAATCCGAAACAAGTGCATCCTTGTCTCTTAAATCGTTAACTTCGGGCTTCTATTGCATGGGATTGGTTATATAGGTAAAACAAGGCCGTATGTGATTCTCTTCATGGGGTCGGAGGAGGAATAGTATGTTATCCGTTATTTATTTAGTTTTTAAAGATAGAAGAGAATATATAAATCTGTAGAAAGGAAGGAGGAGGCCCTTGGTATGATTGATGGATAGGGATAAGGGGGTATAGAGATCTATTGGAGTGGGATGTGAATTGTTGTAACTTGGTGTGGATTTCAAGGGTTGGGAGGTCCTTTCGATATAACTAAGTTAGTCATGGTCGTGTGGATGAATGGGTCATTAAGTGATGATATTTTTTCAAAGGGGGTATATATGCACCTTCAACTTGAATTTCATCTCCGGTATGTGCGTTTCAGCATTCCTCAACCAAAGGACCGCAACAGATAACAATTCGGTGTCAAGAATAGTAACAGGGGGTATCGCGCCAAATCACCCCGTATCTTGATGACTTTGCTTCCGCGCGCTCCGCCTCTGCTGCCCCCAGCGCGCCAAAACGTAAATGAAATACACGCCAAACGGCACAAACTCAACATTGGGCTGTAAAAGCTGGCTGACAAGTAGAGCCGCGAGAGTGAGAAACCAGAATAGAATTGCCCAGCAATGGTGAATAAGCTCTTTCGCGGGAGATGAACTTTGGTAAACTCTTTTGGCTAGGACAATTGCATAGAGTATCATAATTAAACCCATTGCCACGTTGCTCGTTGTATACAGGGAGTATGAAAAGATACCGATAAGCTTGAGTACGAGTAATGACACTATCCAGGCCCAGTGGATAAAGTGACGAAGACCAGGGTTCTTTGACCGGTGATAGACTATGAATCGAAAGAAAGGGACAATAAATAGTGGTAGGATGATAGTGATGGCAACGAGGGGGATGGACGCAGCAAAGTAGTATTTGATATCCAATGAGGGTTGATTTACTTGTCGAAAGTTCATGCCAAAAAACGTCTGAGGATAGTCAATCAGCAACTGGGAAGGGCGAAATGGCCAAGACATTGGATACGGACCGCTGTGAATGATATCGGCACATATATGGAGGCCATGATCGTTAGAATGCGATTCGTCCCAGATTGATATAGACCTATTTGTTCTAGGATCTTTGAATAGCAGCTCCGGTCAGCGGGGGTTTGTTCAGATTGCACCCGGTGATCACTTACCAATGTACGGACCGCCTTGGCCTCTTCAGAAACAAAAGTGCATTCATCCGCCAGAACTGGACAGCGTTTCTCGATATCGTTTACCCACGTAGGGATAGAGGCCAAGCCCCAATCCTCTGGGAAAGTTCCTACTTCTTCACCCAATGCCAGTGATAACTGACTATAGAACGTGAAGAAATTTATCAACATCAGGCAAATGTGAGCTGATGCTGCTTTCGGTTTGGCGCCGTTGGAGTATCTCTTCCAACGGGGTTAGCTTTGAAAGTGAAAGAGCAGGAATTGCTAGTTTGTTTGACCACTTACCATGCTCTCCAACTCTCCTAATGCCTCGCGAATAGCTAATCGAGAATCGTTTATACCCAGTTTATAGATGTATTCAATGCAATTTGTCCAGTTTTGCAGAAGATGTGGAGAATTGTCCGAGTCATTTCGAAGGAGGTGATGGATATTATCTTTGAGGGTACGAGCGAACCGGTGTTGCGACACAGACACGATGCATTTCCAGGGGTTAGCCTTCTCGGACTGGAATCCCCAGATGGCACAGTGAACGTCCGATGTAGGCACTTCGGAATGTGGCTGGTGGATATCCACGTGTCGTGAATCGGTCTGGTATTTGGGAAGGCCTAGAGGAAATGAAAGTTTCTTTGTCGAAGAGCTGGTGCAGCACTGGTGGGGGATATCGGGATAGTTGTGCTTGAAAGTTGACCAGGTAGGCCGTTCTGCTGAGGGTGTTTCTTGACAAGCACCGCTCAGGTATACTTCTTCTACAACGTAATTCAGTATGTGGTATGATCATTCGTCATCACTGGAATGGAGCGTACCTTCAGACAGTTGTGGAAGACGGCCGGAATTGGAGAGGCTAGAAATCTTCCTCTTTTGTTCCCTTCTATCTTCGCCTAAAATGGTTTGCACAAGATCATAAATGTCGGGCGAGCTGACGCCAAAAAGGGTTTTTGCCAGGAGAAGAAATAGCACAGCTCCCGATTTGCAGATGGTACTAAACGGAACCTTGCGTTTGAGACTGAAAAGGGACTCTTGCAATTCCAATGCCCTGTTCCTTCTCCCTAGAATACTATAAGGTGTGAGCATCCATCGTATTTTAGTTGGCTAGATTCATGCAAGTTTACCAAAGAGTACCTCGACAGCCTTGACTCTATATAGATATAGATTAGCTGTTTGTTTGAAGCATGCGCCTGGAACATGGAAGGGATTTAATTGACTACTCACTAAATCATTATTGTTGAAATCTTCATAAAAATTCTCGAGACTCCCGAACTCTCGACATTCATAACTTTGAGCTAGATCATAGAATTATTCAACGCCCCGGTTATTATGTGCATATAACAGCATCACACTTACGGGGCGATCTATTCTCTTTCAAAAGAATAAGAGAAGCCGAAAGGTACGAGGAGTACTGCTCCTTCGAGTAGAGAAGAGGATGTCCCCAGAAAAAATCCAGGTCACTTAGGGCATCTCGTCCATGTGCGATAATAGTGAGGAGCTTGTGATTTAAGTGAGGGTTCAGAGGGCCTTGGCCAGCTCCGCGGCCGGTTTCCCGAGTTATGGATTCAATTGAGGCTTTTGCGGCCAAGACGATCTCTCCTCTGAGGGCTTTTAGCCCGTCGTCTGTGAGAGTCATTGTAGTAGTTCTTTCCCCTGATCTCAGACTGAAGGGGATAAGGATGCTTCGGCGGCTGAGAGCATTATTGTTCGAAGTCGATGCGGGCAATATAACGAAAAAAATCAATTGAAAGCAAGATCAACGGAGCAAAAGATGCATCGCATTCAGCCTTGTTGCTGGGGCTATGCATCTCAGCCTCGTCGTCTCAATATCATCGAAAGGTTAGGGCAATCGCGTCATGTGACCAACTAGCCCCTGACGAATGGATACATCCATCGGTCCCTTCTGCTTGGAAGATAACCCCCTGGGCAGACATCAGGGTTTGTGTATTTTGGACAGAAACTGCTCACTGAGTTCTATTTTTAATAACAGATATGGTTCCGTTTCATCGTCAATTTGGCGTGCCGATTTTCTCCCTCGACCAACTGCCCAGTATAAATTTGCACATTCACAAATACAAGGCTGTAGGTGTATTTCGCAAAATGATATCCAAGCTATGTACCAAAGATACCCTCAGAACTCCCTCATCCCTCGTCACCCTTTTTACTTTCCGCCCCATTCACCTCCACTTATGCTTGCTCATTAACAAACAAACCTGCCATCCCCTGCCCAGTTCCAATACACATACTCGTAACAAGCACCTTTGCCTTCGTCCTCTTCGCCTCACCCAAAATTGTACAGACTTGTCTTGTCCCAGTGCAACCCAGTGGATGTCCCAGCGCAATGGCACCACCGCATGGGTTCACCTTCGCATGATCCAGGCCGAGCGTGTCAATACAGTAGACGGCCATAGACGCAAAGGCCTCGTTGATTTCAAAAATATCAATGTCCTCCTTGCGCAAGTTGTGCTGGGAGAGGAGTTTGGGGATGGCGATGGAGGGACCGATACCCATGATGCGAGGAGGAACGCCGGCAACGGTGGCGCCAACAAATTTGGCAAGGATTGGCTGGCCGAGCTCAATGGCTTTGGAGCGCTTCATGAGGATCACAGCGGCGGCTAGTGGGTTAGATTAGTATAATGTGATATTAATACGAGAAAAAGGTGATAAATAACCTACCACCATCCGTAACCTGACTGGCATTCCCTCCAGTCGTTTTATTCCCAAACTGGGGGAAGGCAGGCCGGACTTTGCTCAACGACTCAAATGTCGTGCCATATCGTGGTCCCTCATCCTTTGATATGACTACAGCCTTCTCCTCGCCCGTCTTCGGGTCTTTAAGTGTGGTCTTAATCGGAACAATCTCCTTCTCAAACCACCCAGCCTTCTGCGCCACCTCTGCCCTTCTGAACGATTCAACCGAATACCGATCCTGCATCTCACGGGAGATTTTGAAGTCATCTCCGACATTTTCAGACGTCTGGCCCATGGGTTGCATGCAATCCGCAGCACCTTGGGTTTTCATAATTTCCGGATGGAAGGGCTTGGGAGTCCGGTCGGGGCCCTTGGTCATGGACTCGGCACCCATGGCAATGCCAACTTCGATAGCGCCGGCTTGGATCTCGTAGGCGACATTTTGGATCGACATGAGACCTGAGGAACAGAAGCGGGAGATTGCCGCGGCGCCGGCGGTGTAGGGGATTCCGGCGGCAAGAGCGGCGGTGCGGCAGATGGTGGATGCTTTGGCGTTGTTTGCCTAGAAGTGGTATATGAGTATGTTCTATCTGTACAAGCATAGATCTGTCCCTCCTTCTCTCTCTTGCATCCCTCTTGGTTTTAGGATAGCGGGATACTAAATAGAGATTATACGTACATTGCCCATAACAACATCGTCAAACACATTTGGATCCAAGTTCGATTTGGCAACGACCTCTTTCAACAGTTCACAGACTAGGTAATCGAGGTCAGTGTCCTTGAAGCCACCTTTGAAGCCCTTTGCCATGGGTGTCCGGAGCGCTAATGTAATGACAACATCATCGGGATTCTTCTGTGCGCTAGAGCCCCCTCGCAGTTAGCCATGTTTTGATACCTGAAACAATAATATATAACCAAACCATAAAAAGGAAATAAGAATCAATCGGAAGAAGACTCACATCTTGTCAATCGCGCTCTGCCCGCCGGTAGTGGGCTTCAACTGCGCCAGGACGGCTTGGAGTCTTTCGTTGGCCATTTTTGGAATATTTCTCTCTGTTCCCCTGTATATTCGCAGATAGTTGTAGGTTATCCTGCAAGAAGTCTTCGATAACAATCAGATCCAGGACTTCCTATATATAATTCATGCCCGGAAGATGCGCGGCTCGCAGTCGGCTGTAAGCTTGAGTGGAGAGATAGAACCTCGGCATTCTGAAGGGCCGAAACGTGTGGGGAAGTCGCATTGAGTTTAGCGCCAACCATGGCTTGGTTAAGGTTTCGGCTGAATGAGGCAATCGGCAACCCGAGATAGGGCTCGAGAATCTATGATCAAGGCGTGTTTTAGAGTAAGGATGATGTATAGAAGTATGCATTTTATAATAGTTTTTTTGGGGGTTGGTTGCGCCCTGATAGTGGTTCCTGGACGCCCTGTCTTGCGAGTGTTCTAGACCGATCTTGATTAAAACTGGGAGAGGACCGAAAAAGAAGCATCGTTCGGTTTAGAGTCTTTTATATTCTATGCGAATGAAGAGTGGGTTTATGGAGCACGATTTGAAGATATATAATTAAATAGGGGAAGCTCAGCAATTTCTCTTCGGGACCGTTTAGTTCAACTATGATTCTTACTAGATAGCAGTAATGATTTTTTTTATTCTTTTTATCAGAAACGACATCCACGATCCATAACGCCAAAATATCCACTACCAGTCGCGAAAGACCCCCGGGGTATATAAAACATAACTTTCGCAACGAAATATTGTTTGAAAACGAAAATTGATAATTTGTGCCGCCCCAGACGCCGGGATATAAAAAGTTAAAACAGTTGCCCCGTCGTATGTTTCGTTATGGACGCCACCAGATGCCAGGTAATACACGTTTGCGTGCTGTAAAAGAAGCTGTGGAGGGAGCTACCCCCATAGCATTGGATATGTTCGGATCTAGGGGTAGTTTAGATGTGTTTGTCATCAGCTGCTTTAGACCAGTGCTAGGGAGGACGTGGTACTCCTAACAGGTGGAGCTACCTCTCCGCATGGAATCTGTCCGCGACATGGTACCAGCGCGCTGTTTTAATAATCCACACGAGTCGAATAAAAGCATCATGCGGGTTATCTCCGAATGTAGCAGCACCATATCCTTCGTCTAGAGCGGGCTATTTGGAGAGTCGGAGGCGCCTAAAGAAGCTTGCTTCTTCTGCAGGCAACTCAACGACCGGCTTTTCTTTTCTCTTCGGTGGTAAAGCATCTGCCTCATGTTGCCGAGGTACTTCTATCATATCTCCTGGGAGCTCGAATCTTGGAGAAGGAGGTTCAGGCGGAATAGGAGGCATGGTTGCCAGGTCGTAATCGCCCTTTTATTTTCGGCATTAGCGACGGAACCGACTAAGGGTGGATGGAGTGAAGCATGATGGATAATACCGCAGGGGTAACTTACTTGGCATGTTACTGGTATCTTTTTGATCATTCCCGCCCCCTTTACGGAATCAATCCATGCTAGAACAATGACATCTTCTTCCATGATTGACATGTAAGACAATGCAAACGAGTCCGATTTCGAGGTAAGCTCTTTTGATGTGGCAAGTTTCTTGAAATCCATTGGACTTGAATTCAAATTCGATACCTGGTACAGATAGCCTTTGTCGTTTACGAGAGCAAGTTCCGAGCCCGAGGGTGAGAAAGAAGCGCATTGTATCCTGTTTCCCACTCTTGAATGGCGGCTAGCATCAGACTTGACTTCCGTTTTATTGCCTTCTAGAGGATGGACTAGGATGGGAACCCCTGACTGGGTCCATGTTGAGATGCATATCAAATCGTCGCCTCTCCGAGACGACCTATATATGGCGGCCGATACCCCGTTATCTTCCGATTCATGTAGAGGTACATAGTACCTACAAGCCTGTAACTCCGTGAATTTCAGGAATGGGAACTTCCATTGGAATATCTGAATAGTGCCTTGCGGATTTCGGGTGCTGGCGAGCAGGACAAGGCCGTCTCTGGAGAATGACAGCGTATCCAACGTACAAGTTTTACATTCTCTGTGCGAAACACTATGGAGCCGGTCTTCTCGTGGAGCTTCGGTATTTGTAGTTTTGAAGAATCGGACAATCGAGTTTTCAAACCCGACCACAACGTAATTCTCCATTGGACAGATGGTAATACATTTGCACCATAATTTTGAAGACATCCGATATTCAACCGCAGGTGTTGATGGGTCGATCAAGTTGACTATCCGGAGCTGTTTGAACTAGACGTCAGAAACGCAAGACTTTTGTAACGGGCTATTATTGTCCGACTTACGGTAAGTTTATTATCTCGAGTCCCGATAACGTACGCTAGGTACACTCTGCTGACGGCTGCTAGAAGGCACGTACTTTCAGTTGAGAATCCACGTATCGCGCTGGGAGGAGAGGTTCCGACGTCCCAAAGCAGTATCGTGGTTTGGGTCCAGAAGAGTGCGTATGTCGAATTCTGAGAAAGATAAACGTTGATATTTCTAGGGCCTTTCACCTTGGAACTCTTCACTGAATTTACCATAGTTTTCAGAGAGATTTCGTCAGTTCTTTGGGATTCTATGGCCGAGGAGGAAATAGAACTTGTGTCTCCCGCCCCCGAACCCCCAACGGATTCTCTCTTTCGTCCAGTCAACCAGCCCAATTTCCCTCTGTCAGATGGCCTCGAGGTAGTTGTCGATCTTGTAATAGAATCGAACGTCGGGGTAGACGCCATTTTCCCGGTTCTGGACATTTGATTGACGTAATCTTGAGAAAAGCGGCGGGACTCGGCAGAGCTACTAACGGTTCTTGGTGTTTCAGGGGGGACTAGAGAAGCTCGACTTTCCAAGGGCGAAAAATCCGATCGCGATTGGTCGAATTTATGATGGACTAATGGCGGATAAGGAGACGAAGGTGTTGGGGTAGCGGAATTAGAGCGATCTGAGGGAGAGGGAAATGGCAATACAGGTCGCGCGAACTGGGACTCAGCAACTTGGATCCTCGGACTTGTTGGGCTGATTATATTGTTATCCGGGGGCTGGAAAGAATTGCCCGCTTCCGCTTTTGGGGGACCTAATTGAAACTGGGTAGGCAGGTGTCTTTCTACGTTAATGGTATCCGCGTTTGATTCAAGGGGAGAAAGAAGATCCCACGTCCGCCGTGCAAGTTGGATCTCACGGGCCATTGTGATGACATCCCCGCAATGTCTGCATTTTGAGCCTGGCGGAAGAGGAACTTCAGTGCCCTCACCAGGGTCCAACTGTAAGAAAAATAGACGTTAGCAGATGGATTTAAAGGCCCCTTGGGAAGAAAGAACAAGGTAAGACACAAAACTGTGGTGGAGAAAATAGAGCAAATGAGGTTTTAGTAAACATGTATTACATACTGGAAGTTTGATGTTTTCGAAATATCTTAACTGGGAATACCCTGCTAAGTGAGACCTGCGACAGTTCAGCACATACAGTCTGGGCCGTGCCGTCCTAAACTGGCCACTCGGATCATCGAATAACGCAATATTCCGGGTGATTTCTGTGATACCGTGCAATAACTCCCTGTCACTCACACGGTTAACCACCGTGCGATTTTCGAGTTTTGCACATAGGCTGTCAAGTGCGTCGCCTATATTATCATCGTCAGATTCGGGGGGTTCCTTGCTAGCGACATTGTGTGTGTCTGGGAGAACAATTCGGAAGGTATCGGTAAAAGATGAAATTAGATCTGTTTTGGAGAGGTGATGGGGCAATTTAATATTGTCCAGCGCGGTAAAGATCGCGTTCCGAGTCTCAGCAGATGTTGCTTGGAGCTGTGTATTTCGTAGTTCCCTATTCACTGTGTATTGGATATTTGCTCCCACGACGAAGTGCATCACATCTCGTAATGCCAGGAATTGGCGTAACCAGTCATCGCTTGGGCCATTGTGTGGAACGATGATAGAAACTGAATCCGAAAGTAGGCAGGGGGCAAGAGGGTACTAAATAAATCCAGATACAAACTGTTAGCCTTGGGAGGAACATATTTTTTCAATGGGGGCTTGATATCGCTCACCAATTCTGTTCCTAGATTTGGAAGATCATATCTCAATGTTGATGGAAGGGAGAGGGAGTCGGGATCATTGCGTAAAGCGCCAGTAATCTCTATACTGGTTTGTAAAAGGAAGGATTTCGGACCTGGGTAACTATCATAAACCCTCTCCAATGATCTATGGATGCGCGAGAATCGATCGCGGCGCTCTCTCGCCCTTTGGCCCGCTGGTCCTTTCGGATGGAGAGTGAGGAATCGTAAGGAGGATAAAAGGAATTCTGCTAGATAACCGTCTCGTAACTGGCGAGCTTCCCACAAGCTATCGCGGCCTTCCTCGATGATCTGTAGGACGAATTCGACGCATCTCAAGGACGTTTCCCAACTTGCGAGAAACCCAAGATACGGCCCCGTGTGCACTTTTTCGGCTGGTAAGGATAGGCGTTGAAAGGCGAAAATGACGTTTAACTGCGAAATGAGCGTTGTGACCAAGTTCTGATAGGCCTTTTTATCGCCCTCAGCGTATATTTTCTCCAGCGAAAAGTGCCCTAACAGTTCCTTGATGACATCTTCAATGTCACATCGAAGCGCGAGGAGCCTCCAGACATTACCCAAGTGCAAAGACAAAGATGACGAGCTTGCGGTAGTAGCCATCGCATACGAGGATCCGACTTCTGAGGCTCTTCGCCACGTGGGCCGGCTCCCAAGTGGTTGGATCTTTCCACCGTTGGGATACCGCGTGTTCAATGTTGAAAATATTGGTTATCGAATATGATCTGCGGGAGAACTGGAATTTTATCTGTAAAGTATCTTCCTTTCTTGAACGGTTAGCAGGATCCTTTAGTGCGGTGTGCCCTGCTTAACCCCCCCCACCGCTGTATCAAGCGGTGACATACCATGGATGTGGCTCGCTTGCGGGGGTTCAAGGGCAGCCTGGGAGGCTGGTGGTTCGAGGCTTGATTGTCGGGGGAGAAGGCTTACATACTCTAAGTAGTTAATGCAGTTAACAGAAGACAAGAGTAAAAATGCTCGGCATTCCACAGGAAATAGAGTCGGCAAATTATGGAGGTTGTACACACATGCATACGGACGAGACTTTTAGGGACTGGGCATTCCGATGTAATAATAGCACCATTTTCTTCCCAGCATCTTCGTCTTCTGTTCGAGAAGAGACATGCAGTCCATCCTCACATGGCTGAGCCAATCAACCCTGGCTGGACGATTCCAAACGTCGTTCGTTCGTCGCTTGTCCTGGCAAACATGGGAAGGGGATGGTCGTGCGGCTCATCGGGAAACTAACGTTCGGGGGGATTATACGAGGTCGTATTTGGGAATCATGAAAATCATGGCTGATGAAGATTGCTAGCTTTGGCACCAGGCATGGGAAGGGTTAATGGGCACCACCCGCATTGGCTGGGCCTGTCTCCTCGTTTCTCAAGCTTGGCACGAAGTTGGTGAAAGGATGGTGGCTCGCCAATAGCATTGCGTGCCCAGACACACTCTGCATCCTGGCCATGCTAGCACTGATTGTCGTGTCGCT
The DNA here is from genome assembly GCA_032988985.1 of Emmonsiellopsis sp. PD_5. Classification (NCBI taxonomy): domain Eukaryota; kingdom Fungi; phylum Ascomycota; class Eurotiomycetes; order Onygenales; family Ajellomycetaceae; genus Emmonsiellopsis; species Emmonsiellopsis sp. PD_5. The sequence continues at coordinate 36,499 of JANTQI010000153.1, forward strand.
CCCTGCCGGCGGGGCAGGGAGGTTGGGATGCAGTGCCGATGCACTCGCACTGGCGGCCACTGACAGTCCTCAGTCCTGCAGAGGGGCGGTGCGACCGAATCGCTGATCACTGCGCTTTCGTCAGTCTCTTGACAATGGCCAGAAGGGGAATGGGACGAATACGAGGTGCTTTTGAGCTCTGTCGACCATATATATCCTCCCACCTCGTTCGCGCTTGTCTCTTGACCTGAATGCGCGGGCAAAAATACTACCACCAGCATGCCTGTGACATATCACTCGGTTCCTATGGAGAACGAAAAACCCGAGGACGTTGCGCCTCACCTCCATGAATTCAATGGCGACGATATCGAGCTCACTAACGAGCCGGGAGCGCGTGTCGGGCACCATTTGTTCATCGATGAAGCTGCGCAGGTGGAGGATCACCGGCAGGCTCGCGGGGAGAGCGTCTGGTAAGGATTCAAACGCATATTGAAGCTCTGCTTTGTTTCTCTTGTTGCTGATGCGTTGCTCTTTTCTAGGCGAGTGTTGAATGAGAGACAGATTAATGTGAGTCTGGTTGCTTTTCTTAACCGATCATACGGTGGGTCAAGCTTATTTTTTGCTAACTTATTAACTAGATGATTGCATTTTCTGGGTAAATTCCGCTTCACCATCCTCTTCATTACGGAGTATACGCGATATGAGAACAGGTATATTAACAAAGATTGGGTGATTTTCAGAACAATTGGAAACGGTATGATCCTAGCACTCATGAACTCCTGCGAAAAAGGAAAATTAATAACGAATTATCTTTAAAGGACTTTTCCTCGGTAGCGGTCGATCGCTTGCTTCTGCCGGACCTGGTGGCGCAGTTCTCTCCTATATACTGATGGGCACCGTGATATCTTCAGTTATCTCATGCCTGGGAGAGATGACTGCCCTGATGCCGGTGAACGCCCCTGTTATGGAGTTCCCCCGGCGTTTCTTGGATCGAGGCGTTGGTTTTGCAGTTGGATGGATATACTGGTAGGCCACCAGCCCCTACGGTAATTCCCTAACACAGCACATATAACTGAATAATATATCAAGGTTTGCTTATGCCGTACTCGCTGCCGATCAGTTGGTTGCTGTCGCAAATACTATTTCATTTGAATATAATGATGGCAAAACTTTTCTGAAGTGGGTGGTTGGAGGAAACGTCCATCCCGCAGTATGGGTTTCTGTTGCTCTGATAGCAGTAACAGTCATTAATATGTTTCCTGTAAAGGTATGCATTCGCAGTTTTATACCGCAAGAGAATAAATGCTGACATTGGACGTGCAGTATTTCGGAGAACTTGAATATGTCTTTGGGAGTATCAAGATCATTTTCATCACTCTGATCATTGTGATGATGGTTATTTTGGATGTTATGCAACGTTAGTATAGCCGCGACTATACCTACGAAGTGAGGGCTGACATCTATGATAGCGAAGGGCGATTCCTACTATAACAAACCAGTATCTACGAGATGTATGTGGACACCCAACCTGGTATCACTGTAGGGTACTAACTTCGTACCTCTAGACTGGGATTCCCCTTATTCCTTTTTTGCCCCACGCTATACCGTCAGGGACGACAACGGTGATACTCAACGACTGATCAAGGGCTCCATTGGTACTTTTCTCGGCATGTGGTAAGTTTCATCTTTCTCTAGCATATGTGAATCTAAATTAACACAGTTCTACCTATAGGACAAGCTTTACCAATGTAATCTTCTCCTACGTGGGTATGGATATTGTTGCAGCAACAGCAGCAGAAAGTAAGGCATTGGCAGACGCGGAAAGCATGAAAATGGCTGCACGGAAGCTCTCTATTCGGGTGGTTACTTTGTACTCGTTTGCCATGTTGACATCCTCGTTCCTGGTCCCGTATGACCATCCTTTCCTGAACGGCGAAGGCCAATCCGCAAGCTCCCGCTCAATTTTCGTCATCGCCGTAGTTGAAGCAGGACTTCCAGCCGCCGCTCACTTTTTCAACGCCATGTTCCTTTTCTCAGCATTTACCTGCACCATCAACTCTATGTACGTGGCGTCGAGAGTCTTGCATACCTTGGCACTGCGTGATCAGACTGGACCAGAGTTCATTACGCGAAGGTTGCGTCAATGTCACTCTGGTGTACCACTAAGGGCTATCATTGTTACGGCTGCAATGATGTGTCTTGCATACTTGGGACCTAGCGGGGCTAGCGGTAAGGTCAGTAGGGATTCATACCTATCCTGATATCGAATTGAATTGCTTGCTAACTGTGTATATAGAGATTGACCGAACTTTCAGCAAACTGTACAGTTTCTTGTTTGATTGTCTATATCGTTATCTGCGCAACCTATTTGGGGTTCTTTAAAACGTACGTTCCACGATATGATATTTCTCTGGAATTACCTAACTTTTATCCTCATGCAGGCTAAACGACGTCAAATTATACGGCAACACCTCTGAAGCCCAAGCCGCGTGTTATGACCGTGACCACCCTCGCTACCCCTACAAATCCCACGGACAATGGCTGAAAGCTTGTTATGGCATGGTTACATGCATTATACTGGTTATATTCAACGGAGTCTCTGCGTTTTTAGAAAGACCATTCGGCATCCGGGGGTTTATCGCATCATATATTGCTGTATGTTCAAATCCCTCTTAACCACATAGCGAAAATCTAACGTTTCCTCTAGCTACCCGTATTTGCCATACTCATCGTCGGTTACAAAATCACCAAGCATGGTTTCCGGTTCTCGCACTGGGGTCCAGAACGCTCCAATGATCTTCGCAACTGCGTCCAGGTGTCAAGCGAGAAGCGGAAGGGAAGATTGGAATTCCCAGAGGATGGATTTACAAAAGAAAACTTGCGGGAGTTTGTCAAATGGCTCTGGGTCTGGACAAAATAAATTCCCATATTCCCCCGATCTATTTTACGTTTTCGACGGTCTTGTGTTTTATTTGTGCGGCCTGGCGCATGGGTGGATATACCAATATGTTTTACGGACAATCTAAATCTCAATGTATATAATACGCGATCCCTGTTGATAGATCGTTTTCCAACTTATCCTTAAGTTAGTTAATCTATTAAGGTTCTATGGAACTATGCCTACATACCAGTATGCAAGACTCGCTTATTACTATTATAGCATTGTCGATTCGATCCCCTTTCCTTTCACTATCGTCACAGTCTCACAGACCACCAGCCGATAACAGCTGGCCGTTCTAGTGCTGCGGTCGGGAATGGAGCCGGGTGGGAGCTCAGCCCCTTGCCTAATTGGATAACCTTAGTTAGGGCACGGCTAACCTAAATCGGACTCCACCCCTTTTAAGCCGCAGCCAACATCGTCTGGATTCTTCACGAAAGAAATCTAGCTGAAGACCAACATCAACCAGCCACAGGCGCAGCCAAATGTGCGTAAAGGCCACATCCACATACATAGGCAACTGCATTTCCCTCCGCTTCCTCCAGGACGTGATCCCGGAACTAGTTAAGTTATCTGCAAACCAAAAATGCTACCAGATACCCTCCCCCGCCGCAGCGCCAAAAGCCTGAGATAACGCTTGAACAGCAGCAATAATAGCCGAAAGAGCAACCTACGTTTAATTTCGTCCCTCCGCCACTAAAAAGCCGCTAGTTAGGCTCTCCTGGAGACCTCCAACCATCTGGACAAGGGCAGGCATCAGACACACAAACGCGAACCCACTCTGTCCGTCCTCTGCAACGGAAAGCCGGGAAAAAGCGCCAGGGTCACAAATCTTCCAGCCAACCATGCACTGCAATAACCTCGTCAAATCGTATGCCCCATTTGCTGGCTATCATCCACGTTGGATGCCTCCATGTTTTGAGGCAGCACCAGAATCGCCAGCCAATGGTGGCGGCCACAACAGAGCTGATGCGGTGCAGCATGAGAGAACAACCCTCGGAATACTCTGCCAAGATGCAGTGTCGCGCATCATTTCTCAGCTTCTTCCGCTTTTTGTGAAACTCTTCCCCAGTAACTACACGTGTCGAAGCGGTGTGGTGAGGGGTCGGGGTGGTTTGTGCCTCCCACCTAATAAGATGCCTTAGTTTCCGCCACAGATATGCTCTTGGGCAACTCAAATGGGCAGGCACTAGAGATTGCGTGGGCATGAGTTCTTGAGGCTTGGACAGATACCAGGGCAATAGAACAATAACCACTCCGATTCCGGATTTGATTACTTGCCCAGGACATCCGTGGGATGCCCGCAAGCGGTTGGTGGGGAATACTAAAAGGGACTATGTACGAGCAACATCTACCCTGGCTTCAGCTGAGGCTCACGTACTCTTCATGCAAGTCTTCGTTTAACGTTTTTCTGTCCCTTTGCGACATCTACCGGTATCCCTGCTAGTACAGGTTGATCCCGGCATTAATGGAGAGGGAGAGGGGAACCGGCAGATTGTCTCGCCGCGAGTCGCCAGTGCTTGTCAGCCACACACCAGAATCAAAATACACTCCCGTACTGGCCCATGGGCCATGGCACACAGGACATTTGCCCACGGGCCCAAATTTGTCCCCGACCTCAACCTAAAACTAAAAATATAGAAAGAGGCCGTGTCAAGCCATAGCGATCTGAGACAAAATAAACGGTCGCTGGCGGGGGCGTAGGCGTTCATCCACATGGATTCGCCAGGGATTTCTACGGTTGATGATCCTTCTCTGACTGTTTGGCATGGCCAGGTTGCGGGCAATAAGTTGGTTCGTCTGGGAAGAAGTACCGTCAAATGGCTAGTGGGCCGCTCGCTATTGCTGGCTGACTGTTGAAAACTGAGATTGAGATCATTTCTAGTGCTCGGGAGTTAAGAGGGGCCGTTCTCCTCTCATTACTCCTCGCTACTGAAGAATTGCCTTCCCTCCATAGAACGTTGGAATTCAAAATCGTCGACTTGCCATCGTCTCTTTAGTTTAGAGAAGATCCGCTTGGCTTATTAGTGCCGATACAGATCAATATCAAGCACAGACACAATGCACCAGAAATCGGTTCCTGTGGCGCAGCTTGTCATAGGCACAGGGGGGGATGATTCATGAGGCTGAGCCAGAAAACGAATGTATTTCTATCTTTGGAAGAAAACGTTATGATTGCTGGGTAGTTTTGAAGGTTATTTTTCAATTATTTTTCTTTACTCCCTTTGTTTCCCTTGTTTGCTTCAACACTGCCATTTTCGAAGATATGCGGCTTCCAGATCAAGGCTGAATGGGTTGCACACCAGGGGCAACTCGAAACCGAGTCAGCCTAACCATTTAGTTATTTGAGACGCAAATGCTTTTTGGCAACTAATGCATTGCCCCTGACATTCAGGACTTGATTATATCAAACCTCGTCGATGATAGCACTAGTGATCCTTCCCAAAGATAACACCAATCTCTAGTTTCTGCTCCGTGTTGAAACCGGCTCCCCATAAACCAATTACTTCCTTATCCGGCAGCTGTTGTTTCGATTGATCGCTTTCTCTGCTATTATTTTGTTCAATGATATATAGCCTGTAAAGGGAGCTGGAGAGATCTATGTAATCGTGGCAAACGCTCGGTTCAATGCTGTTAATAGACTCCGGTGAATAAGACGAGGAAGATAATGATCGAGGCTCGCGAGAACCCAGATTGCCTCCTGGACCTTGGAAGTGGAACTAAATTATATGTATGGCAAAGAACCAGTCAATAATATTCCAATATGGATACTCTCATAAAAAAGACCTAAGGGCGTCCATCACTGCTAGGTAACTTACAGTGATTTTCAGCAAGCCATATCTTCCGTACAAAACCTCTAGGTGAGATATCCTTTCATAATCCGAGCACGTAATAGCTTTGGTTAATTCGCCGAGTGGCCTGCCAATCCGCCTCGTCATGCCAGATTTGTACGTGAAGAGAAGCCCCGAAATGTAATGGATTTTGTAAACAGGCGCGTCGTAGGCGGCAACGGATACGACGCGGTCGCTATCCCGATCTTCCCAAAGCACTTTTTCTGGAACTACCCATTTTAAAGTAGACAGGAAGTTCTGTGGGTGCCAGAGTTGAATGCTATCATTTGCAGAGGACGAAGAGTCAACTCGCGGATGGTCATATGATCCCGTGAACGCCCAAGCGATTGAAGTCTTTCATTATGCAAGGGCAAATTTAGCATATCAACGCCGTGAAAGTCCCGGGAAGGAAATTTTTTTTCCCACATACCAAGTATTCCAGTCTATTCTCTCGGAAGTTTAGCTCAATGTAGTTGTCTGGCGAAAGCGGCTCTGACATGCACACGGTCTTCTCTCGCTTGGATGTCAGAACGGAAATACGAATTACTCGACCAAGGGGGGTCTTTTCGCTGAAACAGAACCCGCTTTTAGATATCCAGAACGAGAGAGCACGGATTGTCTCATCTTCTTCCAGGCTCATAGAATCCGTTTCCATAAGCCACTGACCGACGATCTCGGAAGGCTGTTCGAAGTACTCCAACCAAAGCCCGGATATCTCGTTTGTGTCTCGAGGTCGCGTACTTGATCCGCTTGAGAAACGAATACACCTAAGCCCTACTAAAGAGGCAGCCGTGTGGGAGACATGTCCTCCGCCAATGATATGCGAGCCTAGCGACGAGCAGAGCTTAGCGGTTGAATATCCGCCATAAACCTTGTTTTTCCGCTTTGCAGTTAACGGAGTGGAGTCAGAAATGGGGGTTGTTCGCATATCAAAGGTTTGAAAAGTACCGTTGCCAGCCTAACAATTTTTGTGAGAACAAGTATATTAAGTTAAAACTTGGACGAATCCACAAACCTCAAGTATTGAAAGAAATCCAGTTACCACTTCGCCATTCGGAACTGGTAGACATTTATGAGTGTACTCGGCTTCGCTCTTTTGGCCAGGATACGTCAGCAGCCCCAGTTCTCCCGGCCGGCTGGCTGTAAACTCATCAGGTACGAATCTGATTTCGTTTCCAGCGTTTGTACGCACCTAGAATCATCGGAACATTAGAGTCTGATGTAGCGAGTTTGATGGATCTAGAATGGACAGACATGAAGGGACCAAATTCCATATGATGTGCTTGCCTGTTCGTACGTAACATGTGATATTCTTTCACCCCTGACTGCATCGATTAGGAAAGATACCTCGATGTCGCCCTGTCTCCCAAACATGAATGTCTGGCTGTCGAGGTCAAACGCAAGGCCGACAAAGCCATGAAGAGCACCTCGACGGTTTCTCATGTGTGCCACTATCCGGCTTAAATTTGGCGAATTAGCGTCATTGCTCCCTTTCAGAAAATCCATATTCAGAATTGGATTAAACGTCTGATAATCGAGGTTCTCAGGCGTATAAGAGAGCGGTAGCTTTATCGGGCAGGACGGGGTCCAAAGAGGTTGTGACACAAGTCCTCTGTATTCAGACATACGCATTGTAGCAATGTCGGATGGTTCTAAGTTAATTGCTGCCATTGCAACCATTTTGAAAGCCTATGGAACTTAGTAGGTGTTATCCAATAATTCCAAGCCAGTAATTGTGGAAACTTACATCAAAACTTGCCGCAATGTCGAAAGGAAATGAGGTGTCAATACGGAGCGTCCCAAAAGCAACATCCGGTCCGGCCTGTCCATTGTCTCCTACCCAGTCGTAAGGACAGGCGAGCGTTGTAAGAACCCTCATCGCGGTAATTCCATTTGCACAAACGGCCAGCTCAAAACCAGCGAAATTTTCCGGTAGAACTCGAATCAGAACTTCGGAATTTGCTGCGACATAGCCCAAGCAATGACCCTCGTGAGCATCAGCAATTTCATCCCCAAAGAAAAGTCGAAGGCCGGAGACAAATCTTCGAGAATTGAAGACAATAGTAGTTATAGCAACAGCACATATACTTTGTTGCGAGGGTTTCGATGAGAGGCGTCTAATAAAAATCTGTCTCCCCCCAACGAGCAACTGCTCAGAATCTTTAGCTTGGATTTCGGACGTGACGATTGATTTAGATTGCTGCTGATTCGCATGTTTTGAAAACGGCTCCCAGGATGTTGGTATGCCTTGCAGGTGCGTACCGCAAAGGTGCAGGCAGACCAAAGAAGCATTCTCGCTGGCTATTTTCCAAATTCTCTGCCTATTCCGAAGAGACGCGGATTCATGAGGGCCTCGTAATTTATCATTGACTGCGAAATATAAGGAGCGCCAGTCGTGGAAACCATTGCTCGTGTAGTAAGGTTGGGTGAATCCCATCTCGAAATCCGATAGAAAACGACTTCGCCAAAAAAATTGTGGTAATTGTTCAGTCCGATAAGAAACGCTGGCAACGAACTTGGACGCCAGACGTAGCTGCTTAAGATCATTAGAAGGAAGCCATGATAACAGTAAGTAAATAATGTCAAGTGGTAGCCTAGAAAATATATCATTCATGGGATCGCACACGACATTAGATTTGCCACGGCCGTTCCTAGCAACCCTTTGATAGGATTTTAAAATGTCGTCGACGGGAGGGATATCCGATGGATCACACGCAAGGTGAGCAAAGCCTTCATTGGCCATGGATCTCAATGGGTTGCGGAGAGGTTTCTGGAATTTTACAGCCCCCGCGAAATCATACCCTGGGCGGAAGTATCCATACTTGCTCCAAGTGGAGCAGTAGACCATACTGTGGAGTAAGTTGGCGAGATGATCAGTATAATGAGACGAAGAGTAATAGTATGCTAGTTGACCACTATTCGCAGCAACAGCCTCGTGAAAAATGTCCCAGCATGCAGCATGGAGTACAAAAGTACATGAACCGGACGCATCATCACAGAAGGAGGCAGTAGTTGATTCTAGCGAGGCAGATGCGTCTCGATAGGAATGGACCCGATGCCGGGGTACGATAATGGAGCCTGCCGAATCAATATATCCCACACCCGTCAGGGCTGCGATGGCATGTTTGTCCACCCGCCGTACTACAGATAAAGATGGATTTTAGTGACGAGTGGACGCAATGAGGGATTGACCTCGATGAATTAGAACATACCTACCTGCTCGGATTTTTTGACGCCATGTCAGATTCTCTACTGGTACAATGAGACCAAGTACAGTAGGGCATGGCTGAATATATACACCGCATATAACACAGAAGGGCTGCATTTGTTGTAGTTGGGGTATGCCTGAAGAAGTCGTGCTGAAATGGAAAAGGATGGAGATTTGGAGCCAATTCGTCCTGGCGCGCCGTGGTAGTAAGTTAGTAACATGGACATTGATAGTAGTACTAACTTGTACTTGGCAGTCAGAGGTCTCACGTGCAAGCTCCAGTTAATTCCTATTAGGAAAAAGGAGGAAGATGGAGAGAAATGCAAGTTGTATCTAATGTATGTAGTTATTTATTTATCAAAAGGATCTTTTATTTTAAGATTTCATATCAATCCATTTAATTCCATCATCACATCCATCGCATCCATCGCATCCATCCATTCGTGGGCATTTGCACATTATGAATAACTTTCAAAATAAAAAAAAGGACATAAGTTCTAACAACCAACCAACCAACCAACACAATAAAAAAAAGGGCATAGAAACACAACACTCAAAAAAAATATCATAACCTAATCAGTCTCCTCAACCTCCGGCATCGGCTCATCCTTATCCTTCCCACCATTAACATCCGCATCCTTCATCTCAGTATCATTAGCCATAGCAGCCGCAGCAGCCTTCTTGGCCATCTCCTCCTGGGCGCGCTTCATCGCGGCAGCCTCCTCCTGCGCCTTGACTTTTGCCATGCGCTCGTTTTCGAGTTTGTCCAGGTGGCGCTGGATGATGGGGCCGGCGAGGAAGCGGACCTCGTCCATCTTGGCGACGTAGATGGCTTTGGTGGTGTCTTCGCCGTCTTCGTAGAGCCAGTCCTGTTATTAAGTGGAATGCGTTAGGATTTGATTTGATTTTTTTTTTTGGTTTCGAAACGGATGGTGGAGAAAAGAAAGGAGTGGAGAGCATACCTCTGTCTCATCAAGCTTAGCCTTCAACTTCGTCTTCTCCTCCTCATTCGCATACTCGGCATAGACACCCTCAATCTTATCTCTCAGCTCATAAATGAACGACTCGAGCTCATTCTTCTTATCCTCAGTGTCCATCACAAGCTTATCCTCCATAAACATGGCGTTCTCCTTCTCGGCCAGCCTATCCTTGGCCGAAGTGTCGAGCGATCCCGTGCCGGAGGAGATGGGCAAGTCGCCCTTGCGCACCTGCTTCTTGACCTTACGCATCTTGGGCTTCGCGTCGGCGTCGCCATTGGGAGCGTCGGTGTCCATGGCCTGTTTCCAGAGTTTTCTCATGTTAGAAAACACATTTTTCTTAATTGGTTTTTAATACACGTCAACGAATCGAGGTGAGACGTTGGGGAGGGGGGGGAAATAAAAGGGGGGGGTTAAAAAACTTACGTCGCCTTCTTTCTTCTCCTCGGGGATTGGTTCCTCAACCTCGACATCCTCCACATAGTATCCAGACTCAATGTTTAGCACGCCGTGAAGGTTAAGTCTAGCTCTCAGCTTGCAGGTGGTGAAATCACCGTCGGGACCGGGATTGACACCCTTGACAGAGAAGCGGCCGATCCATGGGTTGGCCTTGCCAGGGAGGCCTTCGGGCTTGGCATACCGGGCCTCGATATCGAAGGGCTGTTTCCGGTAGAAAGTGAGGATCTTGGTAGAAGGCATGACATTGCCCTTGTTGAAGACGGTCAACGAGGTAGCCTCATCGGGAATCTCGGGGGCCTGCTCCCAGGTGAATTCGATGGGGTAGTTGACGATATCATGGACGGCAAAGTCACGGACGCGGAAGACGGGAGAGAGGATGGCACAGCTAAAGGCGGAGCCACGGGCGACGGCTTCGTCCTGGTTAAGCGTGAAGGAGAGGGGCTTGCCGAAGAATGCGCTGACGCGCTCCTTGATGCTGGGCACACGCGTGCAGCCGCCAACCATCTCGATGGAGTCGATATCTTCGGGTTTTAGCTTGGCCTCGGCGAGGGCCTGCTCTAGGGGCACGGTCAGGCGGTCCAAAAGGGGCTTGACCATCTCCTCCAGCTCCTCGCGCTTGACGAAGGCGCGGACGTCGACGTCATTCATCAGCGACTCAATGCTCAGGGGGGCGGAAGCATTGGCGGACAGGACCTTCTTCAGCTTCTCCGCGGCCGCGAGGGTACGAGTCCATGCCTTGGGGTTAGATTTGATGTCGATCTTGAACTTCTCCTTGAACTCCTTGGCGAAGTGGTCGCCGAGGGCCTTGTCAAAGTTGCGGCCACCGAAATGGCGGTCGTACGTTGTGGCCTTGACATTCAGCTCGCCCTTGCGGAACTCGACAATGGAGCAGGTATAGTCAGCGTATCCGATGTCGACAAAGGCAACACGCTTTGGCTTCTCCTCTGCAGTAGGCAGGTCGAATTTCGTAATGCCGTATCCGAGGGCAATAGCGGTGCTGTCGTTAATCAGGCGCAGAACAGTGAGACCAGCAATCTCCGCAGCGTCCAGAAGGCTTCTCCGCTGGGCATCAGTGAACCACGGAGGCACACTGAGCACAACATCTGCGACGGGCAGTTTAAGCTCTGAGGAGGTGGTGGCCTTGATCTTGCTCAGGTACATGGCAACCAGCTGGGTGGCAGTGAACTGCTCCTTCTTGCCGAGGTAGGTGACCTCAGCGCCGGTTTCGCCATTGATATCAACCAAGGTGGCGGTGGTGAAGTCCTGCTCGATCTGGACGTCGGCGTCCTTGAAGGAACGGCCGGCGATGCGCTTGAGGGAGGCGACGGTGTTCTTGAGGTTGGAGATCTCTTGCGTCTTGGCGGCCTCGCCGATGTATCTGCTCTTGGGACCGAAGCCAACTAGGGATCTAGAGAGAGGTATACATGTTAGCATCTCTCATTCCTTGGGGTGTGTATATAGAGTCAACTTACGGCGTAGACCGGTTCGAGACTTCATTCGTGAGCTAAATCGAGGGCACTTGGTCAGTGAGAGGCGAACCAGAAATATACACAAGGAGTTTTTGTTTGCATTGCAAACCAACAGACAAAAAACCACATATCCACGAGGGAAACAGTAGGGGAAAAAGGAGGGAGTATACGCACAATATCAATACCCTTATTCCTAGCAACGCCAACCTTTGTCGACTGCGAGCCGAAATCTATACCAACGACACTCATGATGGGCTCTTTTATAGAAAAATATAAAAAGAAAGAAAAGAAAAGAGAGAGGTGGGGGGTGAGGGGGGTAGTTGTTGTTAATAAAACGACTTTCTAAAACGGGGCCGCAAAAAAGGACGAAGAAAAGAGTCGTTTATATAAGATTGGAGAAACCAAGCTTTTTTTTCCTTTTGGCTTTTGCGGTGGAAGTGGGAGGTTCTTTATAAGGCGTGAGGTGAGGTGGGGAGACTCGAGAGCGAGGGGCGGTGGGCGTGGGTTTTTTTTCTTCCTCTTCTCTGGTCCCTGGTTTTAGCTTTTTCTGCTTGTGGGCTGCTTAGGTAACTAAACTCGGGCGTTAAACTCGAGGCGCAAGGAAATCGGGCAGCGGGCGGCAGACGGGGACTTGCGTACCTTGAGAAAGCGTGGCGGGCGGTGGGATGGGTTGGTGGTTGAGGGTGAGGTTTGAGGTTGATGTTGGGTCGAGATAAAAGAAAAAAAAACAGTGGTGGGATGATGGGCCCGAAAAAGGTTCTGGATCGGAGGGCGGTACTGGTACCTGGCGTCGATGGGCTATCTACTCGGGATGGGCCGTTGTTTTATACCTGGCTATGGGAAAGACACGGATTAACACCACTGAAGGTGACTCAGGACGCTCTTCTATCTGCCCAAGCCTTCTTTTTGCCATTCCACGCTGTTCCTGGGCGTGGAAATGCACATCCAACCTCGCCGTCCCCATCGTGTCCAGGTACCGGTACCTGGCTGTGATGCTGGGTTTTGTCGTCACATTGCGCTTGGCATCACGTGACGGAAGCTTCTGGTTGCTGCCCGAATTCTCTATTTTCGACCGTCTTCTTTCTTTTTCCACAAGTCATCACATCAAGGAGATCAGCCCGAGGAAGAGCCAAGGAGAGACTGCATTCAACTAAGATAATACAAAACGAAAACATGCTATACACACGCTGTGCTGCAATCACCCATCCGCTCCTTTATATCGGTTATCTATGTAGAGACCACAACACAATACAGATACAAAACTGAAAACGCCAAACATGCAGATGCAACAATCCCTCAAACCATGTCCCCTGGATCCCGCGATCTCTTGGTCAACCGCCGCCGTTTCTTTTTCTTCTTGCCCTGCTCAAGAGCTTCATCATCCTGCTGCTTTTGATGGGAACTGCCCGGTTCCACCCCCCCACTTGCCTCTGGGGGGCTGTCGGTACCGTCGTCTTCAGGCGCGCGGACCGGACTGTTTCTCCCAAGCGGACTGCGCCCTGTTCGGCTTCGCGGTGGCTCAAATACCGCTGCGTCAGGGGGCACCAACCCGCCATATGTATCGTACGGGAAAACGCCTTCAGAACGCGTAGAGCGTGCCGGGCTGTCTCCTCCACGTCGAGACCGCCGTCCGCCATCAGACAATGATTCTCTACTGCCATCCAAGTCTCCCAAGTCGACCCCAACACTAGAGCATGCCCTTGAACGACGCGCAAGCTGCAGCTTTCTTTGGTCCTCATCCCCCATAATGCTCTCCAACCGGCGCGGCAGCTGCACCGAGTCTGTCGTCATCACCGAATCAAAAGAATCCCGAGGGTGCAATGGCAAGGGGGGAACGCCTGGGTTACGCGGCAGAAAGTCCGGAAATGTCGCAGTTGAATCATTATCGTGGTCGTTGTAGTAGTAACCGTTTGGCTGCAGGTCAGGGGCTGCAAACCGCCCTTCAATCCCTTCCGCTGGGTGAACCGGAACCGTTTCCTTGCCTTCAGCTGCGCTTCTAAAAGTATCTAGGTTCACGTTGAGTTCGTCGCCTGTAGCTTTTGCCTGCACGGCGGCTTCTTCTGGAGTCGTATGTTCATCCGCCGCCGCAGCATCGGCTCTCGGGCCACCCCATGTTCGCTGGCCTGCGGTGAAGATGCCGTATACCATATAAAGCCAATTGAAAAATGGGTTAAGAAGAAACATGAGCGGATAAAGCCACGCTTTATACCGTCGAAGTTTTGCACCGAAATACAGCATGAGCAGATAATTTAAACCAAGGGAAACCGCAATAAACCCAACAGGAAGATTTTGGACTTTATTCGACGTTGTGATAATCGATATGACCATGATGAAAAAGAGCAGGGCCGTGGTGCGGATGGTGTTTTGCATGAAGCGGACAAGGCATAACATAGGGTATCTGAACCATAGTCGAATGTCAGTTAACATACAGACTTCGTTAGTAATAAATCCGAGGAACCATCTTCTGCGCTGCTTCAGGAGGCTGCGGAACGTCTGAACAGCCTCTGTCTTGCAAAAGGCGCTGGTGCACATCTGTATTTGGTATCGTTCCTTCGCTCCAATCATGAAAAGATGGGTCAGCCAGCGGTCTTCGCCCAAGTGACACTTGCCGAAATCGAAGAGGTCCTCGCACTGCTCTGCCTTGTCTGCGAAATAATATTTGGCCATCTTACGGAACGCGGAAAAGCGAAGCATTGTAAGCGCCCCGGGTAAGCATGTCACTGATCCGCATCCAGATTCTACCGATCGTTCAAATAGCTGTCCGTGGATGTACTCCATATCCTGCAATAGGGTGATCAAGGTGTTCTTTTGAGTCGTGGACGTGATGACGCCGGTCATGGCCAACATATTACGTTTGCTTCCTGGACGAAGCTCCATATCGTACATGAAATTTTGGAGACACACTCGGTCAAGAATGCAGTCGGAATCGATAAACAACACAAAGAGATTGTCATGTCTTTGAAGATATCTGGCATAAACCTTGTCGATAAGTTTGAAGGTCTGTTTCTGGCAGTGCCGTTTCCCGCCATGCTTGAAGCGGGAGATGGTTATCCTTGCGCCCTTGTATGTTACATCAATACTCTCTGGATACGATTTGAGGGTGATAGGAATCCCTAGGTGATCCGCCACCTTTAGGTAAGATTCGTCGACCAGCCCTCCATCGTAGGACAAGAAAACGTGGATACATGATGCGGGATAATCACAATCAACTACCGAGTCGACAGCTTTAATTAATACTTCGGGCTCCTCCTTGTACACTGGCATGACGATGACGGTTTTGGGGGCTGTTCGCTCATCAAGAACCTCCTTGATGCGTTTTGTCCGTCCAAGCGAGTTTGTCACTAATCTGTAGATACAGAATAGCCAGGGAACAATAAGGAGAATGGCGAATGTCCAGAATGCGAACCATTGCAGGAAGGATACAGCAACGGGGGGGAAATGCCGTGTGATAGACGATGGAAGAGGGAGCGTCACTACCATGACGGGGAGAAACGTCCCTCTATTAAATGGTGGCGGTCAGGGGAAGGCCGGGAAGGGGGGATTATTGAAGAGGACTTACCGGAATGCAGTAAATAGGACCATCATCACGACTGCAAGCACTTTAACACTCCAGTGATCTGCTTTGACGAACACTTTGTAGAGGCAGTATAAAAAGGCGCTCAGCCACAGGAACCACTCGACGAAGGCAGCAAGCATAACAGGGCCTATTATAGCGATATAGATGATCTACAGAAGGAAATATTAGCGATATGCGAGGGAGTACGAGTAAAAAGGCACACTCACATCCTTCAACGGCCAGACCGGCGTATCCCCGCTGCTCCCATGGTCGTACCTCGCCATATCGAGCGGGAATCAAAGCTTCGAGGATATGGCAGCTTTGAAACAACAAGGTGATGGGGAACGAAGCGGGAAAGCAGTGCAAGATAAAGGCTTAGTTTCTGTTTGATATGGTGCCGAAAAATTTGCTCCTATGTACGGTCAGTTAGTTAGACATTGTGGGCAGTCAACAAGCATCGCCGTATGGCTGCAGGTCTGGGCCCTATCACTGCAGGGAGCCGCAGTACCATATGGAGGGGCAGGCCTTACAGAGAGCGATATAGGTTGCAGCAGGGTATCATGCAGCTTGTTGTAAAGCCCATGAGCCTAGATGCAACACATATTTCCGCAGTAAGAGCCGGCAGAAGATTGCAACTGGCCAGGATCAGGGTGAATTGGTCACAACAAAGAGGCCGAGGAGAGAGCCTGATATAGCCAGCTTTATTCACTGCTATACAACACAGGGACACAATAAACCCGGAACACAAAGAACAAGTGGACCAGCGGGTGTTTCTAGCACATTACTGGCGGGGCTGCAGCAAATCAATACGCATTCAGGAAGATAGCAACACAAGCGGTGGCGATATAGAGGAAGAATGGACAACGAATGGAGATACTTGGCACGCAACAGATCGTTGAGCTGTAGCTCGATCAACCAGTCGTCCAGGGACCCAATAAGCCATTCCGATCAGAACAAAGCCAGCCAGAACATGCAGGAGAAATGTCTCAGTCTGCCTGCCGCCAAACAGCGCGGAGCCTCATGGAAGGCGTGGGTGCTCTCACCGCAGAGTTGGCAGCAAGGGCCGCTGTGTAAATAATATGGGTGAGGACTGTGGATGTACCTGCGACAGAGCATTGGGCTGGCAGACGGCCACTTTACTCTGCGGGCAGCCGTCATTCCACTGCGACATCGCATCTCAGCCAGTGCTGGCGGTGATTAGCCACAGCGTTGTGGTGTATTTTGTATGGGGCGCATCAATGCATTGTCACGGCGGCGTCCAGTCGAATCCCAAGAGAACGCACCCGGAAATAACATTAAGCGCCATAGCCCCGTACCGCAATGATTAACCGCCAGGCCATGGCTCTGATATCCACTGTCTGTCTGTCGTCGTCGTCGTCGTCGTCGTCGTCGATTTTGTATTCGCGAAGAGACGCGACAAATGACTGGGCTGGCCGGAACAACTTTCCGCCGGCCGGGCAGGCACATCGCGAAATTCTCAGTCACCGTCACCCGCTCGGAGGAAAAAAGCTTCAGCAATTCCTCTCCACACAACACAATTCCTCTGTATGCCCCCAGTTTTCGCAAGGCCCTGGTGCTCCCCTCGTCCGGTATTCTAACGTGAGACTACTGTTCTTAGGACTTCCTCTCTTGTTGTGCCCGCCCCCGCGCTGTCTACACCCTCCCACGCGCCCGCGCACGAATCATCTCCCCGCCTCACTATATTTGCTTCTTCGCTACACCGGGAACCATAAAACACCTGAACAGGTTTTAATTCATTCCGAGATCCGTTACTTAAGCTTACTACGACCTATTCGATAACTTCTCTCCGTCGTCGAATTAAAAGCGCACTCCGTTCTGTAGGACAGGTGCCTACCTGTGTGCTCCCTCCTGCCACCTCGATATCTCTCTTTTTTAATCCCTCCTCTTCCTGGAGACAAGTAGAGATATTGCATAATGGCCGAAGTACAGAAACAAACCACCCCCCCAGTGGATGCGAACCCCAACGCACAAGCTGAGAAAGATGTCCAGGCCGTGGCTGCGGAGCTAAAGGCTGACGAGCAAAAGACTGAGGAGCCAGCCAAGTCGGAAGAAGCTACGAATGCGGATGAGGAGGCCAAGGAGGAAGCAAGAATTATCGCAGCCGCCGCAAAGATGGGTCAGGATGCGGAATCGAAGAGTGAAGCTACAGAGGAGAAGGGCACAGCTAGAGGCCAAGGTCAAGGATCGCGGGGTGGCCGGGGCGGACACAGAGAACGTGTAAACTACCGGGATAATATCAAGTCGGATGCTACAACTCTGGAGGAGAGTAGCGATCCAAATGAGATCCGCAAACAGGTTAGTTCCCTCGCTACTCTGGTGCTGAAATGCGCGTATTTAACAATTGTATCCAGGTTGAATTCTACTTCTCCGACTCGAATCTCCCCATGGACAAATTCCTCCTCTCCAAGGTTGGCGGAAGCGAAAACCGCCCCGTCGAACTCTCCATCCTCCACTCGTTCAAGCGCATGCGCCGCTTCCAACCATTCAGCGCCGTCGTTGAAGCCCTCAAGGATTCGGAACTTCTCGAACTGACCAGCGATAACACCTGCGTCAAGCGCAAGGTTCCACTTCCCGAGACGGTCAAGGAAGCCCCCGATGCCTCCGCCGTCAAGATTTTCGAAGACAAGGCCATGCACCGCAGCATCTACGCAAAGGGATTCGGAGCCGAGGAACCAAGCACCCAATTCGACATCGAAGCATTCTTCACTCCCTACGGCCCCACCAACGCCATCCGTCTCCGCCGCACCCACGATAAAATCTTCAAAGGAAGCGTCTTTGTAGAATTCGACAGCGAAGAGACCCAGAAGGCCTTCTTGGCTCTGGACCCCAAGCCCAAGTGGAAGGGAACCACGGAGCTCCTCATCAAGAGCAAGAAGGACTACTGCGATGAGAAAGTCAAGGAGATTGAAGCAGGCCGTCTGAAGCCCAACGAGCGTAACTCTCGCGGCCGGGGAGGCCATCGGGGTCGTGGTCGTGGGGGCTCGTCTAATGGTCGTGGCCGCGGAGGAGGCAGAGGTGGACACCGCCCACATCGCGGACGAGGTGGCCGTCAAGAAAACCAGAGGGATTCTCGGTAAGTTTCCCGACCCTTTTTTTGTTATTTAACTATTTCTTTACCCTAACTAACCATCACAGCGGCGTCCCCGTCATCCAATCCACGACCAACGACGACGCTGCCAAGGTAGGCCAGAAGCGCGCGCGGGAAGACGACGCCAACGGAAGTGGCGCCGCCAATGGCGCATCTGCATCTGACGTCCCTCCTGCTAAGAAGGTTGATGTCAAGGAGTCGTGATCGAGAGAGAAACTCGACGGACGACGGCCCGCCAATTAATTAGTAATTTAAAAAAGACAAAAAGTGAAATACCATGGACTATTCTTTTTATTATCGACATGATTTCATGCGGATTAAAACATTTTAAAAAAAGCACTTTTTCCTCGGCGTGTTTGGGTCATGGGAGAGGGGGGGGTTTATTGTTATCGGATACCTGCCTTGCTTCTACCCTTTTTTTTCTTCTTCCGCTTCAGTTGGCTCGAGATGAATGGTTTAGGGCTGGTTGTCTCCTATGTTGCGGCCTGCATTTGGGTTGGCATTTAGCAGATTTCTTTTCCTTTTTTGTTTTTATCTTGTGTTTTATATTTTCATAGTGGGTTGGGGGTTTTCATTTTCTTTACTTTTCCTTCCCTTTTTTTTTTTAATCATCTTGTGTGTACAATGAATGAAATGGAAGTAAAAGATAAAGCAATAAATACTAATGGTTCATTTCATTCGTAAAAGCTAATATATGCATAGAAACAGGGGGGAGGGGAAGTGTTGGAGGATGAGAACTTTGTCGGAGTAAAAATCCAAAAAAAAAAAAAAAAAAAACCCCAAAAAAAAA